>CM028328.1:1422500-1507210 GCA_016647705.1 Eucommia ulmoides | reverse complement strand
TTAGTCATTTTACATGGTTTTAAAGTAAATGAAAGTGACAAATGCATTTACTATAAATCTGAAAATAATGTTTGCACCATTATATGTATTTATGTGGATGACTTGCTAATTTTTGGTTCCAATATTCATGTTGTGAATAATGTAAAATCCATGCTATGTGCTAATTTTGATATGAAAGATCTTGGTGAAGCAAGTGTAATCCTTGGTATTAAAATAACTAGGTCTAAACATGGAATTTCTTTGGACCAATCTCATTATATAGAGAAGATTCTAAAGAAATACAATTATTTTGATTGTAAACCATCATGTACTCCTTATGACCCTAGTGTGAAGTTGTTCAAGAACACCGGTGACGGTGTTAGACAAACTAAGTATGCGAGCATCATAGGCAGTCTCCGATATGCCACTGACTGCACTAGGCCCGACATAGCGTATGCTGTGGGATTACTATGCAGGTTTACAAGTAGACCTAGTATTGAACATTGGCATGCTATTGATAGGATTATGAGATATCTAAAAAGAACTATGAACCTTGGATTACATTATCAGAAGTTTTTCGCTGTTCTGGAAGGATATAGCGATGCTGATTGGAACACCATTTCAGATGACTCCAAGGCAACTAGCGGTTATATATTTAGTATAGCTGGTGGAGCTGTTTCTTGGAAATCTAAGAAACAGACTATTTTGGCTCAATCTACTATGGAGTCTGAGATGATTGCACTAGCTTCGGCTAGCGAAGAAGTAGGGTGGTTAAGGAGCCTGCTTTCTGATACCCCTTTATGGGAGAGACCGATTCTAGCTGTCTTGATCCATTGTGATAGTACCGCGGCTATTGCAAAGATTTAGAACCGTTATTATAACGAAAAAAAGTGACAAATACGTTGCAAACACAGCACTATTAGAGAGTATATCTCTATAGGGGTTGTGAGAGTGGATCATGTACGGTCTGATGATAACTTAGCCGATCCTTTGACGAAAGGATTAGCTCGAGAAAAGGTTTACAAAACCTCGAAAGGAATGGGACTCAAGCCCATAGATTGACAAGTCACTTGTGAGGGAAACCCAACCTATAGACTGGAGATCCCAAGAAATAGGTTCAAAGGGTAATAACAACTCATGAAGTGATATGAGAAAAATCATGCTATAAATTTGAGTTCTATTTCATAAATGTGTTGTTTGAAGCATGATATCTTGAAGCGATAGAAGATTGAGTTTTTATTAACTCTTAATGAGATCTATACTCTATTTTGGAGTGGAGTACCTAGCTACAAGAGTACTCTTGATAGATTCACCTATGTGAATGTGGAAGTGTGGCCGCTTCCTATGGAATTTTGGGCAAAATTCTCTAGAGCATTCACTATACTGGGATACACGTGCATGGCCGTAAAGCACGGGCTTTTGGACTACACCCTGATAGGGTTGTGTGTGTGATGTTGTTAGAGATAGAGTTCAAAACTACGAGTTACTCTAGTATAATCTAAAGTATCTTCACTATGTAAAGGTTCAAGTCGATAGACACCTTTTCTTATGCACAATCTTATATTGAATTATACTGCTCGATGAAAAAATTATTTTTAAAAATTCAAGTGGAGGATTGTTGAAACAAATGAATTTTAATTTAATTTTTAGAATAGAAAGTGTCAAATGTGTCAAATTGGTTTTTTCCTCAAATCCTTTTGTCCCACATTGGTTGGGAGAGGTGAAAATAAAGTGGATATCTAGGGGTATGTGAGACACTTGGGGTGTGCCCCAAGGGGTACCCACATTTTGTGGAGGGGAGAGGAGTTACATCCCTACCGGTTTACCACACGCGCGCGCCGCCGCCGTCGTCCGTCCGGCCGTGCCGAGTCGAGTCATAACGCGTGCCTAAAAGTACTATTATGCTTCATTAAGAAAGCCCAAAAGTACTATTATTCTTCATTACAAAACAATATTATTACAAATACAAACACTTAAAAAATATTTTTATGAAAAATCCTAGCCAAATAAAAAAAGTCCATAAAACGCATTCAAAAACCAATTTCTTACGACAATAATTATTGCGTAAAATGAATCTCAAATGAACATACACATTGCAAGGGAAATCAATAATAATATGACCTTACCTCCTATTCGGATAGAATCAATGTATAACTTAAAAAAAATAAAGAATAACGTGTAAACTTGACAAACTATTGAAAGTATGGTTAATTGTCTTTTATCCCCCCTTATACTTTAGTTTTGTTGAATTTTAACCCTCTACTTTAAAAACCTACACATTACCCAGTTCTATTACTATGGACTAAAGGGAGAAGCTTACATTTCTTATAAAAAATATAAAATGACTTCATTGTTTTTTTTTTTCAAGTTTAAAATTCAATATTGACGGTAATAAAGGTTAAAAAAAAGTAACATTTTCTATATCTAACTTTCTTTGTCTCTCTCTTTTTAACATCAGGTGCTTGTTAGATGACTGTTTTTTTTTTTTTTAATCTAAAATTATAATATGGATAATGAGTTGGATTGTAGTGGAATGATTAAGACATTTTAAGGTGATATATGTTCAAATTGAAATTATGGGGACCAAATTGAGTTCTTGTTCAAATATGAAGGCTACAAAGCGTCAAAACCCCTCTCTATCCCCTTGTAGCATTAGCATGCAATTTTTGTGCTCCACTTTCCACGAAGACTTGGTTTGACTTAATTCTAAGCCACACCAAAAAATAAATAAATAAATTATGAGAGAAAATGTTTGACAATTTAGTAAAGTTGTTAAAGTATGGTTAATTGTCTTTTATACTCCTTCTACTTTAGTTTTATTGCATTTTAATCCCTCTACTTTAAAAACTTAGACATCACCCTATTATATTACTATGGACCAAAGGGAGAAGCTCATATTCATTACAAAAAATATAAAATATCCCTCTCTCCCTCTCTCTCTCTCTCTCTCTATCCTTTTTTGTTAAAGACAAAATATAAGTAAAATTAAAACAAAGGGAAATTTTTTCCATTTTACGTAAAATTTTGGTGAGATATTTAGTTTACTAATTTTTTTTATATATTTCTTCGATTTAAATAATAAAAAAAATTATAATTTATTATAAGTAGAAGGGGATAAAGCTTAGAAGTTTAAAGTAAAGGGGGACAAGATGGTTCAAAATCAATGTATAAGGACTAAGGAGGTCAAGTACCTTAAGGGAAAGGGGAGTGAAGAAGGACTATTATTATTATTATTATTATTATTATTATTATTTTATTTTTATTTATTTATTTTTTTATTTTATTTTTTTTTTTAACATCAGATGCATGGTAGATGACTGGTTTTTATCTAAAATTATAATATGGATAATGACTCGGATTATTGTGGATTGATTAAAAAAAAATAGGTGATACATTTTCAAATTGAAATTATAGGGACCAAAGTGAGTTTTTGTTCAAATTTCAAGGGTACAAAGCATCAAAAATCACTTTTTCTAGGAGAGGAGTGGAGTGTAGGACACGATTTCGTGAAGGAAAAATAGAGGAGAATTGAAGTTATTCTACAAGTTGTACATATAAATGCAGTGTTGATTAATCAAAGATCAAGACTTAGGGTATGTTTAGTTGGAAGGGTGGAAAATGAAAAGGAAAAGGAAAAAGATTTTTTTAATCCTTTGTAGGGGGAAATTATTTTTCTTAGTATATTTGGTTGGAGGGATATAGGAGGGGAAAATATTTTATGTGTATTAAAAAAAGAAAAAAAAGAATATATTTTTTGCTTAATTTACTATTTTTTCCTTTCTACATATTATAATATAAAATAAAAACCTATTTTTTTATATATAACAAAGGGCAAAATGGTAATTTAGAATGATTTCACCTCTAGTCATTCCATTTTCATCCAAAAATTGGGGGAGAAAAAAAAATGGACGGGAAAGGGGAACTGCACCCCCATTTTTATTTATTTTTTCATCTCTAACCAAACACACCTCCATCCCATTATTCACTCTATTATTATTTCTATTTTTCATTTCACCCCCAAACGAACATAGCCTAAAAGACTTTTGTGGTGCGTTTGGTTGGACCTTTTGATTGGACAGAATGAGAGTCAAATGGAATCGTAATTCCATCTTCGATTTCGATTCCTTTATTGGGTTATCCACTGAAATAAAAAAAATAAAAAAAAATTCATTCAATCAGGACGCAAATGGATGAAATTCGATTTCATACTTCAGGGGGTGAAATCGGATTCATAGTTCATAGTAAATTTGTTGTTGTTGTTTTTTTTTTTTTTTTTTTTTTTCGGACTACACCTAAAATTGTGAGAGAGGTTGTTGTTGTTGTCGCCGGTGTAGGGGGTCACCATCGTCGGTGGGTTTGCAGTTACCGTCACCCGAGCAGGGAGGGGGTGGGGAAGAGAGTGGAAAAATAGAATAGGGGAGCAAAAGAGATGACTCAGTTTGGTGGAGAGAGATTGAAAGAAAAAAGATATTTGGGTTAATTACACTTTGCACTCTTATGGTTAGGTCAAATTGTAATTTATATCCCTATAGTATTTTTATCACCACTTACATTCCATGTGCTTAAGACTTAGTGCAACGATTTAAAATTTAAATAGAACCAAGTGTATTTTTTCATTTCACTCTCAAAATAAAGGAAATTTCATTATTTTATTCTAACTAATTAAATGGGTCTATTTGATCTTTGCTCAAGAGTCAATTTTTTTGTATACTTAATTTTTATTTTTTTATTTTGATTGAATGACATGTAAAATTTTTGTGAGATAAATTTTTAACATATTTCATTGAGTTAAATGATAATAAAAAAAAAAAGTTCGATTTTTAAATAGGAGGGAAGAAGGACACTATACTTGCTTAACATTTTTTTAAAACATTAGGTGCATGTTAGATGACTTTTTTTTTTTTTTTTTCTATCTAAAATTGTAATATGGATAATGAATCAGATCGTAGTGGAATGATTAAGAAATTTTACAGTGATATATGTTCAAATTGAAATATGGGGACTAAAGTGAGTTCTTGTTCAAATTGGAAGGGTGCAAAGCATCAAAATCCATTTTTTTAGGAGAGGAATATAGGAAAAACATGGGAGAATTGAACTTATTCTACAAGTTGGTAGTCCGCCACTTGTTGTACATCTGTCGATTATCGAAGACCAAGACTTACTTTTGGAGTTTTAGATTTTAATTTAGTTCTGGAACCGATTCGATAACCATTTTAAATTGAATGCATTAAATATATTTAATAACAAAATAAAATAATCACTTAAAATATAAATTTTATTTATTTATTTTTTTACTTATCATTTAAAAATCATCAAATATCTATCTACACCACCACCATTAATTATTATTATCATAAATTTTAACGAGAGAAGTTGATATTTTTCTAGGAGGAGAATTAAACTTATTCCATATATATGTAGATTGATTAAGACTTGACACTCTTTTGAGTTTTAGATATTAATTTAGTCCTCAAATTGACTGAAATTGATTTGATAACAATGCAATAAATATTTATTAAATATAATAATAAATTAATTATTTAAAATACAAATATCACATCAAATGTTGACCTATCACAATTTCCATAGACTTGACTTAAATCTATGCCACAGAAAAGAGTAATAAAAGAAAATGGTTGCCCAGTTTAGTAAAGTTGTTGAAAGTATGGTTAATTGCCTTTTATCCCCCTTATACTTTAGTTTTGTTGAATTTTAACCCTTCAAAACATACACGTCACCCTATTTTATTATAAAAAAAAAAAAATGACTTCATTGTGTTTTTTTTTTTTTTTTTCAAGTTGAAAAATCAATATTGACGGTAATAAAAGGGGAATTTGTTTTTTTACATTTTCTCTCTCTCTCTCTCTCTCTCTCTCTTTAACATTAGGTGCATGTCAGATGATTGTTTCTATTTTTTTTAACTTGTAATATGGATAATGAGTTGGATTGTAGTGGAATGATTAAGAAATTTTAAGTTGATTATGTTCAAATCGAATTTATAGGGGACCAAAGTGAGTTCTTGTTCAAATATGAAGGGTACAAAACATCAAAACCCCTTTTTTCTCTAGGAGAGGAATGTATGACACTTCAGTGAAGAAAAAATGTGAGAGAATTAAACTCTTTCTATAAGTTGGTAGTCCACCACTTGTTATATATCTGTCGATTATCGAAAATCAAGACTTAATTTTAGAGTTTTAAATTTTAATTTAGTGCTTGAATTGATTCGATAACCGTTTAAAATTGAATGCATTAAGTATTTATTAAATTAAATATATTTAATAATAAAATAAAATAATCACTAAAAATATAAATTTTATTTATTTATTTATTTACTTATCATTTAGTTTTGTTGCATTCTAACCCCTCCACTTTAAAAACCTACACATCACACTATTTTATTACTATTTTTTTTTTCCAAGTTTAAAATTCAATATTGACGGTAATAAAAGGTTAAAAAAAAGTAACATTTTTCTTTGTCTCTCTATCTCTCTTTAACATCATGTGTATGTAGTGGAATGATTAAGACATTTTAAGGTGATATATGCTCAAAATTTCAAATTGAAATTATGGGGACCAAATTGAGTTCTTGTTCAAATATGAAGGCTACAAAGCGTCAAAACCCCTCTCTATCCCCTTATAGCATTAGCATGCAATTTTTGTGCTCCACTTTCCCCGAAGACTTGGGCTTGACTTAATTCTAAGTCACACCAAAAAAATAAAAATAAATAAATAAAATCATGAAAGAAAATTATTGACAGTTTTGTAAAGCTGTTAAAGTATGGTTAATTGTCTTTTATCATCCTCATACTTTAGTTTTATTGCATCTTAACCTCTCTACTTTAAAAACCTAGACATCACCCTATTCTATTACTATGGACTAAATAGAGAAGCTCATATTTATTACAAAAAAAAATATAAAATGACTTCGTTGCTTTTTAATTTGAAATTCAATATTTTATGGTAATGAAGGAAAGAAAACTAAGGTAGCGTTTGGTAACCATTTATGTTCTCATCCCAGCAGTGGGATGAGAATGGGATGAGATGAGATGAGAATTATGTTTTCTTCTTGGGAGTAGAATCGCGTTTGGTAATGATAATTTTTTTTTTGTTTTGGGAACATAATCGCGTTTGGTAATGATTTTATCCTAAAACCAAATAAAAAAAAAAAAAATTGTTTTGAGAACTTTTTTTTTTTTTTTTTTTTGGCCAGACGGTGACCGACGGGTGGGTGATGGTGGCCCGCAGCGGCGCCGGAAGTTTCTGGACGGTGGCCGGCGACGGCGGTGGCAAAACGGTGGGCGGGCGGTGATGCCGGAGTGACCGGCGACGGTTGCCGGAGATGGCCGGCGGCATTAATTATTATTGTCATAAATTTTTTGAAAAAACATGAATAAAGAGATAAGTGCTAAATTCAAAAAAAAAAAAAGTCATAGAGAGAATTTTAAAAAAAGTTGCAAATAGATTTTAGACACGGGGATGGATTGGGTTGGGTAGTGGAACATGGTAATTGTGAGGGGAGGGGAGGAGAAAAGTGAATAGAGAGTTAATAAAGAGAGAGGTTGCCATCGCCGGTGGATTGAGGGTCGCTGTCATCGCAGCAGGGTGGAGAGTGAAAGAGATGACTTAGTTTGAGAGAGAGAGATTGAAAGAAAAAGGGCAAATTACAAACATGCCATCTTTTAGGGTAAAAACGTAATTTTTCTTTTTTACTTTTTCTTTACTTTCTCTCTTTCTTCTTCTTCTCTTTTAACGAGAGAAGTTGAAATTTTAGAGAAAAAGAGAGACAAAAATAACATAATATTTTTCAATCATTGATCTATAAAATCATACGTCTCAGTTTTATCGTTTATACATTCAATTCAAGACAACATATTAAAAATAAAATAATATTTTCCAATTTTTTTCTTTATTAATTGTTTATTTATTTTATTTTATAAGAAGAAGAATGAGTGAAGATTAAAAATAGATCTTGATATAAATACAAAGAGTGGGAGGCTGAGGCATATGATTACAGAAAATTACATTTTACACCCCAAATGTTCATGTTATGTTGCACTTGTACCCTAAACCTTTATGTGCAACATTGTGCGCCCGTTTGCGTTTTGAGGAGAATTTGGGCAGAATCTATAAATTATTAAAATCTCATTTGACTAGATTTTTTGCTTGACCTAACAATTAAATTTGTTAGATGCAAATTATAAACTCTAGAGTTCAACATATTATAATTTTAGAGGTACAAAATGCCCAATTCTTGAAACTTATATCAATAAGGACAAATCAAAATACTATGAAATAAAAATATTAGTAGTCAAAGTGAAACTTAGTTCTTACAAAGAGGGTTTAATATGTTAATTAGAGAGAGATGATTTATTTGGAAATTATGGGGATTGATTAACCACTAATAAAGGGGGGGGGGGAAAGAGAAAATATAAATAAAAATTCTATTACGATGAGTGAAATGAATTAAGTGTCTGTTACTAAACCCACATGTCTCTTTCTTTCCAATGTCATTCTCTTTCTAAAATATCAACTTCTCTCACTAAAAAAGAAAAAAAAAAAAAAAAGAAAGAAAAAAAAAAGGAAAAAAAATGAAAAAAAATAGATAAAAATTCTATTACTATTATACGATGGTGAAATGAATTAAGTGTCTGTTACTAAACTCACATGTCTCTTTCTCTCCAGTGTCATTCTCTTTCTAAAATATCAACTTCTCTCACTAAAAGAGAAAAAAAAAAGAAAAAAAAAAGGAAAAAAAATAGATAAAAATTTTATTACTATTATACGATGGTGAAATGAATTAAGTGTCTGTTACTAAACTCACATGTCTCTTTCTCTCCAGTGTCATTCTCTTTCTAAAATATCAACTTCTCTCACTAAAAGAGAAAAAAAAAAAAAAAAAAAAAAGAAAAAAAAAATGAAAAAAAATAGAAAATTATGTTTTTACCTTTAAAGATGGCATAATGAAATTCCGTCAAAATTAACTCTTATTTTATTTTTAACAAAGGGCCTCATAAAAAATTATATTCAAATAGGAGGACCAAATTAAATTAAATAAAAATTAGAGGACTACATAAAAAAACACAGTGTAGATAGAAAACTAAATTTGTAATTTGCCCAAGAAAAAAAATATTTGGATTAATTACATTTTGCACTCCTATGATTAGGCAAAATTTCACTTTACACCCTGTAGTATTTTCGTCACCACTTATACTCCCTGTGCTTAGAATTTAATTGCAATGATTTAAAATTTTAATAGAACTTAAATGCATTTTTGTCATTTTACTTCCAAATAAAATGATAATTTCGTCAATTTATTCCATCTAATTAAATAGGGTCTACTTGAAGAAAAAAAAAATCAATTTTAAAGAGTGAAAAATATATTTGACTCTTTTCTTCCAAACCCCCTCCCCACACTGATTTCTCTTGTTCGTGCCCCAGACCCCAAACTCCATCCTTTCTTTCTTTCTTTCTCTCTATTTATTTTTTCTTTTTCTTTTTTGTTAAAGACATAATAAAAGTAAAAATAAAATAAAAGGTAGTTTTGTCCATTTTATGTAAAATTTTGGTGAGATATTTAATTTACCAAATTTTTAACATATTTCTTTGAGTCAAATAATTCAAAAAAATGGTTTTTCAATTTATTATAAGTAAAATGGGGATAAATCTTCGGTGTTTAAAGTATATGAGTCAAAATGAATGAAAATCAAAGTATGAGGGGGTAAAAGTCAATTAATCTTTAATAGTATTGTAGAAAATGGAAGGGAAGAAGGAGACTAGCATTGCTCAACCATTTAATTATTATTATTTTTTTTTTTTTTAACATCAGGAGTATGGTAGATGATTGTTCGGACTATAGTGGAATAATTAAGAAAATTTTAGGTGATATATTTTCAAATTGAAATTATGGATACCAAAGTGAGTTTTTGTTCAAATTTGAAGGGCACAAAGCGTCAAAATCCTTTTTTATTCATCAAGTTGGTGGTCTACTACTTGTTGTACATATTGATTGAAATTGATTTGATAATTATTTAAAACTAAATACAATAAATATTTATTAAATATAACAATAAATCAGACCAACGTTTTGAATACGCAGCGAGTGATAATAAGCAAGCATGAGAGTCATGAGAGATAATGGTTTCCCAGTTTAGTAACGCTATTGAAAGTATGGTTAATTGCCTTTTATCCCCCTTATACTTTAGTTTTGTTGAATTTTAACCCTCTACTTTAAAAACCTAGACATCACCCTATTCTATTACTATGGACTAAAGGGAGAAGCTCACATTTATTATAAAAAAATATAAAATGACTTCATTGTTTTTTTTTTTTTCAAGTTTAAAATTCAATATTGACGGTAATAAAGGTTAAAAAAAGTAACATTTTCTATATCTAACTTTATTTGTCTCTCTCTTTTTAACATTAGGTGCTTGTTAGATGACTGTTTTTTTTTTTTTAATCTAAAATTATAATATGGATAATGAGTTGAGTTGGATTGTAGTGGAATGATTAAGACATTTTAAGGTGATATATGCTCAAAATTTCAAATTGAAATTATGGGGACCAAATTGAGTTCTTGTTCAAATATGAAGGCTACAAAGCGTCAAAACCCCTCTCTATCCCCTTGTAGCATTAGCATGCAATTTTTGTGCTCCACTTTCCACAAAGACTTAATTCTAAGTCACACCAAAAAATAAATAAATAAATAAATTATGAGAGAAAATGCTTGACAGTTTAGTAAAGTTGCTAAAGTATGGTTAATTGTCTTTTATACTCCTTTTACTTTAGTTTTATTGCATTTTAATCCCTCTATTTTAAAAACTTAGACATCACCCTATTCTATTACTATGGACCAAAGGGAGAAGCTCATATTCATTACAAAAAATATAAAATGACTTCGTTGCTTTTTCTTTTCTTTTTTTAGTTTAAAATTCTATATTTTCTTTATCCTTTTTTGTTAAAGACAAAATATAAGTAAAATTAAAACAAAGGGAAATTTTTTCCATTTTACGTAAAATTTTGGTGAGATATTTAATTTACTAATGTTTTTTTTATATATTTCTTCGATTTAAATAATAAAAAAAATTAATTTTATAATTTATTATAAGTAGAAGGGGATAAAGCTTAGGAGTTTAAAGTAAGGGGGGACAAGATGTTTCAAAATCAATGTATAAGGACTAAGGAGGTCAAGTACCTTAAGGGAAAGGGCAGTGAAGAAGGACCATTATTATTATTATTATTATTATTATTATTATTATTATTATATTTTTTTTATTTTTTAACATCAGAGGCATAGTAGATGACTGGTTTTTATCTAAAATTATAATATGGATAATGACTCGGATTATTGTGGAATGATTAAAAAAAATAGGTGATACATTTTCAAATTGAAATTATAGGGACCAAAGTGAGTTTTTGTTCAAATTTCAAGGGTACAAAGCATCAAAAATCACTTTTTCTAGGAGAGGAGTGGAGTGTAGGACACGATTTCGTGAAGGAAAAATAGAGGAGAATTGAAGTTATTCTACAAGTTGTACAATAAATGCAGTGTTGATTAATCAAAGATCAAGACTTAGGGTATGTTTGGTTGGAAGGGTGGAAAATGAAAAGGAAAAGGAAAAAGATTTTTTTTATCCTTTGTAGGGGGGAATTATTTTTCTTAGTATGTTTGGTTGAAGGGATATATGAGGGGAAAATATTTTATGTGTATTAAAAAAAGAAAAAAAGAATATATTTTTTGCTTAATTTACTATTTTTCTATTTCTACATATTATAATATAAAATAAGACCCTATTTTTTATATATAACAAAGGGCAAAATGGTAATTTAGAATTATTTCACCTCTAGTCATTCCACTTTCATCCCAAAATTGGGGGAGAAAAAAAAAACGGGCGGGAAAGGAGAACTGCACCCCCATTTTCATTTTTTTTTCATCTCTAACCAAACACACCTCCATCCCATTATCCACTCTATTATCATTTCTATTTTTCATTTCACCCCCAAACGAACATAGCCTAAAAGACTTTTGCAGTGCGTTTGGTTGGACCTTTTGATTGGACAGAATGAGAGTCGAATGGAATCGCAATTCCACCTTCGATTTCGATTCCTTTATTGGGTTATCCACTGGAATAAAAAAAAAACTTGATTCAATCAGGATGCAAATGGATGAAATTAGATTTCATACTTCAGGGGGTGAAATCGGATTTCATAGTTCATAGTAAATTTGTTTGTTTGTTTGTTTGTTTTTTTTTTTTTTTTTTTTTTTTTTTTGGGACTACACCTAAAATTGTGAGAGAAGTTGTCGTTGTTGTCGCCGGTGTAGGGGGTCACCATCGTCGGTGGGTTTGCGGTTACCGTCACCCAAGCAGGGAGGGGTTGGGGTAGAGAGTAGAAAAAATAGAATAGGGGAGCAAAAGAGATGACTTAGTTTGGTGGAGAGAGATTGAAAGAAAAAAGATATTTGGGTTAATTACACTTTGCACTCTTATGGTTAGGTCAAATTGTACTTTATACCCCTATAGTATTTTTATCACCACTTACACTCCATGTGCTTAAGATTTAAAATTTAAAATAGAACCAAGTGTATTTTTTCATTTCACTCTCAAAATAAAGGAAATTTCGTTATTTTATTTTAACTAATTAAATGGGTCTATTTGATCTTTGCTCAAGAGTCAATTTTTTTATATACTTAATTTTTATTTTTATTTTTTGATTGAATGACATGTAAAAATTTTGTGAGATAAATTTTTAACATATTTCATTGAGCTAAATGATAATAAAAAAAGTTCGATTTTTAAAAGTATTGAGGAAATAGGAGGGAAGAAGGACACTATACTTGTTTAACATTTTTTTTAAACATTAGGTGCATGTTAGATGACTTTTTTTTTTTTTTTTTTCTATCTGAAATTGTAATATGGATAATGAATCAGATCGTAGTGGAATGATTAAGAAATTTTACGGTGATATATGTTCAAATTGAAATATGGGGACTAAAGTGAGTTCTTGTTCAAATTGGAAGGGTGCAAAGCATCAAAATCCATTTTTTTAGGAGAGGAATATAGGAAAAACGTAGGAGAATTGAACTTATTCTACAAGTTGGTAGTCCACCACTTGTTGTACATCTGTCGATTATCGAAGACCAAGACTTACTTTTGGAGTTTTAGATTTTAATTTAATGCTGGAACCGATTCGATAACCATTTAAAATTGAATGCATTGAATATTTATTAAATTAAATATATTTAATAACAAAATAAAATAATCACTTAAAATATAAATTTTATTTATTTATTTATTCACTTATCATTTAAAAATCATCAAATATCTATCTACACCACCACCATTAATTATTATTATTATAAATTTTAATGAGAGAAGTGTAGTGCACGACTTTAGTGAAGAAAAAATTGGAGGAGAATTAAACTTGTTCCATAAGTTGGTGGTCCACCACTTGTTATATATATGTGAATTGATCAAGACTTGACACTCTTTTGAGTTTTAGATATTAATTTAGTCTTCAAATTGATTGAAATTGATTTGATAACAATGCAATAAATATTTATTAAATATAATAATAAATTAATTATTTAAAATACAAATATCACATGAAATGTTGACCTATCACAATTTCCATAGACTTGACTTAAATCTATGCCACAGAAAAGAGTAATAAAAGAAAATGGTTGCCCAGTTTAGTAAAGCTGTTGAAAGTATGGTTAATTGCCTTTTATCCCCCTTATACTTTAGTTTTGTTGAATTTTAACCCTTCAAAACATACACGTCACCCTATTTTATTACAAAAAAAAAAAAAAAATGACTTCATTGTTTTTTTTGTTTTTTTTTTCAAGTTGAAAAATCAATATTGACGGTAATAAAAGTGGGAATTTTTTTTTACAATTCCTCTCTCTCTCTCTCTCTTTAACATTAGGTGCATGTTAGATGATTGTTTCTATTTTTTTTAACTTGTAATATGGATAATGTGTTGGATTGTAGTGGAATGATTAAGAAATTTTAAGGTGATTATGTTCAAATCGAAATTATGGGGGACCAAAGTGAGTTCTTGTTCAAATATGAAGGGTACAAAACATCAAAACCCCTTTTCTCTAGGTGAGGAATGTAGGACACTTCAGTGAAGAAAAAATGTGAGAGAATTAAACTCTTTCTATAAGATGGTAGTCTACCACTTGTTGTATATCTGTCGATTATCGAAAATCAAGACTTAATTTTAGAGTTTTAAATTTTAATTTAGTACTTGAATTGATTCGATAACCGTTTAAAATTGAATCCATTAAGTATTTATTAAATTAAATATATTTAATAATAAAATAAAATAATCACTAAAAATATAAATTTTATTTATTTATTTATTTACTTATCATTTAAAAATCATTAAATATCTATCTATCACCACCACCATTAATTATAGGATTATTTAGACTACTTCTCATTTTTGCCAAACGTATTAAAATGGGCCCCATGAATCAAAATCCATGCCAACTAAAATCTATTGATTTATTTAAATTTTAAGAAAATACTGTGAAATAACTTTCACAAATTTTGTTGTGCAACAACTTTTACCAAATACATATATTCTCACTACATCAGCAACATAATATATGGGGGATGCAAATATTACTGCTTAGCGACAATGTTAATAATAACATAATAAATGAGGGATGTAAATGTAATTGTACAACAAACAATTAACATATGTCAATTATGTTTTTCTCTAAACTTAAATGACTACGTGGATATAAGAATGAATTAGTAATGGGCCTGGAGGTTCATTATAAAATACCCTTATTATTATTATTATTATCATAAATTTTTTGAAAAACACGAATAATTATAGAGAGATAAGTGATAAATTGAAAAAAATTAAAAAATTGTGGAGAAAGAGTTTTAAAAAAGAGAAAGGTGCAAATACCATTTTAGACACATGGATGGATTGGGTTGGGGAGTGGAATTGATAATTGGGAATAAAAAAAAAAATGACTCGGTTTGGGGGAGAGAGATTGAAAGAAAAAAGGCAAATTACAAACCGGATCATCTTATTTGCAGTGTGTTTTCAATGTGACTTTTGCACATGATGAGGCTCTTTTATTAAAAATAAGTGTTAATTTTTTTTAATTTTTTTTTAATTTTTTATTTACTTTTTCTCTCTTCTTCTTCACTTTTAATGAGAGAATTTGATATTTTAGAGAAAGATAGAGACAATTTTTTAAAACATATAATTTTTTAATGGGTTTATACCATTTACCTCCCTTGTATTTTTGCACTAAATTAGATATCTCCCTTGTTATTTTACAAATACCAGTTATCTCCCTTATTTTTTTGGTCAAACACAACTTACCTCCCTTATTGATTAAAAAATAATATTTTTTATTGTAATGACAATTTTACCCTTATTCATTTAAAAATAATAACTAAAGGATTATTTGAATATATGACTAAACATAAAGTGTTAATGTTGTAATTTTTTGTTTTGTTTTCCATTGGTCATCTTCTTCACCAACCTGCAACAATGGTGAGAATGAGATCCTCCCCCTCCACCTCTCCCCTCGCCTCTCCTTGGTCTGCTCCTCGCTTCTTCTTCCACCTCCTCCTCTTCCGACACCATCCCAACACTCTATTAACAGATCAATGGCTACTTTGAAAAAATAAAAAATCAAACGTTGAAAAACGCTGCTGTCAACAAACTACTTGAGTTTATTTCAAGCTTGGCCTACTCTGTTTTCTTCCTAACCATGCTCTGAAAAAGTCCACAAACACATCCTTAACCTGTTCTTGTTCACATTTTCTTTACTGTCTCTCTACTAATACTCCCAAAACCCACCAAAATGGCAAATTCCAATCCAATCATCTCTCTCTCTATATATAATCTTATTTTCTCTCACTAGACAAAAATTTCAAGCCACGCCCATTGAAACTCTGAACCCAGAATCATATATAACAGTTAATGCTTGCATTTCGCCAAAATTGAAAGCGCAAAATGAGGGGAAAATCGGACGGCCAAAACAGGTTCTTGAGGCTAATCACAATTCCGATCAGGGTCCTGAGCAGAGCAAAAGATTTGTACGTGAAGAGAGCCAAACGGGTTGCGCCGACAGAGTCAGCTACGGCGGCGGCATGTTGGGTGTCTCCGCAGGGCCAGTCCCCTCCGTGCCGAGGAGCTTCAGTGTCGGATCGTCCTATTCCGGCGGAAGCGATTCCGAGGATCTCCGGGAGCTGATCAGAGCTGCCTCAGCGAGGAGTAGTGGGGTTATGGATTTGTACAGGAAACAGCAGGCGGAGGTGGCTGTGAGGCCGTCGGCGACGGCGGTGGTCGCGGGATCTAGAGGGGTACCGAGGAGCTGCAGCGTTGGGATGGGGAGGATCGACGAAGACAGGGCATGTGTTTTCGGAGAAGACGATGATTTGACTAAGGATCCGAGAAAAACAGAGGAATCACCGTTCATAATCTGACCAAGGAATCCAACAGCACCCCAATTTCTCATTCATTCTCCGGCAATTTAAGGTACCCAAGAAAGAGAAACTGCGTCCTTGGACATGAAGGGAGAGGCCATGGCCGGCCATCGTTCTCCTCTGACAGAGGATGGACGTCTGAATGTATGGGGAAAAGAAAAAAATACATTTTGATCTTAAGGGTAAAAAATATAATTTAAAAAAAATAAGGGGTGCTAATGAATTTTTATAAAAATAAAAATATAATTTTTTTCAAAATAACATAAGGGCATTTATGTCTTTTCACACAAAAAAAGAGGTCAAAAAGAGAGACTGGTATTTGCAAAAAGATAGGGGAGGTATCTAGTATAGTGTAAAAAGACAAGGGAGGTAAATGGTATATACCCATTTTTTAATTTTTAACGTTTTTACAATCATTGATCTTTTAAATCATGCATCTCAATTTTAACATTTATACATTCAGTTCAAAACAACAGATTAAAAATAAAATAATATTTTTCTTTCTTTATTTATTTTATTTTATTAGAAGAATAGTGGGTGAAGATAAAAACCGAGTTTGATATAATACATAATCGTTTATATTGATGGTGGTGGATTTGGTCTTGGGCCGCCCATTTAGAAAGCCTAAAGAATCTATCGGAAAAGAGGGCTTTGACGACGGCGACAGTGACTTTGCTTCGCAACGACGATGAGGAGCATCACAAATGGAGAGGAGAAGAAGACGAGCTTCGCAAAACAGATGAGAAATGAAGAAGAAGGGAGAAAAGGCGGTAGGAAGGAATTGATTCCATCATTAATGTTTGCATTAATGCCAAGCGTGTCTCTATTTTTGGTTGAGTTGGATTAGGCACAAAAAGAAACAATTTTTTTTTTTTTTTTAGGTTTTGAAGAATCAATTCCCATTTTTTTGGTTGAGTTGGATTGAATTTTGTGTTTGTCAAACGCGTTCTTATAAATCAATCTCAGAATTTTTGGATTTTGTTGGGTTGGATTGAGTTGAGTTGGATTGGTCACACTAACCAAACCAAACCAAACGGGCCCTAATAAACCCTAGGCCCAATGAGACTTTCTCTCTCTAGAATACGCCTTCTCACCCGAAAACCCTAGGAATAGCGATGGCGACAATCGAAGACCGTCCGCCGCCTATTCATCCTGATTCCTCCGCTCGGATCCCGCCTCCTTCTCCAACCTCCGTCCCTCCCAAATCTATCCCTAAAACCACCTATCAGATTCCATTTGCCGAAAAATCACTGGAGAGCTTATTGTAAATGAAAGCCCCAATTCATCCCTCTCGCCCGATCTCTGTTCATTGTCCGTCGATCGGCGGTAGTCGTTTGTCGTGGTGTGAAAGTCGACGATTGACGGTGGCTGGCCGTCGATTGTCATCGAGGACGGCGGACGGCTGAAACTCGGCCGATCGTGCCAAGATACATCTCTCTTCTCCGGCATACGTCGTCTTCGATTTAGGGTTTCGAGCTCTGCAATTCATCTCCGCCACTATAGTGTAAGCTCCCGATTCATCTCGTTTACCTCTTGTTTGCGTTTGATTCTTTGCTTTCCCTTGAGTCGTCGCGATTTGTTCAGCTCACATCTACCGCGATACTATGTCGAATTCATCGCCAGATTTGGGCTACCAAGTGCGACTTGGAGAATCTGTTGGCCTTTTCACTTCCATCCTCCTTGTTGCCGCCGTATGGTTCTTCGTGTACGTTTTGAACAGCAAGTCAAGAAAAGGACAACCGCCAATCCCGCCGGGTCCGAGGGGCTTACCGTTGGTCGGAAACCTCTTCTCTCTTGACCCGGAGCTCCACACTTACTTCGCAAACCTAGCGAAAATCTACGGCCCGATTTTAACCCTCCGGCTAGGTAAAAAGATCGCCGTCGTCGTCACGTCGCCGGCCGTGGCGCGTGAGGTGCTCAAGGACCACGACATAACCTTCGCTAATCGTGATGTCACAGCCGCCGGTAGGGCGGCCACGTACGGCGGATCCGACATAGTCTGGACCCAGTACGGACCCGAGTGGCGTATGCTTCGGAAAATCTGTGTCCGTGAGATGCTCAGCGACACCAACCTCAACTCCGTCAGCGTCCTCCGGCGCCGGGAGATCCGGCGGACCATCAAGTACTTCCACGACCGGGCCGGATCACCCGTCAACGTCGGCGAGCAGATGTTCCTGACAGTGCTGAATGTGATTACCAACATGCTGTGGGGAGGGACGGTGAAAGGGGAGGAAAGAACCACCGTCGGGGCGGAGTTCCGGCTGGTAGTGACGGAGATGACAGAGCTATTGGGCTCGCCGAATGTGTCGGATTTTTATCCGGGTTTGGCCCGATTCGATCTGCAGGGCATCCGGAAGAAAATGGATGGGTTAGCTCAGAAATTTAATCGGATCTTCGAGACGATGATAAATCAACGGCTGAAAATGGACGGCCATGAAAGCAAAGATTTTCTTCAGGTCCTATTGCAGTTAAAAGACGATAAAGATTCAACAATCCCATTCACCATGACCCATCTCAAAGCTTTGCTAATGGTATCTCCTAATCTTTAATTTACACTTTAGCTCCCTCAAATTTTGTAATTTCTAAGTCCGCCATTAATTTACAGGACATGGTGGTCGGAGGAACCGAGACGACTGCAAACACAGTCGAATTCACCATAGCTGAGTTGATGAACAAACCCGAAATAATGAAGAAAGCCCAACAAGAAATCGACGCCGTCGTTGGAAAAAACAACACCGTCGATGAATCCCACATCCGTAAGTTACCGTACCTCTCCACCATCATGAAAGAGGTTCTCCGCCTCCACCCGGCCCTCCCCCTCCTCGTGCCCCACTCACCCAGCGAGACTACTACTGTCGGCGGCCACACCATCCCCAGCGGCGCCCGCGTCTTCGTCAACGTGTGGGCCATCCAAAGGGACCCCACGATTTGGTCAAACCCGACAGAGTTTCAGCCGGAGAGATTCGCCGGCGGGAAATGGGATTTCAGTGGGAACGAATTCAGTTATTTTCCGTTCGGTTCGGGGAGGAGGATCTGCGCCGGGATCACGATGGCGGAGAGGATGTTCTTGTTTTCATTGGCGACGATTTTGCATTCGTTTGACTGGGAGTTGCCGGCGGGGGAGAAACTGGATTTGTCGGAGAAGTTCGGGATTGTGTTGAAGAAGAAGGTGCCACTCGTTGCCATCCCAAAGCCACGGCTAGCCGATCCAGCACTCTACGAGTAGCTGAAATTTATAATTGAAGTTCATTGTATATTTTATTACTGTTTAGCGAGCTGTTTATATTTTTGGATCTCAAAAGTTATAAAATTACTGTTTTTAACTTTAATACAAAAATAGATCTTCCTGACCTTTGGAGGGCCGGTTTCAACCCAAACGTTTTTTTCTCTCAAGGGCCCGTTTTAGCAAATCGGGCTGGCAGCCCCAATCCCTTAACCCCCCCCCCCCCCCCTCAAAACACCAAATCCTGGCATGCAAGGGCCGGATTTGGTAAAGTGCTATAATGCAAATTGTCTTGAGAGAAAGAGAAAGAGTGTGAGAGAGAGAAATTGTAGATGTGGACCGCTCCAAACCAATTGGCTCACCTTTTGCTCTAAATCATATGCGATTCGATTGCTCTATCAGACGAAGTTAGAGGATTGGTGGAGTGTTGGAACATGTGTGAATTTTTTACTTTGTAAAATAAATAAGTGTCACTAGTTACTAGTTTTCCCTTTATTGTTCTTTTGTCCCACATTACTTAGGAATAAAACTCTAGAGGAGGTTATAAGGGGATGAGTTGGATACTTGGGGGGGTTATAAGGGGATGAGTTGGATATTTGGGGTGTGCCCCAAATGGTACCTACATTTTGTGGAAGGAAGATGAGTCACATCCCAATTGGTTTACCACACGCGCTCCGCCGTCCGATCAGCCGACCGTGTTAAGCCTGCGTGTAAAGTGAGGTGGCTCTTATTTTTGTTTGGACAAAATTTATTAGATTATTTTAATAAAATAAAATTTTATTTTATTATTCTTATATTATTTTATTAAATAATATTATATTATGTTATTAAATTTCCTCCACTCCACTCTAGACAAAAACGCACATGCTTGTGTTTAGATATATTTCTATATTATCCCACTTGCTTCTTTTTCTAGAAATTGCCTCCATGCCATGTTTTCTTGTCTCCTACTAATCTGATTTAATTATGAGACTTATCTCAATATTTTAAAATGAGGTTCAGATCATAAAGTGGGACAGTGAGGCTCTCGATTTTTTGGGGGGCTCTCCACTTGCATGAGAAGTCCCTAAGGTCCCGTTTGGTAACCGTTTACATTCCAAAAATTCTCATCCCATTTTCAAATTTTTGGAATTTTTGTTTGGGAATAGTGTTTGGTAATTTTTATTCGCGTTTCCATTCCATTCCTATTTGAGAATTGTGCTCATTTTTTTTTTTAAGAAACGAGAAACAAAAACAAAATTGTTTCTCATTATTCTCATCCCATTCCAAAAAACCACAGTCATTGTTCATCCGCCGTCACCGGTCACCTCCGGCATCGCTAGCCGCCCACCGTCCGGCAACTTCCAGGGCCGCCGGCCCGCCGGCCAAAACAGAAAAAAAAATGTTCTCAAAACAATTTTTTATTTTTTTTAGGATAAAATCGTTACCAAACGCGAGTTTATTCCCACAACAAAAAAAAAAAAATTATCGTTAGCAAACGCGATTCTACTCTCAAGAAGGAAACAAAATTCTCATCCCATCCCATCTCATTCCCATCCCACTACTGGTATGGGAACAAAAATGGTTACCAAATGCCACCTAAGCTTCTCTCTCTCTTGTTTCACTTGAGAAAATTGATTTTCATTTTAACAAAATTATTTTTCGATTCCGAGCAGTGTAGTATAGGGGGTGTTTGGTTTTCAGGACTTCTACCGTGCAGAGAACATCTTAGACAAAGGAGATTTCTGAGTTGTTTTATCCTGGGGACGATGAGGCTGTGATACTGTTTGCACAATGTTGGGCAAAGCTGCAAACGTCTTAAAGGGAGCGACCTAATCCGCGACTCAATCCAAGAAAATTTGGTAATTTCGTTCTTATTTTTAATTGTGCAGCAACATGGAGTTCATAAAGAAGTAAGCATTTGAGACAAATTCGAAGTCAAATTCGATGATAAACGGTGGTGTTGTTTGGTTCGGTGATTTTGTTCGTTCTCAGTCAACGGCGAAGTTGCCAGCGGATCTAGAATAAAGAACAAAAGGAGAAGAGGAGGAGGAGGCAGAGAAGAGGAAGAAAATGGTGGACGGCGGTGGCAGGGTAGTGGGGATCTGAGGATGGGGAAAATGAGAAAAAATGAAAAGGGGAAAAAAAAAAAAAAGGAGAAAACAAAATTAAAAGAAAAATATTATTACAATAACTACCCTTAATATTTTCTCATATTTTATTTAAGATCCTTATTTTTAATACAAGGATAATTTTGTCTTTGGATAAAAATATTAGGGATAATTGAGGTAAAACAAAATTAATAAAATGGACAACCTGGTCAACAAATGAAAATTCTAACTTTCAATGGTATTTTCAGAATCTGAGATGAACATGAGATCGTAGTGTACTTTGACCAAATAGTTCAAGGGGTCTCCCAATTTTTTTTTAAAGTTGATGGAATTCCCGGGGTTCTACTGAATACTTGACGGGGTGTAAATGGTATTAACCCTCTCTTTAATTAATACTAGTTTTAGACATGCATATCATGCGACTCTAGACCCGCTTTTTAATTAATTTTAAATGTTAGACATAACGTACAATTGATTTTTTAATTTTATAATTCAAATATTTTATGGAAATATAGCAAAAATAAATTTTATTATTAAAAAATAAAAATAAAATTATAACCAAGAAAATTGTTAATATCAATTTTTAAAATTATTAATGTCATCACTCATATGTAATTTAAGAAAAAAATAAATAAGCTCCTAAAGGGACTTTTCAAAATTTTTATTTATTTATTTTTTTCAAATAATAGTTTTAAAATAATATAATGGGTCTTTTTTTTTTTATATTATTTAATATTTTCTATTGTTTGGTTAAAAATTATTACGAATACTCTTTTGAGCAAATGAAATTTAATAAATTTTATATGTAATTAATAGATGGAGAGAGAGAATTTTATTAAATGGTTGGACAAAGAGAAGGGCCGGAGAAAGAGATAAGTCACATATAATTAATTACAATAAAAACAATCATGTACAATATGATTAAGTTTCAGTGATGTCCCTTGTCATTTGAAAAACCTACAACGATATCACGTGTCATTTAAAAAATATCTCCGACATTCCTTTCATTTGATGTTAAATATAAAATTACTTATTTGTCTTTGTTACTATACAATTAAAAATTTAGTTAAAATTATCTAGAAGAATTACTCTAATAACACTCTTATAAGAATTACAATTTTGGACGAATTTTATTTTTGTATTTAAATTTTGTTTATGTAGTACATTTTCAATTCTATTTTTTTTCTTTTATTACTTTTTTGGATTAATTGTTGGTTGCTACATATTTTTTTTGAATTTAAATAGTATTTGGTGCTGATTTTTTTTTAATTTGAAATTATTCTAAGAATTACATATTATTGGTTTATCTAATACATTTCCAATTCTATTTTTCAATTACTTTTGGGATCAAATGATGGTTTGTTATAGATTTTTGAGTATTTAAAGAGAATTGCTACTGATTTTTTGAAATTTAAAATTATTCTAAGAACTAAATATTTTTTATTTATGAAATTTAGTTAAAATTTATATATAAACTATATGATTTAGTTATAGTTTTTTGAATTGTTTGGTGAAATTTTCTTATGAGGCCTTATTTAGTAATATTTTCCCTCATATTAAAAAACAATGGACTTGTGGATTTTTTAATTGTTGTTTTTTTACTCTTTATTATATTTGTACTTTTTATCATATTTTGTATATGAAATTATTTGCATAAAAAGCAAAAAAAATAAAAAAATAAATCATTACTTCTATTAACAATTATATGAGAAGCAAAGATTATAAAAAATAAAAAATAAATATTTTTTTAAAATAAAAAATCTAGTAAGTATGAAATTATTTACATAAAAAGAAAAAAAAAAATCATTACTTCTATTAGTAGAAACAAAGAATATATAAAAAAATAAAATAAAATACAAACTCTAATAAGTTAAACATTTATAGTTTATTTATTTATTTATCATTTAAAAGTTATTTAAATATAATGTAAAGAGAGAAATTTGAAAAGAATGAATTTTGTGAGCATTTAATAGGAATTAAAGGTGTGAGTAGAGAATTAATGAGAATGCAAGAAATATATTTGTTGAGCACTCGTTCATTTTTAAATTCTGTCTTCCACTTTTAGTATATAGATAGATATGCACTTAAAAAACACGAAATTAAAATTCATTTTTCGAAGAATATGGAATGAAAAGGCACTTTTAAAAATGTTGATTGGATCATGTTTCAAATAAAATTTTAAAATAAATAAAAATAATTATTTGAAAGCCAAGTTGTTTTTAGTTTGTTATAAATTAAAATGAAAATATTAAGAAACGTCACGGAATGATTTTTTGTACTTAGCCAAAAAGTATCAAATTGCATATTTGGTTCTTCAAGTTTTACATTTGCTTCAATACCATGAAACTAAAAAAAAAAATTGTTAATGACTTTCAATGAAAAATGAATTGTATTAAGCACTCGGTCTTTTCATGGAACATTGTTATTTCATCCCTGCACTAAAAAAATATATGTTTTTTCCTATCCTTTTTCTAACAAGGATTCACCGGACAATTGAGAGATGGAAGGTTTAATATTTGTTAAAAACATCTTAAGGTTAGTTGAGTGGTGAAACGACGAAATAATCTCTATTAGAAGGTCAGGTGTTGAGAAAAACCAAATTTTCGACAAAAATCATGAATAAAGTCTTTAATTTTGCGGGATTGAAACAAATATGAAACTTAAAGGATCAACTGTGCAAATTGACAAATCTTGTGGTGTGTTTGGTTGGACGGAATGAAGGTGAAATGGAATTGCAATTCAACTCTCGATTCCGATTCCTTTGTTTGGTTGTTCAATGGAATAAAAAATTTGATTCAATTGGAATGAAAATAGATGGAATTGGATTTCGTACTTCATGGGATGGAATTAGATTCCATAGTTCATGCTAGGTCGTCTTTTTTTTTTTTCCCTTCAAGTTACACCTAAAATACCTTACCTCATTCTAGCTTATAATTCTTAATTTAAAAATAATTTCGATATTTTCTATAAATTAATTTTATCAATTTAGTTTTATATTAATTTGAATAAAAAATATTATTCATTAAATGAGGAAACAAAATATTTTGTTCTCAATTTTATATTTTTACTTTGAAAAGGAAAAAAAAAAATCTAATATTCTGATTTTGTTAATTATTATTAATTTTTTAGATTTGTTAATTATCTATATTTAATTTTAATTTTTTTAATTTATATAGATAAATATTTAAAAAAATTCTACATATTTGATAATTTTAAAAAGTTTACACATTAATTATTTTATTATGATTAGATAGTTTTAATTGAAATGGAATTTGAATAATTAAATATTTCAATTAAATTATATTTTAATTATTTTTTTAATAATTTTTAATAGACATAGAATTTAATTTAATTTGAATTAATATTGTTATATGATAAGAAATCATTCCTAATTTAATTAGAAAATGTCCATATTTATCAATCTAATGTGATTTCATAATTAGATTAACCTTTTTTAACATGCGGTCTATTATATATGTTAGGTAGGGGATGATCATGGACTAAAGTCGTTTGAGTTATGTCATTAGTTTGTTAAACGGTTGTAATTTTCTAGATTGGCCTTTTAAATCCAATCAAGGTTGTAATTCATTTATGAGAGTTTTTCAAGGGCTACACGCACTTTCTCATTTTTCTTTTCGTTATAATGATCCCTTTCTGGATATCCCTTTCTCCCTCTAAAATGTATCCCTTTATTTTTATTACTTTTCTTTGTATTTATAATTTTGAGACAACAAAGAGCAGGCCTAATGATTATAGAAAACTGAGGAACCCAATTTGAAACATGAAGCGATAGAAAACGAGAAATTGAAAGCCCAAATTGGGCCCATTTAACGAGATGTATTTTGTTTAATTAATTACATAACTAAATTAAAGCTAAATATGTGTCCCAGTGGCTTAGGCCGAATCAAACTAGAAGACCATGATCATCCCAGCACATTCATATGCTTGTGTGGGGCAATTTATTTTATACTTCTCTATTTTGGCTCAATTAGCATGCGTATATGGGACATTTATTTATTTTGTTATATGTATATGATACATGTCAAACAAACTAAATAATTAAAAAATTAGATATAAAAAAATATCCCTCAAAGAAAATATTAAGTTGTAAACGGGAGCATATAAGATAAATGTCTTTATGGTCATCCACCAGGGGATCTGTTCGGGTAGGGGTTCCACAAGCCTAAACTCAGTAATAACTAGTTAGGGTTGTACCGTGTCTTGAAAATCGAACTCATGATCAACTTATGTTTATTTATACCATGCAAAGAGTAGATTGGTATGTTCACTTACCTAGTTAGGGAAGTATGCACATTGGGACTAATTTGGATCATGCTAAGTGAGTGTGACTTAACTAGGGATACATGTCATTTGCTAGGTAGGGTGGGGGTGATCAAACTAGAGATAAAGCCTAAATTGAATCTAGTGATACCCGAAACTGGGATCAAAATAATTAATGAAAGCTCCTCGCAGTTCTTAGGCCCTCATACCGAACAAACCTACAAGAATTCCTACACTGGGGGTTTGGATTTCAGTGTAGAACTTTCGGCATGAGAGTAACTATATTTTTAAGACCCAGTTAAAAAAAAAAAAAAAAAAAAAAAAAAGGAGAAATTTGGGGGGGGGGGGGGGGGGGGAGAAGGAGTATTTTTGTGTAGATATTTCAAACATACAATTATATAATAATATAATTATATATATATGTGTGTGTGTGTGTGTGTGCGCGCGCGCATGAGTGTTTGTGTCGTGACCATGCCGGGAGAAAGAGAAGGGAAGGGGCAACGTGGCATGTTTTCTCTCCATAAATTCATTGATATATATATGTATACTTGAGGTTAGGAAAGGGCATCGGGAAGAAACAAGAAAAGGAGAGAGAGAGAGAGAGAGAGAAAAGTGAAGAGGAAGAAGAAGCCGTCGGAAGGATTGCCGGAATCACGGGTACAGGTTCAGGGTATTTTTCCAAGGCTAAAAGTCGTTTGGGTTGTAGGGGTGTGCAAGGGTGACATGTTCTGAGGTCAAATGGAAGCAGGTATGTGTGGGTGAAGGATTGTGCCCTGTTTTTGCTATTAGAGTTATAATCCATGGTTTGGGGTGTTATTTTAGTGGGTGTTTTAGCTAGAGTGAAGGGAATGAGGTTGGTATTTTTTAGCATAAACTTGGGACGGTTGATCGTGAAGGTAGAGTGAAGGATTTAAGGGCCGGAGTTGGTGACAAGAAGGAGGAAGAAGACTGGTCTGTTTTGTTCTGTTCTGTCAGGGACGAAGCCAGGACCGCTTAGGCGGTGGAATATCGCCCAGGCGGTAAAACAACAAAAAGTCGAAAATTTCGTGATCGCTTAGGCGGTGGAATATCGCTTAGGCGGTAAAACAACAGAAAGTTGGAAATCGCGTGATCGCTTAGGCGATGTAATATCGCTTAGGCGGTAAAATAACAGAGAGCCAGAAATCGTGTGATCGCTTAGGCGGTGGAATATCGCTTAGGCGGTAAAACAACAGAGAGCCAGAATCGCGTGACCGCTTAGGCGGTGGAAGATCGCTCAGGCGGTAAAACAACAGAGAGCAAGAATTGCCTGTTCGCCTAGGCGGTGTATTTCCGCTTAGGCAATGGGGAGCAGAAGCTTATTCTGGGGGGGATTGCGAGTTCAAATTTTCAGGTGAGTGTATTGCCCTTTTTGCCAAAATATTTTCCATATAAATATGATGAGATATGTGTTTATTTAACTGTATGAATTTTATAAATTATATGGATCAAGCCATGTTGTGGGTGAGTTGGATTAAATGGTTTTCCATTGAAAGGTTTGGGTTTAGAAAATGAAGCCTTTATAAATAATCTGCTGGATGTGGTGATTTATTTTATTGGCCTCCGGAGACGTCCGGTTGGCTGTGATCTGCGCAGATAGGTCCGCTAGGAAGGCATATCCTACGGATGGTTATGGTACCGTTACAACTCCCGATCGTGAGGTTAAAACGATCACTATGGCTTAGCCGATGGGTGTGGGATTGAGATGTGTGTTTAAATTGGTGTGTTTTATAAATACTGGGTGACTTATTATTTATCGGGTGTTTTGGAAAATGAATTATACTGCTTTACATCCATTGCTTATTTGATACTAGAGATTTTACTAAATCTGTGAGGTGTTTATATTTATTCATGATTGATCCATTTAAATGTTGGATTTTATAAAATGTATTGTTGCTATGTTAAAAATGGTTTTTACTAAGAAGGCAGTACACTCGCAGGTGCTGTAGAGAAACATCTGTCCCCTACTGGCAGTAGGTCAATTTCTGGAGGACCATAGCGGGGAGTATCTCGGTAGTGATTCTTTTTGCTTTTGGTTGTAGATGTTGTTTTGTAAAAGAATGAATTAGTGCGGTTGTTGAAAGAGCAAGAGAGTTTCAAGAGTAGGAGTATGTGTATTTTGTTGATTATGGTAATTAATATTCTTTTTGTGTAAGGTATTTTAATTCGAGTTAGTCATTGATGGAAAAGTAGCATTGTTGTCACGCCAGCCCATAAATTTTGTGATATCGGGATGGGTTGTGATAATTTTGGTATCTGAGCCTAGGTTATAGGTTCTGTAGACTTGCCAGTGGGGATGTCAGTAGAAGATTATGAGATAGGAGGACGTGCCAGTCGTCCAGTCAGTAGGGGACAATTAGGTAAAGTACCTGGGAGTAATCTTATTAGTAGGGCAATAGTAAATTTACATATGTTTAATACAGACAATTGTTTTTCAGTTGGTTTAGTTAGTGGTTGAATTGCATCCTATGGTTAGTAATAAATATGGAGCAAGGTGATGAAAACTCGGGGAGTGTAAGATCTCAGGGACAGCTTGAACCCCCGGGACAAGTAGAACCTCAAGGACAAGGAAATAGGCTTCAAGGGAGTCTAGATGCTATTGAAAGAATCCTGCAGACTGCTGCCCAGTTGACTGAACAGCAAGCAAGAATAATGGAAAGCCAAAGGGCTCAGAGTGAGATTGCCACACCTCAGGCAGTGCGTTTGAAAAAATTCAAAGAATTGGACCCTCCGGTCTTCACCGAGACAACAGGACCAGTTGATGTGGAAAATTGGCTTAGAAGTGTAGGCCATGTGTTTGAGGCAATAGGGATTGTCGATGAGAGTCGAGTTTCCCTTGCCACTTTCCAGTTAAGAGAAGAAGCGGAGCACTGGTAGGAGGAAATGAAAAGGTTGATTTCTGGTGCTGGGGAGGAGATCTCTTGGGATCGTTTTGTTGCTGAATTTAATAAAAAGTATTTTCTCGAGTCGTATCAGTATCAGATGGAAGAAGAATTCATAACGTTGAAGCAGGGAGAAATGGCGGTGCAACAATATGAAGTTCGATTTGATTCTTTGTCACATTTTGCTCCGAACTTGGTTAGAACTGAAGAGGTAAGGTGCCGACGTTTTCAAAAGGGGCTTAACCTAGAAATTCGTACTAGTTTGACAAACCGACAAATAAGAAATTATGCAGAACTAGTGAATACGGCGAAACTAGTGGAACGAGATGTTCAGGAAGCTATGGAGAGTCGTGAGCAGTCCAAAAAGAGCCGATTCGAGTCACCCCGTGGTTTTTCGAGAGGTGTTTCACGTGGAGCGATATCTCGACCGCTAGTTGTTCGGAAATCATCCTTTGGTCAATTTGTCAGGGGTCGTGGTCCCCGGCACCTATATTCTGGGCGACAAAAGAATGCATTTGAGTCTAGTGTAGGTCCGCAGAGGCAGGAGAGGAGTCAATCGCTGAATCGAACCGGGGGAGATAGATGTTATCGGTGTGAGGCACCGAATCATTTTGCCAGAGACTGTACTAGGGCGGATCTAGTGTGTTTTCGTTGTAAGAAGCAGGGTCACATAGCAGTAAATTGTCCAGAATTCGTTTCTACATTTGTATCGTCTACAGGTTGCGTGGGTAGTACTGGTTCTAGCACTGTCCAAGGGTGCGGGCGAGGATCGACTAGAAGACCTCCGACACGAGGTTGTGTTTTTGCTACCACTCAGCACGAGGCTCAGGCTACACCCGACGTTGTCACAAGTATTATTGCATTATATGCTAGCAATGCTCGTATACTCATTGATCCTGGTTCTACGCATTCTTTTATCTCATCAACATTTATGACGCAAATAGGCAAGTTTCTTATTCCTTTATCTTATCATATTGTTATTTCCACTCCGGTGGGTGAGTCGATCTGGATAGATAGGGTGTTCAAAGATTGTCCGCTTCAGATCGGTGATAGGGAGCTAGTGGTAGATTTATTGCCCCTGCATATTTCTGATTTCGATGTAATTTTGGGTATGGACGTATTATCTAAATATCATGCCACCATGGATTGTTTTAAGAAAGAAGTGAGATTCCAAATCTCAGGCGAGTCGAAGTTCGATTTTGGGAAAAATAGAATCATTACACCTGTTAGCTTAATCTCAGCCCTTGAAGCTAGGAAATTGTTGCAGAAGGGATGTCAAGGCTATCTGGCACACGTGATTGATACTAATCAAAGAGAAGTCACGATGGTAGATATTCCTGTGGTAAAAAAAATTCACGATGTGTTTCCGGATGAATTGCCAGGGCTACCAATAGATAGGGAAATGGAGTTTACTATTGAGCTACTTCCAAGAACGGTTCCTATATCAATTCCACCTTATCGTATGGCGCCTAGTGAATTCAAAGAATTGAAGGTGCTGCTGCAAGATTTGTTGGAACGTGGGTTTATCAGGCCCAGCATTTCCCCGTAGGGTGCCCCAGTGCTGTTTGTAAAAAAGAAGGATTGCACGATGAGGATGTGCATCGACTATCGACAGTTGAATAAAGTGACGGTTCGAAATAAATATCCGTTACCTAGGATCGATGATCTGTTTAACCAGCTTCGAGAAGCTAAAATCTTCTCTAAAATAGATCTTCAGTCGGGGTATCACCAATTAAAGGTCAGAGACAGTGACGTAGCAAAAACAGCATTCCGTACTAGATATGGACACTATGAATTCTTGGTTATGCCTTTCGGTTTGACAAATGCCCCTGCTGCCTTTATGGATTTGATGAATCAAATTTTTCAACCTTATTTGGATCAATTTATTATCGTATTCATAAATGATATTTTAATCTATTCCCCAAGCCGAGAAGAGCATTCAGAACATCTTCGAATTGTGTTACAAACGTTACGGGAAAAGGGGTTATATGCGAAATTTAGCAAATACGAATTTTGGTTAGATCATGTGATATTTTTGGGACATGTCATTTCGGGAAACGGGATTCAGATGGATCCAAAGAAAGTTGAAGCTGTTGTTCATTGGGAAAGACCAAGGAATGTGAAAGAAGTGCGGAGTTTCTTAGGTTTGGCAAGTTATTATCGACGATTCGTGCAAGGTTTTTCCGTGATAGCCGCCCCACTGACTCGATTAACCCGTAAGGAATCTAAGTTCGAATGGACCGATAAATGTGAAAAAGTTTTCAAGAGCTAAAGAATAAATTGGTATCGGCACCAGTACTGTCCCTCCCGACTGAAGGGGTGGTTTTGTGGTTTATAGTGATGCGTCCCACCAAGGGCTGGGATATGTGCTGATGCAGCATGGTCATGTAATTGCCTATGCATCTCGACAATTGAAGAATCATGAACGTAATTATCCAACACATGATTTGGAATTAACGGCAATTGTGTTTGCCTTAAAGATTTGGAGGCATTATTTGTACGGCGAAACCTGTGAGATATACACTGATCATCAGAGTTTAAAATACTTGTTTACTCAGAAAGAGCTAAATTTGAGATAAAGGCATTGGATAGAGTTGATTAAATATTATGATTGCGCCATCCACTATCACCCAGGAAAAGCAAATGTTGTAGCAGACGCGTTGAGTCAGAAATCAGCAGGTTCAATCGCACATCTTCGAATAGTTTGCACTAATCTGTATGTCGAGCTGAGATCGATGCGAGTTAAATTAGAGGTTGGGCAGACAGCAGCACTACTTGCAACTTTGACTTTGAGGCCGACATTGATAGATCGTATTATCGAAGCTCAGAAGTTGGATGGTCAATTAGGAAGAATACGAAATGAAGTAAAAGATGAATTCAGAACAGATTATCAAATTAGGGATGAGGATAAGGCGTTAATGTTTGGCACTCGGCTATGCGTGCCTAACAATATCAACTTGAAAAAGGATATTTTGGAAGAGGCGCACAGCTCTGCGTATGCAATGCATCCGGGTAGTACCAAAATGTACCGGGACTTGAGTGAGCATTATTGGTGGACCGGAATGAAGCGAGAAATTGCAGAATTCGTTGTCAGGTGTTTAATTTGTCAGCAAGTAAAGATTGAACATCAGCGTCCAAGTGGGTTGCTACAACCTTTACCTATTCCCGAGTGAAAATGGGAGCATATTACGATGGATTTTGTTACAGGTTTACCCTGTACCCAAAAAGGTCACAATTCTATTTGGGTAATTGTTGACAAACTTACTAAATCTGCTCACTTTCTGGCCGTAAAGACGACATTTTCTCTTGAGAAATATGCTCAATTGTATATCAGCGAAATCGTAAGGTTGCATGGCACTCCGGTTTCTATAGTATCTGATAGAGATCCAAGATTTTGACCAAGTCTTCAGACCGCTTTGGGTACCAGACTGCACTTTAGCACCGCTTTCCACCCTCAGACTGATGGTCAATCGGAGCGTACAATTCAGACGTTGGAAGATATGTTGAGAGGGTGTATGTTGCAAGCTCCTGGTAATTGGGACAATCTTTTGCCCTTGATGGAATTCGCCTATAACAACAGTTACCACTCGGCAATTGAGATGGCCCCATATGAAGCATTATATGGCAAGAGATGTAGAACTCCAGTTTGTTGAACTGAAGTGGGTGAGTAGAAATTGTTGATGACAGATATAGCCCTGATGACAGCAGATAAAGTGAAGATGATACGGGAAAAATTGAAAATATCTCAGAGTCAACAAAAGAGTTACGCAGACAATCGCCGGCGGGAGTTGGAGTTCGAGGTGGGAAAGCATGTATTTTTGCATGTCTCTCCTTGGAAATGTGTATTAAGATTTGGAAAGAAAGGGAAATTGAGCCCAAGATACATCGGGCCATATGAAATTTTGGATCGGGTTGGTGCCACAGCGTATCGACTTGCATTACCTTTGGAATTGTCTCGACTACATAATGTTTTCCACGTATCGATGCTTCGGAAGTATGAACCCGACCCTTCTCATGTGTTGACGTCACAGCCGATTGAATTGAAAGAAAATCTGACGTATATTGAAGAACTAGTTCAAATCCTAGGCCGTAGGGATCAAGTGTTAAAAACGAAAACGATTCCGTTAGTCAAGATTTTGTGGCGTAGTCATGCCGTGGAAGAAGCAACTTGGGAGCGAGAGGATGAAATGCGAAACCGGTACCCACAATTGTTCAATTAGGTACAAAAATTTCGGGGCGAAATTTCTTATAAGAGGGAAGAGTTGTAAGACCCAGTTAAAAAAAAAAAAAAAAAAAAAAAAAAAAAAAAAAAAAAAAAAAAAAAAAAAAAAACATGAAATGAAAAAAAATGAGAAATTTGGGGGGGGGAGAAGGAGTATTTTTGTGTAGATATTTCAAACATACAATTATATAATAATATAATTAGATATGTGTGTGTGTGTGTGTGTCGTGACCATGCCGGGAGAAAGAGAAGGGAAGGGGCAACGTGGCATGTTTTCTCTCCATAAATTCATTGATATATATATATATATATATATATATATATTTGAGGTTAGGAAAGGACAATGATAATTCGGGAAGAAACAAGAAAATGAGATAGAGAGAGAAAAGTGAAGAGGAAGAAGAAGCCGTCGGAAGGGTTGCCGGAATCATGGGTGCAGGTTCAGGGTATTTTCCCAAGGATAAGAGTCGTTTGGGTTGTAGAGGTGTGCAAGGGTGACATGTTCTGAGGTCAAATGGAAGCAGGTATGTGTGGGTGAAGGATTGTGCCCTGTTTTTGTTGTTAGAGTTATAATCCATGGTTTGGGGTGTTATTTTAGTGGGTGTTTTAGCTAGAGTGAAGGGAATGAGGTTGGTATTTTTTAGCATAAACTTGGGACGGTTGATCGTGAAGGTGGAGTGAAGGATTTAAGGGCCGGAGTTGGTGACAAGAAGGAGGAAGAAGACTAGTCTGTTCTGTTCTGTTCTGCCAGGGACGAAGCCAGGACCGCTTAGGAGGTAGAATATCGCCCAGGCGGTAAAACAACAGAGAGCCAAAAATTTCGTGATCGCTTAGGCGGTAAAACAACAGAGAACTGGAAATCGCGTGATCGCTTAGGCGGTGTAATATCGCTTAGGCGATAAAACAACAGAGAGCCGAAAATCGTGTAATCGCTTAGGCGATGGAATATCGCTTAGGAGGTAAAACAACAGAGAGCCAGAATCGCCTGACCACTTAGGCGGTGGAAGATCGCTCAGACGATAAAACAACAGAGAGCAAGAATTGCCTGCTCGCCTAGGCGGCGTATTTTCGCTTAGGCAGTGGGGAGCAGAACCTTATTCTGGGGGGGCTTGCGAGTTCAAATTTCCAGGTGAGTGTACTGCCCTTCTTGCCAAAATATTTTTCATATAAATATGATGAGATATGTGTTTATTTAACTGTATGAATTTTATAAATTATATGGATCAAGTCATGTTGTGGGTGAGTTGGATTAAATGGTTTTCCATTGAAAGGTTTGGATTTAGAAAAGGAAGCCTTTATAAATAATCTGCTGGATATGGTGATTTATTTTATTGGCCTCCGGAGACGTCCGGTTGGCGGTGATCTGCACAGTTAGGTCCGCTAGAAAGGCATATCCTACGGATGGTTACAGTACCGTTGCAACTCCCGATCGTGAGGTTAAAACGATCACTATAGCTTAGTCGGTGGGTGTGGGATTGAGATGTGTGTTTAAATTGGGATGTTTTATAAATACTGGGTGACTTATTATTTATCGGGTGTTTTGGAAACTGAATTATACTGCTTTACATCCATTGCTTATTTGATAATAGAGATTTTACTAAATCTGTGAGGTGTTTATATTTATTCATGTTTGATCCATTTAAATGTTGGATTTTATAAAATGTATTGTTGCTATGTTAAAAATGGTTTTTACTAAGAAGGCAGTACACTCGCAAGTGCTGTAGAGAAACATCTGTCCCCTACTGGCAGTAGGTCAATTTCTGGAGGACCATAACGGGGAGTATCTCGGTAGTGATTCTTTTTGCTTTTGGTTGTAGATGTTGTTTTGTAAAGGAATGAATTAGTGCGGTTGTTGAAAGAGCAAGAGAGTTTCAAGAGTAGGAGTATGTGTATTTTGTTGATTATGGTAATTAATATTCTTTTTGTGTAAGGTATTTTAATTCGAGTTAGACATTGCTGAAAAAGTAGCATTGTTGTCACGCCAGCCCATAAATTTTGTGATATCGGGATGGGTTGTGACAATATTAGACAATAATAACTTTTAATTTGAATGTATGGGAAATTATATTTTTTTTTTCCACCCTTTATACCCTGGGTATATAGATCTTCATTTGACAAGAAAAATGAGAGAGAGAAATCACATGATAACGGATCCGTTTAGAAAATATGTCTTACGCATATTGAGATCTCAGGCGTAATAAGTGTGACTCCTTAACAAACATACCATCCGGCTCAAAATTCAAACCCGGATGCCTACGTGTTTGATTCGTCCCTGATCCAAAGATCAATCCCTATTTTGGGCTCAACCCACAAGTGACCCACTTACTAGGCCCAAGGCCAAATTGTCCCTCATTAGTAGTCCCCCACTCCCAAATCAAGATCTCATGACTTGGTAGTTTTTTTACATAAGTCATCCAGGTGCGACATTTGTCTTGTTCTTACATTATCATCACATTTTTACCTTGAATGTACTCAAGGTTGCTTCGAATATTTTCTAGAGATAAGTTTTCACCCAATCCATATTTTTACATTGAATTAAGCGAAAGGGAAATGACAAAACCCAGGATCAGAGTTTTCACCCCTTTAGAATCCTCTGACATCGCTTGTAGCTCCATGCCGACATACACGAGGAAGAAGGTCTCAGGGATCCTGTTTTGAAGATAGTTCCAACACCTACCCTCGAGTGGGAGGTAAGTAACGTTAATCTCACCCTAGATTCTATTGTTTGTGTAATGGGGTTAATGCATTAAACTTCAGTTAATTTGTGCTTATGCCACGTGATATGGAGTCCATGCAGAGAGATGACCCACTATAGTCAACTGGTTTGCTATATCTCATTCAGTGCAACTTGTTCACAAGGTTGCATTCTTGTCTGCTTGAGACGACGCAAAGGCTAGGATGAGAATCCAAGCAGAAGTTTAAATGAAGGAGATGAAGACACATATGCTGGAGTGATTGCTCAAAAATAATACCCTTAAATGGTACCACGATACTAATATAATACGATGTTCAAGTAGGTGCCAAACCATAGAGATCGGTCTTGTAATTGTCAATTACCGATTATTTTTCTTTCCTAAACGAAAACGAGTTTTGATTTTTGATTTTTAATAAACGAAAAGAAAATACTAAATCTACAAACAAAAGAAAAAGGAGAATCGGGATAGGAATTATGGGTTACATATTTTGGGATTTATGTTATATTCATATTTTTTTTAATTCAGATTTATGGAAACGAGCGTTCCTAACTACAAGTCGAAACTATTTAGAAAGATTATATTGATTATTCTTCGGCATGATTTATCTTCAGTATTTAATTCCTTCGTTACTTTAATTTAGAGTGAATTAAAATCTAGGCATAAATCATTCAAACCAATAATTTAATTCGAATAATACTATTACAAAATACTATTAAATGATTGTTCGATCTAAACTACGAGTACTATATCTAACATACTAGAAACAATTGAATTAAAAGTTCTAAATCTCTACATAAACACTTTGAAAATAAATCCAATCACAATTGAACAAAATCAAGGACAATATTCCTTACCATTCAATTGTTTACACTAATCCAAACTCAAATAAAAAATATAATATTACATGAAATCAAAATACGTACCACAATCTTAACTCGGTTGAAGAAAGATTAATTGTTTATGAATGTGTTCTTTGTTGCCACCAAAATATTTAACAAGAATTCCATTGAAGAAGACCCAATCACAAGATCGCAGCAACCAAACAAAAAAGGAAAAAAAAATCCTACAACCCTATTGCCGAAAAATAAGAATAGAAGAAGAAAAAAATATGTGAGATTATTTGCAGATTTTATGACTTTTGACATTAATTTTGAACTTCTAAAAAAATTATTGTAACGCGTGAACTATAAGATAAAATTTTAATTTCGTGAACTTTTCACCCAAAAATAATAGAGGCTTTTTCACTTTGTACCCTTGAAGTTTTGGAGAAATCTCACTTTAGTCCTTATCCTTTTAAATTTAAACACATTAAACCCTGAAATGTTCATATCATGTCTGGTCAATCCAAATTGATAACTCTATCATCTTTTATGACGGAAATTAGCCATGTATCAAATACAGGATCACCCAAATAGGTAAATTTCGTCATAGAAAATGACGGAAGAACTGATCTGACACAATTTAGATACTTCCGTGTTTAATTTGTTCAAATTGAAAGGATAGAGACTAAAATGAGATTGCTCTGAAGTTTCAAACGTACAAAGTACAAAAAGTTCAAATAAAGAATCGTTGGTACAACCATTCATTGTGAGTTAGATATGGGGATGAATGACTATTAGGTACAATGATCTCAAATTTTTTATTTTAGTAGTTGAAACTAGAAACTACAACGAACCGACAAATGCTTGAACTCTCAAGACACACACTCACCATATGCCATGTGCCATGGTGGTCCAAATGCACCACTTTGGAAAAGAACAAAAGACATCATTGATCCGGTTCCACACGTAAGGAGTTTGAAAAGAATTAAAAAATTTATTTATATAATTAATTAAATTTTGCGCAAAATGATAATACTTTGTTGGGCCAATATTGAGCCTAACCTGGCCCCGAGCACGACTCTATAGGTCGGGCAACAACTTGTGGTTGAGAGAGAGCACCCACAAACCACAAACGATTGCACGTCCAAATGACTGCGATGTATTCCTTCAAATCTAATCTGGAATTAAATTTCATCCAAATTCATTTTAAGTGGGTATTTTGAAAATTGAAATCTTATTTAAAGCTTAATGGTTTTTGGCGTATGAATATACTATATCAATTAAATTGAATTAAATAAAGGGATAATTGGCGATTAATTCCAAATAGCGGAGGTAATATGCCATTAGTCCCATTTAAAACATAAATTTTGATCTAGTCCCGCGTTTTAGGTTTTACTTATGTATTAGTCTCGCATGTACTCTCACGTATTGCGCGGGGATGTAGAGAGATTGATGAGTAAATTTGTATTATAATGAATATTAATTACACGTAACTAAAATTAGTTACAACTTAATAATTAATTATATTACATATATATGTGTAATGTTACTTACATGTATTTGTATCATATTTGTGACATCTAACAAATATTACACGCAAAAATTAATCTAATAGTAATTACATATTTTTTATGTAATATTAATTACATGTTACAAATTACAAGTATTTGTGTAATATTTGTTACACATAACAAATTTTTACACACAAATTAGTTACATGTTACAAATTATAGTAATATTTGTTACATCTAATAAGTATTTTACACACAAACTAATTACATGTAACTACGCGAGTGCATGCGCGTGTATTGAGTCTTCTGTTTTTTCTAATACGCGTAATTAAAACACAAGTTGCAATTGCACATCAGATTTTTTAAAAATTAAGGATAAAATAAAGAACTTGCCACTGAAACACCAAGAATCTCACATTAATTAATCTTTAGAACGCTTGTATGACAAAATCATAATACATTAATTCAAGAAAAAAAAAATGGTGTAATAAATTATTTTTCAACCCAATTAGGAAGAACAATTAATGTGATTTCAATCCAATATTTTCTTAAAAAAAAAAAAATCAATAATTTTTCCTCCAAAAAATAGATTTAAAATTATCAAAAATAAAATCAAAAAAAGCCTTGAATTCACCAATCACTCTTATGTCGGCGCCGTTCCTTACCAGAGGTGGAAAGAAGAGCCAAAAACTGGTGGCGACCATAAACCCCACCGTCAACGGCCCAGAGATGAACCACGGCAGCCGCCATCGTCCGGCCACAGCCCTCTCCAACCCGAACTCCGCCACCACACAGAAACCGTGGAGCACGAAAAACGCGGTCATCTCCCACGAAGGCGTTGCACGGTTGATGTAGTAAAAGACCAGTTCGTGCATCAGGCCGGAGACCAGGAAAGCAGCCAAAACCGCCGGCAATGGGGCCCATTTTGGACCGACAATCGCCGCCGAAAACGACCGGACGGGACGGTACACGGTGAGTCGTAGCAGATTCGTGACCATGAGATTCCACCGACGAGCCCAGAACTCCCGGAGCGAAGTCGAGAGGTAGGGCTCGTCCGACGGCGGTTCGAGCTCGAGACCCACCGCTGCACGAACCATGGCTGCGGTGGAAGAGATTATCACGTCGATCAACAGAAAAACCGCGCAACAGTAGAGAATCAACACGATCTTGGGGTGAAGAACTCCTCTGTAATCATACAATAAAACAGTTATAGTGGCGAAAGCCACGCTCTCCGTCGCCAAATTCAGCGGCAATTTCTTCGCCGGCGCCGGCGGATCTTCCGATTTCGAATTTTCCCCATCTGGGTCCTTCGGATCACGCTTGATCTTGATGGGTAGAGCAGCAATGGCGATGAAAACCGGGAGAGATTTTGGTGGGTCCGAACAGAGTGGACCCTGATCAAATCCAAACAGGAGGAGCTTGAAGCTTCCAAGCCAGGTGATCAAGAACGCCGTAACGCCGGTGAGAAACGCAGAGGAGAGAGAGAAAGGAAGAACAGCGAAGATAGAGAAGATGGGAAGGAGAGAGAGTAGTCTGAACTTTCCTTTCGGGAGTTTTGCAGAGACGAAGTAGCAGAAACAAAGAGATGCAACGACGGATACCCAGATATTGATCAAGCTCTTAAGATCACCTCCCATGGCGGAAATTCGAACGTTGATTTCTGGGTTAGCAATCTCGGAGGAGAGATCGGGATTCTGTTCTTATTTCGCTGTCGCATTCCTTTTTGATGGCTTCTACGTTACAATATTCCACTGGTACTTTATTTACACTTATCACACCTATATTTATTCCCTTATTTCAATTAAGGTCCTATATATTTTACCTTTATAGTTGACACTATTTAGAAAGAAAGAACTTAAAAGAGTGTTTACTTTTTACACTTTGTTCCCATGAAGTTTGACCAAAATCTCGCTTTGGTACCCATAATTTCAATTTGAACATATGACACTTTAAAGTTTCTTAATCATCGGTAAAGTCTAAGTCATTATCCCTATTGCAATTTTGGATAAAAAATAGTCACATGCCATGTACCTGACTATTTTTAAGAGATTTTATAAACAATTTCAGTGTTTTACTTCACTTTTGTTCTTCTTCATGCCCAAATACTCAAAAATATACATATAACATAGTCACTAACGGATTTATCTAAGCCCTAGGGGACTCAACCCCCCCCCCCGGCCCCTCAAATTTTGATTTTTTTTGTTTTTACCTTAAATTTTATAAATAAATCAATTAAAATCTTTAAAATTTTACATATATCCGCTAATGTATATAAATATCTAAAAATAATTTAGCCCTCTCAATTTATTTTTTAGATCCACCGCTGAACATAGTATATGTGTGTCTCTCTATAAGGATTTTTGTAGAAATTTTATACGGGTGAAAGAAAGAGATTAGAAATACCCATCAAATCCCTTGCACTATTTGTCGTCAGAAATTGGTGTTATTGATTTAGACTGAAGTAAGATGATTATGAAATTTTAGAGTATTATGAGTTCAAATTTAAACTATGGGGACAAAAGTGAAATAATAGGTAAACTTCAAGGCTGAAAAGTGGAAGTTCAATTGACTTGATTGAAAATAAAGGGGTCTTAATTGAATTAAGTGAAAATATTGTATTGATAGTGTAATTTATTATTTTAAAGGGGGAAAATAAATGCTACTTTTTGGGAAAAGAAATAATAAAATTTCCTTCTTTGAAAAAAGTGTTATAAAGTGATGGAGTAAGACTAAAAAAGGAATTTCATTAAGAATATAATATGCCCAACTTTTTGACAAAATAAAAAACAAATTAAAATATTTTAAAAAAAAAAATTGTCATTTAGATCTTAAATTAATTTGAAATTTTTTCAATTCCACATTAACTTACAGGCAACTCGACTAATCACCCACATGAGCGATCTTAAGGGTGCACTCTCTCACATCGAACTGGTGTATTCATAATTAAATTTAAGATTTAATTCATGAAGTACTTTTCTTTGTCCATACAGACTAACACCTCTCGAATAATTTGAGAAGAATTGATGATTGAAATTAATTGATGAAATATTTTAGAGAAAAAATTATCCCTAAAAATTTCACATTAAATTATATGCATTTGATTATTTAATTTTTATTATTTATTACTTTTTTTCACTTCAAAATTTACAAACTAATATAATGCCTTTCACCATAACTACATATTCATGAATTCCCTGATTTTCTAATTTATAATTGTAAGAAAATAAAAATAATAATAAATTAAAATGATTTTTTTAAAATCTAGTTTAATATAAGATTATGATTAATTTAAGATAAATCGATAGCTAAGATAAGTAGACGAAATATTTAATCTGAAAATGTCGTTCCTCTATTTGCAAAACAATTAAATTTAATTATGTTTTATACTTTTTACATATATATTTTATTAGTCAATATTTTTTATATTTATAAAATTAAAAATTATCATAATACATTTACACACGAGGAATCGCTAGTTTATCAATAAAATATAAATAAAAAAAATTAAAAGATATAGTATGTCTAAATTACTGCCCTTATTTTCCCAAGTATTCAATGAAAAGACATTTTAAAAAAACGAGCTAATTCATTCATTAATTAATTATATATAACATATATATATATATGTGTGTGTGTGTGTGTGTGTGTGTGTGTAACTTTCATGCTACCAAACACAATCTAGTTGACAAATGATTGCACAATACAACTACCATTCATTGAATGTTTGCATTTTACGCATTCAAAGAGTTCGCCCCCACGCCCCAACTTTTTGTCTCTAATTGTATTTACATTTTCAAAAAAAAAAACAATAATGCAAAACCATAAATAAATAAAAATGTCGATAAACGAGTCCTACTCGTTAAGCCAGCCCGACGAATTATGCTGAGAATACGAGTGATACGGGCCTGGAGCAAATCCCAATGTATCGGGATGAACTCCGGGTCGAAGAGGTGGACGTGGATCATAAAAACCGCTCCGAGACATTGTTGGTGGGTTGGGTCCTAAATTATTCATCCTCATTGGGTTCAACTCGTCTAGCCGAGGCGCATACCTTTGCATTGTCGATGCATTTGTCCTTCCATACGACGTGTAGGGAGCTGACGAAAACCCGGGTCCGGGCTCATGATCTGGTAAAAATCCACTTCTCTGGGCTAAACCAGGTTCATGATCGGGTAAAAATCCACCTCTTTGGGTTAACGGGTCCCGCTCCATCTCTTTATAATACGGTGGATAATTCTGACGATCCGGGTTTCCATAACCTGGAAACGGGTCATCCGAGTTGGGTGGATAATTCTGACGATCCGGGTTTCCGTAACCCGGAAACGGACCATCCGAGTTGGGCATTCCGTACCCAGAAGTAGGGTTTGACCCAATTGACCATCTCTGGTTCCCGCTCGAATACGGCTCATCCCGGTTGAAGCTATACCTTCTCGACACCCCTTCATGAGAATAACGATTTTCGACCTCCATTTGGGGAGGCGGATGTTCGACCGGTCTCGGAGGGGAACGGGGTGGGGAACGGGTCCAGGTCGTATGATGATTTTTTCGGGTTTGGCTCTCCACCCTGGTTGTCTCACGTTGCCCATTTTCTCGTTTTCTTTTCCCTGAATTGTCCCGATTCGATGTTTCAGCCGGCAGTTTTTCCTCCTTCTCAGGTTTCTCGGGTTTTTCTGGAATGGAAACATTTTCCGTAACCCTCTCTGACCGTTCTTGCCGTTGTTCGGTTTTGATTTTGATCTCAGTTTGGACATGAACTGGACTAGGTTGTTCAACAATCATGGGAGATTCAAATTTAGGAGGATCGTCTACTTTAATGTCCTCAACATAGGCTGATGGTGATTTGCTTTTAACCCGAGATAAATGACCCTGTTTTTGAGCAATCGCTTTGTGTTTTGAAGTCCAATCTGGGCGGCTCCACAGGTATAACGGCGGTGGATTCACGTTCCAATCTTCCATTTGTTTGTCGTTTATATCAACTGATCCAGGTAAATAAAACGACTGGAAAAAAATGAAAAAAAAAAATGTTTTTTTCATTGTTTTTATAGAAAATATGGCGAAAAAAATCTGACTGAATATATAATTGTTACCTTGCCAAAGAGCAACTCGTCGTCTTCCCAAACGAGATCATACTTTGGGTTCTTCTCATCTAACCTGGTGAAGAACAAACAATTTACTGTTCGTCTCTGTGAGAGTGTGTGTGTGTGAGAGAGAGAGATCGGGTTTTTGTTCTTAATTTTCTGTTTGAAATCCCAGAAGACAGGGAACAGAGACAGAAATGGAGACAAATATCTGTTTTTCCAATAATATCGGTTTTTTAGAACAAATTTTTGGAGACAATATAATTGTTCCACAATTTCTGTTTCTGTTCCAATTTTTGGGGGAACAGAAACACTAAAGAAACTGACACCTATGAGTGTGTCTTTTGTTGGGGGGGGGGGGGAGGGGGGAACATAAACACCAAACAAACAGCTATATACCTTTGTGTCTCTTGTGGAACAATAAGGACAATGAGCTTCGGCTTAAATGTCAGAGCTTTGTCAATGAACTTGTTCGCAAGAGCCGCATTGGTTCCAAAAGGCGGATTTAGACCCATAATCTACAAAAATAGAAAAACAAAGTCATATATATATATATATTATCTCAGGTTTTATCTCATGAAATAATTTACATTTTATACCGTTGGATCAATTTAGATCCAAGGGTTGACCCATTACACAAATCACCAATAAAAAAATTATATTTTAAACATTTTCAGCCATCAAATGAGATATTTTGAAGGAAAATAGAACTTTAAAAGAATTAGGAGTAATTACGTCGCCTCGTTTGGTTACTGTTTCCGTTCCCTGATTTCTGTTTCCGCTCCCAAAATTTTTAGATTAATGTACTAAAATGCGTTTGGTAAACACGTTTCTGTTCTCAAAATTTTGCAAGTAATTTGGAAGTAATTCTTGAATTCCTTAAGAATATAAGAAATGAAAAAGTATTTATTCCTATTTACTCCCACAAAACTATTCCCACCACCAACCAGTTGGCTGCCGCCACCCCCATGCCGGCCACCATACATTTAAAGAAGAAAAAAGAACAAATACCGCAACTAAACGAGTTTCTTGTTTCTGTTCTCATAAATTAAAAGAAATAATTTGAGGACAATAGTCGTTACCGAACATATTTCTGTTCTTGGAATACTCCAGAATGGAAACAAAATTCTCATCTCAATTTATTGGAAGTAGAAATAGAAACACAGAAACGCTAACCAAACGCCACCTTAATTTCCCTACCTCGTTTCTCTTCTTTCTATCTCTCTCTTCTTTCTTTTAATTTAATTCTTTAAGTTAAAACTCGCGTCTTATGGCACGGGATAGATAGACACTAGTGTGTGTATAAAGAATGTATCTATATGTGTGTGCGTGCTAGAGAGAGAAATTGTGTTTAAATAATAACATGGTTTCTTACCAATTGCGATCCCTTGGGCAGTTCATCTGTACGAACTCTCATCCAATCCCTCTTCTCGAAACAGAAATCGTTCTACCGAAAAAAAGGAACCAAAACATCGATAAAAAGTCATAATGAATATGCATTTATAAAAATTATCACTAAAAAGTTCAGATTTAGAAAGATTAAATTTGGCCTGGAACAAAAACTGCACATATCATATGATATGAATATGAATATGAATATGAAATGTTATTCACCTTTGCTTGCAGAAGATCAAAATTCTTGTATGAACATTTCTTTCCCATCTCATCAAGCTTCTCCTTCATGAGGCAACTGAAATCATTAGCTCCACAGCAGAAATCAACAATCTGCTCAAACAAACAACAGGTAAATCAGTAAGCCCAAAAATTAACCAAAAGTAATAATACACGCAAATAATCGATGCTCAATAGAATTATTCTTAGGCAGTGTTTGGTTGTACAAAATTGGAGCCTCAGAATTGGAATTGAAAATGAACACATACAAAAACTTAAAATTTCTAATTCCAATTCTGACGCTCAAATTCCATGAATCCAAACACTATCTTATGGTTTTTCTAATAATTTATTTTCCCTCCGACATTATTTTTAAATCTCTCTTTTATGTTCTTGATATTGTGTAACCTTTTCGTTAACTGACATTACAATATCGAGGATCAAAGCCTAGATTTATTTTGATTCATGTTTTCCTTAACGTCCATTACAATATTGATATTGATGATCAAATTCCTTGATTTGAAATTTATTCATCGAAATTAAAGGTGAAGGGATAAAAGGAAGTGCAAATTCTTACCATGTCACCTTCTTGAATATACCAACGAACCCGATCAACAATCTGCGCAGTAAAATTCATGTTTTAGCGTGCATTTTGATCAAACCAATATAAAGAGAAATGGGTTCGCCAAATCCACATAATTCTTAAGGAACACTTGGAATAAAGGTTTCTTTTTATTTATTTATTTTTATTTTTTTTTTAATTTTTAGAGAAATGGGTTCAATGAAAGAGTTAAATCCACAGTTGTTACGCACTTCTACTGAAAAAAGCAATAAACACAAAAGCTCACCTCTTTCAGCTTATCCACTTTTGTAAAGTGTCGACCAAAGGATGTGTAGCGCATGCCATATAAAAATGGTGAAATATACACTTTGAGCTTGTTCTGCAGCAATATGAACCAATCATATGAATATAAAGTTTCGCTTGAATAAATGCAGTACAGTATACTTATGCTCCCAAAATAAGTCAAAATGAAAGCAGACACTATTCATACTTCAACATAAGAATCAACCAAATTGAGAATTTAAAAATGTATTCATTTCCATCCATACATAACAATATGCATTTGTATCCACTTGTGAGAAATGGTATGGATAAATCAATTAACAAGAAATGAATTCACCTTTCCAGATTAAAATCCCCAAGGTAGCATTTGGTTTTTATGGAATTGGGGCTTTGGAATTGGAATTAGAAATGAACATAGCATGAAATCTAAAAATTCACATGCATTTATTTCCAATTCCAATTCTAAGTCTTCAATTCTGTGCTTCTGGAGGCTACCTAGGAGGAAAGAATGATATCAAGAAGTTATGCAATGAGACAACGAAAAAAATACAAGCACTTTGCTTGTTTCTTGATGGAGTTCAACACCTGCCTCATTTTAGGCAATACGTACATCAACTAATACAGTATGACAAAATCAACACATACCACAGCATGAATATTACATGAAAATAAGCACTTCAATTTGATACTACCAACACATAAAACCTCCTAAGAAAAAATAAGTAGAGAAACAATATCAGAAAGACAGTATCCAAAATGAAAAATTACCTTCCACTTAAGTATCTGATTGAGGAGCCCGGGCTCACAAACAGCCTTTGCATCTTCAATACTGCAGCCTTCTTCTAGCTTATGTAAAGCTTCACGAACAGCCTATATCACACACACAAGGTTGAAGAAGGTAAGGACTACATCATTTGCAAGAAAATATAGTAAAAAACAAAAACAAAAACCAAATAATACCTCAATTGAACCCTCCACTTTACCCAAGGTAATGGTCTTGTCAACAACATTTCTTGATGAGTAAGCATGTGTGCTTGGACCTTTGTGTTTTTCCATTACCTCTTCGAGTGTTATTGAAGATGCAGCATTCTTTGCTAAAGCCAATATGCTGCATTCCAAGAAATAAATGTCAAATAGTCTATCAAAAGAATTACAATCTTCTCTTCCTTGCATATTCTCCTTTTTTTGTGAGATTTTGTGTGTATAGTGCGGAAGAGAAGGGGATTACCAAGAATGCTAAGAATGTGGTAAGGAAAGAATGCATCACCTTCTTTTTGAATCAGCATCTAGTACATGCAAACTGCTTGATTCCTTTGCAATAGGCTTCTTAGTCGGAGTTTGTTCACGTCCACTATCTGTTGAAGGTGGCTCCAAACCTTTACTATAATAGTATAACCTATCCCCCAAAGAAGGCCGCTTCCCATCAGTTGTGGACTTATTGACTTTCAAAGAAGTCCCCTTTTCCGAAGTCCTTTTGGTAGTACCAGTTGGTTTTTGCTTCATCAAGGAATCTAGCCCAGGCGATTTTCCATCTCCTTTTTTAAATGAATTACTCTGTTTCAGAGACGAGGCTACTCTTTCAAATTCTTTGGTAGGTTTAGTTACAGTCCTATTTCCAGAACCATCATCTAAGGAAGAACTTCTCTTCTTCAATAATTTCTGCCTGCTAGATGACAGTTCTGATGCTTGCTTTTTCTTCTTTTCACCAACATCTGGAAATTTTATATGGTTTCTTACGGGAGTTCCGAGTTCCTCATCGATCTTGTGTCTCCTAAAAAAACAAAAGAAAAAGAACTAGATCAATTGGAGTGTTTGGTACGGTGGAAAAAAGGGTGAATGGAAAAATATGGAAGGAAAATGAGATGGAAAATGAAAAAACACTTCGTTTGGTAAGGGGGTAAAATTGAAGGGAAGAGAAAATAAAGGGGGAAAAGGACAACTCCAGCCGCCAAAACTTATGCCCCTTAATTTGGGCGGAAAGAGAAGGCAAAAATGAACAGATGTGTTGAAACAAGAGCAAACTTACTATTCTGTCCTTGCTTTTAATATCTCTAAACCTACCAAAAGCAACTAATATATTCTATAAATGCATATAGTTTTTTAGTGTAATATATTATTTATATCTTTCTCTCTCTCAATATATGTGTGTGTGTGTGTGAAGAAAACATCATATTATTCATCAAAATGTGGTCATATATTTGGTTTCTAAATATGTAAATTAAGTCCAACCGGAGAATCATATTCATGGTCACTCTTTTTATTTGGATTTAAGGGGCAAAAAACTCCATATTTTTCGGCTAAAAATTTGATGATAATATTTTAGACTTATTTTTATTACATATGAGAGAAAAAGTAAATTAGATGAGTATATAACTTTCATCCTTTTCATTTTTCTTTCCACACCAAACAAGAGATATTATATTCTCCTCCTTGTACATCCTTCCTACCAATCACAAACAAGGAAAAACAACTCTCCTTACACAATGCAAATCTTATTATCCTTTCATTTTTCTTTTCTTTCCACTTTTCCATCGTTCCCCAAATATGCCCTTAATACTTTCAAGCTAATGCAGGAAAATAGACTAGAAAAATGCAAGGCATTTTAAAAAAAAAAAAAAACTTACAAGCAATATATCAATATACGATTGGGTATAAGACCTTCCCAAGCCCTCTGTTCGATTTCTTCGTCCTCACTGTCTTCCTCGAAAGCAATTTTTCTAATCACAGTAAATATAACATTACCATCAAATTAGCATCGACAAAGTAGTAATCAAATTCAAAGCACGATTTATTGCGTGATATCGTAAAAAGAAGAAAAAAAAGTGACTGGGCAAATATTTGCTAAAATATAGGGGGGAAAAAGAAATAGAATTACCTCGGCAAACATTTCCTGTGGTATGACTTTGGACAGCGTCTGCATATGGCAAACTGCAACTGAGCATCCAACTTGTTTTCACCCTGTTTACAGACACAACATTTATGGACAGGGCATGTAAAGGATTCGCCAGCAGCAACTTTTCTCCTAAGTTCTTCTGCATCAGCTTCATTATCACGATGCAGCAATTTTGCAACGCAGTGCGGATGATAGAATCGGCCACAGGTTGCAGAAACACAAGGAAACACCTGGCAAACATTTGGCAACAACAAATTTTTGTCTCATTCGCCTGGGAGAATCAAGCAATCTTCAAAAAAACATCCACAGAAAATATACGAGATAGAGATCTTATTGTCTTGATAAATTACCCTCGTATATCATTTATGTCAATTGTCATAAACTTCATCACAATTTGATAAGAAGAACTTCATTTTTTCTCAAAAACAAAAGCTATGCTGAAATATCCCTTAACCAACCAATCAAGAACTCAAACCAGAATATTTAAATTGGAGAAAATACAAGTGGAGAGAGAAAAAGCAATGCTGAACTCTATGTCTTATATAGAAGAGGAGAAAATAAAAGATCATGTTCCATGATTGCTCTTCATGCTGACCCAAAATACTTGTTTCCGTTTTTCCTTCAAAAGTAAGCAATGATATGAAAAACTTTCAAATACTATGAATCAATGATAATATTAATGGACTCCTTCCAATAAGTGTTATGAAGTGCTATGTTTTATTCATGTGGCTTTTGAGCCTCCAACTGAACAATAAAAAAAGAAACAGAATATTAAAAATTATACAAAAGAATGCATACCTCAGCACCAGATGTTTTGTCTGAGGACCCCAATTGTCCACAAGCTGAGCATTGGTGTTGCTTGTACTGACAATTCTTACAAAAGAAATTTTGAATTGCCTACAAATTTATAAAGAATCTCATATAAGCTACACACTACAATGCCATTAGTATATGTATATGTGTACATGTTTTAATGAATTCAAAAAAAAAACGCATATCAAAAGAAACAAGCTGGCAAATATAGTGCATACTTCAACTTGTTCATTAGACAAACCAAGAGATTTACAATCGGAATCTCTTCCAGATTCCACAGTGGCATGGAAAGACCTCAAGCACCTCCCTTCACAACTGTACAAAAAATCACAACAATACTATGAGCTGTCTCAAAAAGAAAATACAGCAAATGATAAGAGGTCCTAATTATATATAAACTACGTAAAATAACAACGTTTACATATAAGAAAACAATGAGATGTATGCATCAAATTATTCACGTAAAGAAGGAAGTATACCAAAGAATTTCGCCACCATTGTCACAAATTGCACAAACAGAATCGAACAAGTCTTCCTCCTCTTCATCAGACTGGTCTTCTTCCATTTCATCAATCGCATCATCTGCAACTATGAAACTGGATTTCGTATCCGCTTCAACATTCTGCATACCAACAAGTTCACATGAGTCAAATGATGAATTGACAGAGGAATGAATAACTAATGTGGGAGGAAGAAAGAAGGAAAGAACGGTGAGATTATCACCTGGTCTAAGTTTTTCCTCTTACTGGGTTTATCCTCCAAAAGTGTGACTAAAAACTGTAAAGAAAAGGCTGCTTATTAGTGCAATCATCAAAGATTAAACAATAAAAACAGTTAAAGGGAAAGGAATCACACCATGAAGCACACATATAACACGGGATGCTCAGATTTAACAGATTATAAAATCTCTATTCTAATTTCACATAGCATTAAAGTACTCAACTAATAGATGAGCTCTAGATCCATATTTCACTCTAATTGTCCAGAAAAATGCATACAAAGTGGGTTCGTAATGATGTACAAACCTTCGATTTTGCTAATTCTTCATCCCTCTTAACAGCTTCCTCAATCAAATTCATGTGATCCACCAAATCGTTCTCAGAAGGCTTAACCTCGTACAAACTAAAAATTGCATAGAACCATTACAGAACGCCAAATGACAAAAAAAAAAAAAAAAAAAAAGAAAAAAAAACAGAGAGAGACAACAGGCTGATATATCGAAATGAAAACCTGAAAATTTTAGACAATTGATCCCACAATGCTCTTCCATCTGTTTCCGGATTCTTCTTCACAAAATGAAGACACTGAACGGTGATCAAGATACTCCTGATAGTCTCCTCGTAACTCTTCCTAGGCTTCTCAAGCTTAATCCAATTATTTTCCTTCGATAACACCGAAATCTCCGGTTTAGAGCCGGAGATATCGAACTTCCACGCTATAATCTGCTTATAAATTTTCTGAAGACCATTGTCAACGGCGCCGCGAAGGAATAGCTTGTTGTATTCGCCTTTAGGGCTCTCGTTCTCGTTCCACTGAACTGGTAATTCCGAGAACGAAACTGGCTCATCCTTCTCGTCGTAGAAGAAGTAGCTCGACGCCTCTTGCGGCGGCGCTTCGGCATCGTCGTCGGAAGATGACATCTCGTCGCGCCGGACAGAGAGAGAGAGATTAGGGCTCGAAAATTTCAGGCTATTGTGCGTAATCAATATCTGCAATCAAAACCCACGTCATTTGGATCCGGGTTCTGACACTTTGTACCCATGAAGTTTTATTAAAATCTCACTTTAGTTCCCGTAGTTTTAATTTGAACGTATAACACCTTAAAGTTTCTTAATCATCCCAATACAATCCAAGTCATTATTCCCGCTATAATTTTGGATGGAATTATAGCGGGGATAATGGACTCTCCTAGATAAGCCGGAAGGCCATGGACTCTCCTAGATAAGCCAGAAGGCCAAGTTCAGAGGCCTAATCTCCTCACGCGCCAGCTCATTGGCCACGTGCTGAGTTAACATAATTAACCGTGTTCATGCCCCAAATATTGCAGCGCTAATTGAGCTATTCACTTGTAAATATTCAAACATTCAATGTCTCAAATAATGCTCAACAACCATCTCGAAGCATAATATAACATTTTTTTCTCCGAACTCTTATTCTCACGTCGGAGGAACTTCGTTGGATGCAACTTTGGTGATTTTCTGTGCAAGTACAATCTCAGAACCCCAACTTAGATTTTGAAAGAACTAACTATGGACTACGGAACGTTCAAAAAACTCCGAACTCAGAACCTCTATCGCAACAAGTAATTCACACGTAGATTTTAACTAGACCAACTCGAGGTGTTAATCAATTTTAGATACCAACACATAATATATCGATATATATATAATTTTTTTGTAAAAATTATAAGAACGAAAAGAAAATATTGAATATATTCATAAAGTTGAGTGTGCGAAAGTTAATTGTTTATCGTCTAAAATTATAACGCAGCTATTGATTTGGAATGTAGTGGGATGATCCCTGAACTTCAGTGAATTGTCTGTTCAAATTACTAATATGGGGATCAAAGTGATTTGAACAAACTTTAGGGGTATAAAGTGTCAAACCCCCACTAAAATATGTTACCTTGCAAATGAAATGAATAAAACTAAATAATTAAAGAAATTTTGAAAGTATAATAAAAAGAGTTTTTTGCACTTCCACCCTTGAATTTTCAGAGAAATATTTCTTTCAATTTGAACACATTAAATTAAATTCTGATGTATTCAAATTGTATTAAATAAGTCCATATCGTTATTCCCATCATTATTTTTTACGAAAATCATCCAAATTGTAAGTACGAAAATTAGGCAAGTGGATGAATTCGATAAAAAATAATGACGGAATTAATAATTTAGATTCATTTGATACGATTTTGATACTTCAGTGTTCAATGTACTCAAATGAAAAAGATATAGCTACATTGGGGTTTTTTTGAAACATCAGGAGTGCAAAAATATCCATTATAAAAATATTAGATCTCACTACTAACTTTGCTTTGAAAGCTCAATTTATTATCAAACAAGTCCTTACTTTCACTTTACCCCCATTTACTTTGAAAGTAGACACTTTGTCTCTTTAAATCTTGGACTAAAATAAAAAAACTAATTTTCTATTAAATCTAAGGCAATTAACAAAAACATTGAAATGCCACTAACCCACAAAATTCTTAATTTTAGAACATAAATTGACTACTCAACAAACTTCTCTGTAGATGATCTTAATCCATGTATGCATGGATTCATCTTAAAGAGTATTGATAGAGGTAAGTTTGGTCATGGAGATCGCACATGTAGCAAGACTCCTCCCTAGGCCAAGTATGGATAAATGTCCAAGCTGCGATATCCGAACACCCTCAATTCGGACCCAAGTGAAAGGGGGAGCCTCAAACCCTTTTTGTTGGCCCAGTAGAATACCCAAGAGCGGGGGTGAATTAGGTATTTAAAAAATTTATCAGAATAAAACTTCAATAAATCAAATAATTAATTTTAATCTTAAATTAATTATTATCTTTATAACACAATGAAATAAATTAATCAACTAAGTACACACCAAATAACAAAAATAAATAAAGTAAATATTGGAGCACACCAAGATATATACTGGTTCACCAAACTACTCTTGGTTAGTTCAGTTCTCCGAGCTCCACGAAGATTCGCACCCACTAATTCTCAAGATCTCTTTAAAGGTAGGAACCAAACCCACACACCGATTCTTTTACAGACTCAGAATCAACCTTTACAATATCATTTTCCCAGGCTAAGGAAGGACCTCTATTTTTCACACGCTAAAGAATAACCTAATTCTTTTTAACATTAAGGCCAAAGAATCAAAACCTCACCAATCACTTCAAATATCCATTTACCCAGTAAAGATTGAACCGTTATAAATTTCACTCAAAACGCAATTCTATTCAGGAAGAATCACTACCTCAATCTCTTTACAGGAAGAGACTGAAACTTAACTATCCTTTGATTAAATACCCCCAACAGTATTTAATCCATTACACTACTCACCAATACAAATTGATAAGCAGGATATCTCACTCAGAGCTTCTACCACCCCAAATAAATAATAACTCAATTAATATCCCAAGTTTAGTGATAGAAAAATATGAGATTGAAATCTAATTTTAAATAAGATATGGGTAGCAAATAATTGAGTACGTAATCAGATTCAAAAATTTGTTTGTAAAAATTTTATTCAAAAAAAATCAGAAACAATTTCTAAAATCAATTTTCAAAAGATAAACAAATAATGCAATGATAGAATACAATTGGAAAGATCTCATCCAAAATTCACAGAAAGAATAATTAGAACGATGTAACTTCAAATCCGGTAGCAGCAAAGATTAGTCGCAATTGATCTTCAAGATCGTCTCTTAGAATAACTCACAAACTCTCAGAAAGATAACTCTTAGAAAATCTCAATCTTATGATATGATATGTCACAACCCGTCCCGGAACCCGTCATCCCGAGGCTGGCGTGACTACAACATGACATCACCAATACCCAAACAACCAAATGAAAGACAATATGTTCCCACCATATAATACAAACATTTAAATGGGGGACACACCCATCCCAATTTCTATTCCTAACAAACAATATACACCTATGAACCTTTTACAGGTTCGTCTTGGACAGTTTCTCTCAAACACCTCTATGACTTCATTACGCAGCTCTACCTAGTGCCAGTAAGGGACCGACTCCTAACCGTTGTACCTGCGAGTATACTGCCTTCTTAGTAAAACATTTTTATCAAAATATTAATACGTTCCAAATATTTCTACAATTTAGTATGGATCAAACACATGTATTTAAGCAATGGAAATAGGCGCTATAGATAAGTTCTAGCCAGATTCATCTTAGTATAAAATCATAACAATCATCATAATTATTTAGTATGGATCAAGCATGGGAATATAAGTAATGAAAATAAAACAATATAGATAAGTCTCATCCAAGTCTATCATAATGAATAATATCACGCCAACTAATATACTTAAAACGCCACATCTCAAGCACCAATCTCAAACACACACCTCCAACACACACACACTGGCCAGTCCTAGTGATCGTTTTAACCTCACGATCGAGAGTTGCAACGGTACCGTATCCCGTAGGATATGCCTTCCTAGCGGGATATAACAACGCTCCGCTGGACTATGCCAGACGGGTGAACAACGCTCCGCTGGACTATGCCAAGCGAGTGAAACAACGCTCCGCTGGACTATACGGGTGAAATACCGCTCCGCTGGACTATGCCAGACGGGTGAAAATCCAACACCAATCTCCAACTCATTTCAACAACAACAACTCATCTCCATCTCAACAACAACAGTTCTGCCCACAATCAACCACCTCATCAATACAATAATATCATCATCAAACTACAACTCAATAAATAATCAACGCTCTATCGAAGCAGATAAAATCAACAGCATCGACAAAACAATAATAACATCATCAAATTACAAATTAATAATATCAACATCTATCACCAAAACCGATTTAATCCGAAAATAATATTTTTCATCTTTGTTTAAAAACCCTCTAATTTCAACGAACCCATTGTTCCCCTTTATTTTTAGAAACCATATATTTTTAGGAAAAAAAAAAGATATTTTTCACTCTCTTTTAAAACCACCAAGTCCAACGAAAATCCTTTTCAACTTTCTTTCAAAACTAACGTAATTTAATAAAAATACAATTTTTACCAATTCACCCAAAATCTGCTTGATCCACTTCATTTCATTTTTTTTTTGTAAAAGTATCTAATTTAAATACAACCATTTTCTATCATATTTAGATATAAAAATAGTTCGGCAAAAAGGGCAGTACACTCACCTCGATTCCCGTTTTGCACCACTGACATTGTCTGCACTCTATCTGGACGCCAGTGTCTGCGAACCTAATAGTGACAGAGTCTAAATTAATACCTTATCTAAAATATCCTAATCATGCAATGCCGGCCTTATATTCCGAATTGCTACTATTTTATGTACCACGTAATTAAAATTAATTAATCGTTAGGAAATTGTTACAATTTTTGGGATTTGTAACGCTAAATAATATTTAATTTAACGAGAATTATTAATCGATTAAAATTTTACCTGTTTCCGAATCGTTTGGGGACCACGATAGGGGTTTTGAATTTTCAGTGGGGTGGTTTCCGAAATTTCCCTTCTTTTCTTCCTTTTTTTTTTTTTTCATTTTTCTTTCTTCTTTGCGTCCACTGTTTCTGTTTCTTCTTCCTTCTTCCTTCTTCCTTCTTCCTTCTTCCGACGGTGTCTGCCGCCGACCACTTCCTCGTTCCTCCTTCACTGACCGCCGGCGACCACCTCCCGTCCTCCCACGCCCTCACATACACGGTTGGATCAACAGGACACACACCCACATACACGCACAGTCCCAACCCGCACCCACACGTCTGCACAGCACCGTCGGACGGCCAGAGTAGCGCGCACACACGGATCGAACGGAGGAACACCCACACACACCGAAACGCACCACCGAACGGACCACCACAGACCTCCGGCGACGAACACTCCTCCGGCCGAAACCCGATCTTTCTCTCTCTTCTAAATTTTGACAACGGCACACACACACGAACGACGGACACGACCCCTGCAGCAACCCACACCCTTAACGACGACGCCGATCGCTTCTACTTTCGTTTCGTTTCAGACCGAACGGCCGACCACCTAGCGCTCACCAGCCGAACCCGTTTCTCTCTCCTCTGTTTTTCTTTTTTTTTTTCTTTTTCTGTTTTTGATTCTTGGTTCAGCCGATCGCCGGCGCCTTCTCTCTCTCTCCCTTATTGTCGCCGACTGCCGGCGACCTAACCCCCACACAACGAGGCGACGCACACCCACACGCGACCGGACTGAACACACCGCCGGCGACGACAAAACCTTCTTCTCTCTCTCTCTCTCTTTTCTCTATTTTTTTTCTCGGATTCCCTTTTGATCACTGATGGTGTATGTATATATATATATATATATTTCTTTTCTCTAATTACATTATCCTCCCCCCAAATTTCCTTTACATTATGAATTAAACCTTAATTTAAAATTTGATCTATAAACATATTTTAAATTACGAATTGACTCCTTTAGAATTTTAAATCAAATAATAAATTACACCATACACCCCGTTATTTCCGAAATGTTATGAAATATGACTTAAATCAAGAATCAAGATCTTACATGATATGATTTCTCTTGTTGTTAATGATATAAGAAATTCGTAGGTTTATTTAAAGGAAAATGAAATCAGTCTTCTAACGACTCGTTCCAATGTGTCATGACATTTAATAGCTCTTATAGATTCTTTATATCATAATGACTTCATTTTTGTTCAATTCACTTAATAAATAACTTTTAAATCTTTTAATTAAGCCCCCCAAATATTTCTCAATCCCAATTAATTAGAATAAAAACAATTTATAAGTACCAAATTGAGAAATATTAAAACTTAATGAATCAAATCAATAGGATTTACATTTCAGGTAAAGCATATCTTAAATATAAAAATATCCCTGAAATCCCTATCAAATCCTAACTAAAAACGACTACTTTTGGATATAATCTCAGAATAAACAGTTTCCTGAAACAACGCGTCTAGTCGACCGACCAGTCTACTAGTAGATTCAGGTTGTAGCCAAAGGCATTCATCGGTCAACCTGTCTGTCGACTTGTAGATTCAGAGAGTTCTTTTTACCTTCACCGGTCGACCTACCTATCGACTTGTAGATTCAGAGAGTTCAACTTCTTTTAGTCAGTCGACCTGCCTGTCAACTTAGAGATACAGGGAGTTACAACTGCTTGGTCCGGTCGACTCATCAGTCGACTTACATCTTCTGGATCTCTATTCTGAACTCGTTTTTAACTTATTATCTTTTACGTTTTCGCCCCTTTAACCATTTTCTTTTCTAAATAAGCTCCACTAATATTTTTATATTCCATTTTAGCAATTTAAACATATTTCTTTTCAAATCACATATTGGAGCAAATAATTTCACCTAATCAAAACACACACAAACAATAAAAATATTTTGTGCCGTGTGTGTTCTTAATTGGGATATTAAGAGTTGACATTTACCTGGGTTGTTTTCCCTAATTTCTTCAAACTCTTAATTCTTCAATATCTTCAACATCATCGTTTAGCATCCATTTAATTTGCATCTTCGTCACTGAAAATTTAAATACTGAAACACTCAATTAAAACATTAGTTTCATCAAAATATCAACACTTAATTGTTCATCAAAATTTTAGGATCAACACCTTTCATATGTCCAAGTGTAAGGAATGGACCGAACTGTGGTGTCCGAATACCCCCAACTCGGACATATGCCAAAGGGGAGTCTCAAACCCCTCCACCAAGTTGTCCAGAGAACAAGTTACCAAGTTGAGGTGTCTGAACACCCTTATCTCGGACATCATCCACAAGGGGTCTCAAATGAAGAAGTATCCCTGTAGAGTTGGGGTGTCCGAGCACCCTCAGCTCGGATTATCTCTTAAGTGGATCCCTCAAATAAAGAAAAAAGTCAACTTACCGAGCTACATTGTCCAAGCACCCTCAGCTCGGATTGCCCACAAATTGGAAAGCCTCAAATGGGATTGAAGACTCAACAAAAAGTTGAGGTGTCCTAGCACTCTCAGCTCAGATATATGAAGAATGAAGACCTTCAAAAGGAAGTTCAAGCTACCCTGCCGAGCTGAGGTGTCTGAGCACTCTTAGCTCGGACTTGTGCGAAAATGGAACCCTTAAGTGAAGGTTGAAGCTCCATGGCTGAGTTGAGGTGTCCAACACTCTCAACTCATATTTGCTCAAATTGGGAAGTATCAAAGGGGGTGGAAGTCACCATGGCCGACCTGGGGTGTCCGAGCACTCTCAGCTAGGATTTGCACAAATTGGAAACCCTTAGAGGAAGATTAAAGATATTTGTCGAGCTGAGGTGTTCGAGCACTCTCTGTCACAACCCACCCCGATTTCACAATATTTGTGGGCCGGTGTGACAACAATACTACTTTTCCAGCAATAACTAACTCGAATTAAAATACCTTACACAAAAAGAGCATATTATTTACTATAGTCAACAAAATACATATATCTCCTTCTCTTGAGACTCTCTTACTCTTACAACAACAGCGCTAGTTCATATTTTTACTAACTAACATGTACAACCAAAAGCAAAAAGAATCACTAACAAGATATTCTTCGCTACGGCCCTTCAGGAATCGACTTACTGCCAGTAGGGGACAAACGTTTCTCTACAGCACCTGCGAGTGTACTGCCTTCTTAGTAAAAACCATTTTTAACATAGCAACAATACATTTCATAAAATCTAATATTTAAATGGATCAAGCGTGAATAAATATAAACACCACACAGAGTTGGTAAAATCTTTAGTATCAAATAAGCAATGGAAGTAAAGCAGTATAATTCAGTTTCCAAACACTCAATCAATAATAAGTCTGTAAGACCCCAATTTTTATATACAAATAATTTTAGTCGCATTTTATAATATTTCAAAAATATCGGGATGAATTGCGATATTAATTGTGTGATTCAAAATATTAGGGGTTGAATTGTAATTTTCACAATATTTAAAATTAGAATTGGGTTTAATCATTATCCTAACCTAACTGGAAGGGAGGTAAGTGTAATATATATATTACATATTTTATATATAGAGAGAGAGAGGAGAGTTGGTGAAAGGGAAGGCCGTTGGATCACGCACACATATACACATATATACATATGTATACGTACATATATTCATACATATCCATACACCTCGGGAAAGAGGAAAGAAAACCGACGAGAGAGAGAAAAGAAGAGAGAGAATCGGAGGTGGGTTTGCCGGTGAGGTTCGGTGTCGGTGATCGGTGATCGTTGCGGTCGTTTCGGCGAAGCAGTGTGTGTGTGTCTGGTTCGGAGTGTGTGCAGGTGTCGTTTGTGTGTGTGTCCGCTGTTGTGGTTGAAGGGAAAGTGGTGATCGGAGTGTGCCGCCGGTAAGTTAGAGAGAGAAAGTAGTGGGTGTGTGTGTGTGTTGCGTCTGCTGTGTGTGTGCTCAACGGTTGCGGTGTGGGTGTGTCGATCAGTTGTCCGGTGGTCAGTGTTTCGTGTGGTGTGTGTGTGTGTGTTCGGAGCGGTGACTGAAGGTGGTGGTTCGGTTGGTTCGGTGGTGGTGGCGTGAGTTGGGTCCGGCAGTGGAGGAGGTAATCGTGAGTGGTTGGGTGTGTTTGGCGTCGTCGATGGTGTGGGTAGCTGCGGGTATGTGCGTTTGGACATCCAGTTGGTGGCAAGGGAGATCGTCGGAGTTGGGAGGAGATTCGGCTGAACCAGCGGCGCAAACAGAAGCAAAAAAGGAAGAAGAAAGAAGAAAAAAAAAAATAAAAAATTACACGAACTACCCCAATAAAACTAAAAACTCATCTCGCGGACCGGTAGAAAATCCGGGAAAGGTAGAATTATTGACTCTTTTCATATATGCATTTAATTGTCGTATTTTGTGGAATTTTACCTGTTGAAATTATCTGAAATATGTGGGACAATGCGGAATTTATGTGACGAGCATGTTTACGTGATTTTTGTGTTAAATTGGGACCATGCGGAATTTATGTGATGAGCTTGCTCACGTGATTTGTGTTATATAAATTAAATGCACGTATTAGAGGGGTTGGAGTTCTACTGAGCGTTGGCTCACAACCTCATAGTGTTTGGATTGCAGGATCAGCTGGGAGAAATACGAGAGAAGAGATAAATATTATATTTGAATTTCGTGTTGTAAATAAATTGTAATGAAATTATTTATTGTTATAATTGAAGGAAACGGTAACTATAAATACTGTAGTGCTTGTAAAATATTTATTTCCAAGTTGAATATATTAATATATATAGATTGTTAATATAATTGGTTTGATTTTATATTGTGTTAAATTTGGGACTTCAATTATAACTGGAAGTAGTATGTTTAAATTATGAATTAGAACGTACTAGTTCCTACTGGATTTTAAATGGGAAATATTGTTCTAATTTGAACTATTAATTAACCGTCATTGGCATAGTAAAAAATATATTGAAATTTATTAAATTATTAAATTAGAAGTTTTGGCGCCGTTTTGCGAAAGTGAAAGTTAATTATTATAGAACAAATTGGGTCGCCATGTTTTAAACAAATCCGCGGATTAACTCGAAATGAAACGTTGGATTAATTGGTGATATTTAAATGGTGATTATTATATGAAATGCACTCCCGTCAATAAAAATTGGCTAGTAGAATTATCGCTATGATATATATATTAATATAAATTTTGTAGAGTCAAAGAAGTTGACTAGTCGGATAGTTGCTTTTAGGCTTAGGATTTTCTCTATAGGAGAAACCTTTGGTCCCGTCCCTGAGAAACCGGGATGGGGCGTCACAAAGTCACCCAGTATATATAAAACACTCCAATTTAAACACACATCTCAATCCCACACCCACCGGCTAATCCACAGTGATCGTTTTAACCTCACGATCGGGAGTTGCAACGGTATCGTAACCATCCGTAGGATATGCCTTCCTAGCGGACCTAACTGCGCAGATCACCGCCAACCGGACGTCTCCGGAAGCCAATAATATAAATCACCACATGACGTCAATCACCTTATAGTAACTATCCATCTGCCGGACCACCCTCCGGACAGATCATAATATAAACTATGGCATAGTCAATTCAATAATATTATCACCAAATCACAAATAATTATTCCTCTGCCGGACCATCCTCCGGACAGACCATAATAATAATCACCACTTCAATAATATCGACAAAATCACCCTTGTCCACCTCTTTTTAACAAAACCCACTTTTATTTTAAAAATCATGTTTTTCCCACCTTTTTATTAAAACCATCAAATTCAACAGATTATTTATAAAGTCTTTCTTTTTAAACCCAAATATTTCAATGGAAAACCATTTTACCAACTCATCCACAACTAGCTTGATCCATATAATTTATAAAATTCGTACAGTTAAATAAACACATATCTCATCATATTTATATGGAAAATAGTTTGGCAAGAAGGGCAGTACACTCACCTGAAAATTTGTACTCGCAAGCCCCCCTAGAATATGCTTCTACTCCCCACCGCCTAAGCGGAAATACACCGCCTAGGTGAACAGGCGATTCTTGTTCTCTGTTGTTTTACCGCCTAAGCGATCTTCCACCGCCTAAGCGATCATGCGATTCTGGCTCTCTGTTGTTTTACCGCCTAAGCGATCACAAAATTTTCAGCTCTCTGTTGTTTTACCGCCTAAGCGATATTCCACCGCCTAAGCGGTCCTGGCTTCGTCCCTGACAGAACAGAACAGACCAGTCTTCTTATTCCTTCTCGTCACCAACTCCGGCCCTTAAATTCTTCACTCCACCTTCACAATCAACCGTCCCAAGTTTACGCTGATAAAACCAACCTCATTCCCTTCACTCTAGCTAAAACACCCACTAAAATAATACCCCAAACCAACGGTTGTAACTCTAAACAGCAAAAACAGGGCACAGTCCTTCACCCACACATACCTGCTTCCATATGACCCCCAGAACATGTCACACTTGCACACTTGTACAACCCAAATGACTATCAACCTTGGGAAAACAACCTGAACCTGCACCAGTGATTTCCGACAACCCTTCCGATGGCTTCTTCTTCCTCTTCACTTCTCTCTCTCTCATTTTCTTGTTTCTTCCCGAATGATCGTTGCCCTTCCTAACCACAATTATACATATATATATATATATATATATATATATATATATCAATGGATTTATGGAGTAGGATCATGCCACGTTGCCCCCTTCCCCTCTCTTTCTCCCGGCATGGCTCACGGCACAAACACACATGCGCGCGCGCGCACACACACACACATATATATATATAATTTGTATGTTTTAAAAAAAATATCTAAACAAAATACTCTCTCCCCCTCCCCCCCCCCAACAAACTTCTCATTTTTCTCATTTCATCACCTTTTTTTTTTTTTTTTTTTTTTTTTTAACAGGGTCTTACACTCTCAGCTTGGACTTATGCAAAAAGGGAAAGCCTTCCATTAAAATATGAAGCAACAGACTCGAGTTGAAGGGTCTGAGCACCCTCAGCTCGGATTCTCCAAATTTGGGGCCTCTTAAGATCGTTTTGAAGCTCCCGAAGCCGTTTTGATGCCCTCTCCACCTCTTGATCATCCAAAGGGGCTAAAAACGGGCCATTACTCTCCATTTCAAATGGGTCAGCTCATGGATTTCTACAAAATGGGTCTAAAAGCCTAGTCTAGGTGATTAAGGCCTTAATCTGCAAGCTCATTGGCTGCCAAGCGAATTAGGTTCATTAACTGAGCTCGGCTCCCTAATTTCACGACTCTTGTGACACCCCGATTTTTACTATACGAATAATTTTAGTTGTATTTTTTTCTAGTATTTCAAAATAATGGGGCGGTTGGCGATTTTTATTGGTTGATTTAAAATTTTAGGAGTCAAATTATCTTTTTCAAAGTATGTAAAATTGGAATTGGGTTAAATTATGACTTAAGTAAACTGAGGGGGTGTAAGTGTAATTTGAGCCCAAACTTCTCCAAGAAACTAAAAAAAAAAATGAAAGGTGGGGAGCCTGGCACTTGGGCTCCTTTGCTCAATATATATTTATATTTATATAATAAATCAGCTCATTTACATTCAGGACCGTCGGATCAAAAGACAAACATAAAAGACATTCCCAACCCTTGGATGAGTTTTATCTTATACACCCCCATATTTTAGGGTTAAAGCCGCCGCAGCTCACTCTCTTCCCCAACTCTCTTCCTCTCTCTCTCCCACCTCCGACGTCGCCGCTAAAATCGGCCAACCGCCACCATGGCCATCGCCGTCTTCGTCTCCGTTGCTCTCGACTCCACCCAATCTATCGTTGTCGTTCATCCATAGCACCATCTATCGCCATCGCTACCTTTCGTCGTCACTTTCGCAGCCTGGCATCGACCTGTCCCAGAACCATCGCCGCCACCATCATCGAAGTCCGATTTGGCCAGATTTGGGTTTACTTTGGTCCGATTTACGACCGATCGACCTCTCTTTCTCTTTCATCACCCTTTTTCTGTGTTTATTTTTGCTTCGTTCTGCCACCGAAACTACCACAATTGTTGTTCCATCGCCGCGCAGCGCCACCCACTACCATGACCGTCTTTGCTGTTTCATCGCCGGGCATTGACACGCACGGCCATGGTTGTCATCGCTATTCCATCACCGGACATCAACGCTCAGGTATGCACAAATCTCTATCTCAAGCTTCTTAGCGACGCAAAGCTTCATTTCTCTATTCATCCCTAATCACAGGTACTCTCCTCTCTCTTGGTTGAATCTGACTTGCCTTTTTGGTTTTTGATTTAATGCAAACACAAATGGAATTGGGAACACAAATCGTGAATTTTGTTTGTTGTGATAGCATCCACTGCAAAAACAGATTGTTAGTTAGGTAATGGGTGTGATTTTTTTAGCTTTACTTTATTTTGATTTGGGTTTGATTTTGTTCGATTTGGGTTTGATTTTGTTTGAAATGGGTAATACCTAAACAATGCTGTGCTGTTGTGTTTGTTTTCTACTTGAGAATAGTGTTGTGTTGTTGTGTTTATTTGGTCAATTGTTTATATTCTGTTGTCATATTTCTACTATTTTAATTTGCATTTGTTTTGTTCGATTGTAGAATCAGAGGGAAAAGAGACACGCTAACGAGGAGGGAAGGAACTAGCTTTCAAATCAGGTTAAATTTGCATTTGTTTTTGTTATGTTCCTATTCCCTGTTTCTATTTCTGTTCATGTTCCCTGTTTCTGTTTCCGTCTCTGTTTCCATTCTTGTTTCTGTTCCCTGTTTATGTTTTTGTTCCTGCTCCTTGTTTCTGTTTCTTTTTTTTTTTTTGTTTCTGATCTTGCTTCTGTTCTTTACCAAGCTTCAATGTGCATGGTAAATAACTGATACAATGTAGTTCCTTTCGGCTTCTTTGAATCGAAAATGTAGTTTCTTTCGGCTTTTTGCACTACTGCTGGCTGCTTGCTCTTCAACGATGCAGCAAAAGCGTGGAACCCTAACGACGACATGAGAACTCGGTGAGCACGGTGAGTAGCTCAGCGATGGTTTGAATGGCAACGCTCGACAGTGATTGATCGGCGTTTGGCCCTGCCTATCGATTGTGCAGTGGTTGATCGGCATTGTACGTTGGTTGATCGCCATTCCTCTCTCTTATTGAACAAGTTGCTTCAATATTTCTCTCCTACATCTCAGAAATTTCAGGTTCAACCCTTATTTTCCCTAATTTACATTATTGTTTCTGTTTACATTAGTGTTTATGTTCTAAAATTTCGTGACATTGTTCGACGCCTAATTTCTCCATTCAGGTATATTCATCCTAATTTACCCTAATATCTAAATTAGTGTTTCAGTTTATAGTAGTGTGTTTCACTACTAGGCTCGCAAATAAGGCCGCTCTGCTATTCTAGTCTGGTAAGTTAACGGATTGCGTCAAGATGTTGAATCAGCTTTTCCATATCTGTTCGAGTCCTGTTAGTTGTGGATTTCTATTTTCACTATTGGACTGCATTAACTGGTAATTTTCTAATATGTGATGTTTTTTAATAGAAAATATACATTGTTAGTTTTGGTTTGATTGAGTTTAGTTGATAAAAAGTAATTATTTGATTATTTTTTATTTTTTATTGTTTATTTTTTACATCTTTAATAAGAAATCAGCATTGAACTCAATTGGATTGGTGTTGTTACTATCTAAAGCGGAAGAATGGGACCTCAATTCTAATTTCGGTAAGTTCAACCCTAATTTCAGTCTTCTCACTAATTTGATAGTATTGTAATGAAGCAATATGATTTGTTTTGAACCAAGGGTGAGTGCTTAAAATTTGACTCTAACAGACATTTTATTCTTGCAGATAAGTTCATTATTGTAGGTTGAAAGAAAGCTATATGTATGAATGATGGGAATCTCGACATTCATGCCGATGTATGAATGATTGGAATCTCGACATTCATGTCGTACTTCTGCATCATCAGTAAGTTTATGAGGCAAATCATGTGTGCATGGAGTATTAGGTGGGTTTGTTTAGTGTTCCTGTTCCCATAAAATGTGGAACAAAAATAGAAATTTGGTAACAATTCTATTTTGTTCGCAAAATTTTGATCTGAAAATTTGCGTTATAGTTTAGAATGTCAATTTTTCTTCATTACTGTCACCATATGTGGATATATGATTTAAAACATAAATTATATGTGTACTAATTTCTCTTTTCTAGAATTGTGTTTTCCTGTTCCTGTTCCTGTTCTGTTATGTTCCTATTTCTGTTATGTTCCTGTTTGTGTTTATGTTCTCTGTTCCTGTTGTTCTTGTTGTGTTCATTTTTATATTCTATTTCTATTTTAATTTCTGTTTATGTTTATATTTGGGCTAATAAAAATTATAAATGTTTTTAGTTTGTGTTTGTGTTTTTTTGTTATATTTATACTTTTTTAAAAATTAGAAATGTTTATATTTGTGTTTTTTAGAAATTGAAAATGTCTTTAGTTATATTTATATTTTTGGGGATTATTTTTTAGAGATATATACTTGTTCCTATTTCCGTTCCTGTTTTTGTCATGTTCCTGCTTCTGTTTCTGTTATGTTGCTGTTGTTGTTCCTATTTCTATTCTTAATAAGCAGTTTCGTGTATTTGGAGCATCACCACAGGTTTGTGCATATAATTTTTTCACCTTAAGTTGAGATTAGGTCGACCTTTGTTGGGTGTTTTTGGTTCCCAAATTTATGTTATTGTTCTCAAAGAGTTGGAATATAAATAGAAATCTGGAACAATGTTGTTCTGTTTTCATAATTTTGTTCTAAAATTCAGGGAACCGAATTGAAATATATAGGGTTAATATATTTTGTTGATTCTTCATCTATGAATCTATGGTTTAATGTCAATTTTGTCTCTAATTTTGCCACTCTGCAGCCATCGAGATTGTGAGATTTTGAATTGAGATTAGGAGCTCCCTTCACAGTTTACTTCCTGATTGGGTGCGAGATATGATACTTCAGTTGTTTTCTTTATATACTTCTACATTTATATAGTTGCATTTGCTCCTATAGGGTTTTTTAGCTACAAAATCATTTCACTTTTTTAGCGGTAACATCATTCTAAATTTTTTTAACAATTAATTATTCAAAAATCTAGATTTGGAAACATTCTTAAACAAATCTCAATAGATTTTACAATCATTCCTAAATGATTTCAGTTAGTAATATTACTAAGTTAATAATTTCTTTTTTTATTGTTTATAAGAAATTCCCTTAAAAATTAGATCTTTAATAGGAAAATTATTTTTTTACCATTTTATGTTTAAATCGAAACACTTTGCTATAAGTTTTGTTGGTAAGAGTATTGTGAATTTGTGATGGATTTTGCAGAAATATGGGAACAAACTTTTTATACTGGCTATGTGTAGGTACAAGCTCAATATTATGTTTTGGATGTTGAAATGTGGAAACAAACATGCCGACGGTATTCCCGTTCGATATCAAATGGTTAATGTTCCTGTTTATGCTCTGTTCCCTGTTTCTGTTTCTGTTTTTTTGTTTCTGATCCTGTTTCTGTTTCTGTTCTTTGTTTTTGTTTTTGATCCTAAATGTGTTTGTTTTGTTAAAATACAAAACTATTTGTTGTTTGTTGTGAATTCATATTTCTGTTTAGTTGATTTATGTTGTGTTCCCGGTTTTTGTTTTTGTTTCTGTTCCCTGTTTCTGTTTCTGATTTTTGTGTGTGTCTTTTGCCATGTTATTGAGAACATATTATTTCAATATTCTTTTTTCTTTTTTTTTTTAATTTATTTTCTGTTCTATTGTAGAATTAGAGGGAAGAGAGACAAGCTAGCAACGAGGGAAGGAAGCGGCTGTAGAATCAGGTTAAATAACAAAACAAATTGTTGGCTTGAATAGCAAAACAAATTGATATAACTGCCCCAAATAATGATGTATGTTTTACGCCCGTGCCTTCAGGCACGGGTTATACACTAGTATATATAATATACACACATACACCTATACATATACACATATTTATATATATACATATATACACATATGCATCCACACACACCCAACCCAACAGAAGAAACATCCAGAAATAGAGAGAGAGAGAGGAGAACCGGAGGAGAGAGAGGATCGGTGGTGTGTCGCTGGCGGCGTGGGTTTGTCGTTATGGTTCACCGGTGGTGGTTCGTCACGGTTCCGGTGTGTGTGTATGTGATCATTTTCCATTCGTCCGTCGGAGGGTGTTTGAGTGATCGTCGCCGTCTTCGGTAAGTGGGTGTATGATTCCTCCGTTTGTTTTGGTATGGGTTTGTGTGTGGGTTCGGCCGTTTGTCGCCGTCCGTTCAGTGAGTCGGTATGTGTGTCTGATACTTGGGGTCCCCGTTTTGCTCTGTGTGTGTGCGTGTTTTGAACATGTTTGTGTGCGTGTATACCATTCGTCGGTTTTGTCGTCAGTGGGTTGTGTGTGTTGCGATTTATTGATGATTTTGTATGTGTTTTGTGATCCGGTGGTGTGGGTTTTGATCACCGACGGTGAGTTAGAGAGAAAGAGTAGTTGGGTTTGGTTTTGTGTGTATGTGTTTCAGTTGTGGGTGTGATTGTCGTCGTCGCCGGAATGGAGTGTAGAGAGAGAGATCGATTTTGGTTCGGCTCGGTCGGCGGTGTTGTTCGTCCGATGGGGTGTATGTGTGTATTCGGTAACTTGGTATGCGTTCGTTCAGTCGTCGGTTGTTGGGGGTGTCGCCGTCGGTTACTTTAGTTTGGCCGACGGTGAGTGAGAATTAGAAAGAGAGTGTTTGTCGTCGGTGGCAGTGGTGCTGTGTTCTTCGTGTATGTGTGCGCTGCCGTGTATGTGTGTGAATGGTGGGTTCCGTCCTTAGTCCGATGGTGGTGGCGGTGGGGGTAAAGTCGGCTGTGGCTGGCTGGCTGCAGCAGGTCCGGAAACAGAAACAGACGCAGGAGAAGCGGGAAGAAGAAAGAAAAAGGGAAAAAATGCACAGACCACCCCACGAAAAAAATATAAATCCAATCTCGTGGCCGGTGGAAAATTCGAGGAAGGTAGAATTCCACATTTTTTTTTAATAAAATACATGTTATCGCTATCGTTGAATTCAGCATTATATGTTCGCATGAAAAATGTCGAAATAGCGATAAGAAATAGTGAAATCGTCCGCATGAATAAATTCGATATAGTAATTGTAGCGAAACAATATTAGTTAAAGAAACATAATTTATGATAAAAGACGGGGAATAGAAAATTATGGAAAAATTAGGGCCTACAGGGTTCGAATAGAGTATGTTTTATATTAAATATTAATTTAGGCCTTGTCATTATTAGGTTCGCAGGCACCGGAGTACTAGTAGAGAATAGGCGGTCAAAGTTCTTGAAATCGGATAATCAGGTGAGTGTATTGTCTTTTTGCCAAATTATTCTTTATATATATATGATGAAAATGATTGTATTTAAATTAAATGATTTCAAAATAATATGGATCAAACAGATTTTTGGAATGAGTTGGTAAAACGAATTTTTGGGGAATTGTGTTGGTTTCTGAAAAAAAATATTTAAAATAATTTTCGTTGGATTTTGGGTGAGTTGGCGAAAATTGGTTTTCATTAAAATATGGTGATTTTAATAGAGGATAGAAAATATTTGGTTTTCATAAAAATATAAAGGGGAAAAATAGTTCTGTTAAAATTAGACGATTTTCAATCAAAAGTGAAAAATATGATTTTTGGATTTAAAAGTTGGTTTTGCGAAAAAGAGATGGACGTTGATGATTTTGACGATATTGATGAGGTGGTGATTTATATTATGGTATGTCCGGAGGATGGTCCGACAGATGGATATTGATTATGATTTGATTGGACTATGCCATAGTTTATGACCTGTCTGGAGGTATAGTCCGGCAGGTGGTGATTCATATTATAGTCTGTCCGGAGGGTAATCCGGCAGATGAATATTTATTATGGTGATTAATATTATGGCCTCCAAAGACGTCCGGTAGGCAGTGATCTGTGCAGTTAGGTCCGCTAGGAAGGCATATCCTACGGATGATTACAGTACCGTTGCAACTTTCGATCGTGAGGTTAAACGATCACTATGGCTAGCCGGTGAGTGGTGTGGTGGTATGGTGTTTAAGATGTGGTGTCTTACTTATATTTGGTGATTTATTATATATATGGTGATTGGTCTTATTTTATACTGGATGGGTTTGAATGAAACTTATTCATACCGCTTTTATTTTCACTACTTATATACTGGAGATTTTACCAGCTGTGTGGTGTTTATATATTTACGCTTGATCCATTTAAATATTGTATTATTTAGAATGTAATATTATTATGTTAAAAATAGTTTTTACTAAGAAGGTAGTACACTCGCAGGTGGAACAACTAGGAGTCGGTCCCCTACTGGCGCTAGATAGAGTCCTACGATGAAGTCGGGTGTAGGTTTTGAGATGAGCTGTCTGGAGTGAATTTGTGAGAGATTCATGGTTATTATTTTGGTTGTTCCTATATTTGGAGATGGGTATGTCCTCATAGTAGATAATTTGTATATGGATATTTATATTTTGGTGCTATATAGTTTGTTGTCGTTCTGTGTGTTGGTTTGGCGTTCAGGTGATGTCGTGTTGTCATCATGCAGGTCCCGGGATGACGGATGTCCGGGACGGGTCGTGACAACGCTAATTGAGCTAAGCGCCCTATAAATACTCATTGACATCCAAATGCCTAAAGGTATGTGCTTCTAATTCACTTTAGAGTCTAGGATACTTATTCTCACGCTGGAGGGATATCACCGGGCACAACCTAAGTAGGCCTTTGTGTAGGTGTTCGGAGAGCTATTTGGAGCTTAGCTCGGAGATCGGAACAGAGTCCAAGGAGAAGTTTAGCTCAGAGTCTTAATATGATCTCGGAGTTTGGCGAGGAGCTCAGTTCAGATCGCAAGGATTTTCAGAGCATCAGAAGTTCATTGATCTCTGGTTTACCATTTCGCCACCTCCACATCAACAACAAATTCTCACGTGTCACATGTCCGGACCATACTGTAGATACTCACCATTTTTTGACACCAACAAGTACTATAATTTTGAATAAATAATTTTTTAAAAAAAATAAATTTTGACACCCAATTCATTTACTTAATTTTAGAAAAAATATTCATTTTATGTGAAAATTAAAAAAATATTTTAGCGCTCTAAAAAAATTGAGTGTAATAATTAATATAATTCTTTTTATTAATTTATATGACATGAAAATTTATGTGGCAAGTTATTTATTTTACTCTTAGTTTAAAAAAAGTCCCATACGTAATTGTAATTTGTGTTTTAGTCCTGCACTTTAAAAAAAGACGAAAGATCAAGTACATGTGCTGCACTTTCGCAGTTACATATATCTAACTTGTATATAAAATATTTATTAAATGTAACAAATATTACACAAATATATCTAATATAGTTAGATATAATTTATAATTTATAATTAATATTATATAAATAAATGTAACTAATATTACATAAATATAAATACACATACATAGAACTGAAACTAATAAAAGTTTACGCCCGCTATTCGAGAATTATCCCTATATCCACTGCTCCTGTCATCGAATCCCAAGACAAATCCCCATTTAGCCTTTTCGTTGTTATCTACAGAGAGAGAGAGAGAGAGAGATACCAACCGTTAACCGGAATATATATATAGACGAATGCAGGAGGGAGGGACGACAATGGTGTCCGACGAGGACATAGCAGAGGCCTTAGAGAGTGTCCTTCGCGAATCAAACCCCAATTCAACTCTAAACTCCATAACCGCCGTCGTTCAGCAGCTCGAGTCCAAGCTAGGGTTGGAACTCTCCCAGAAGGTCGACTTCATTCGCTCCCAGATCCATCGTCTCCTCCGCCCTCAACCGCCGCCGTTCAATCACATAGGCCATATCTCCCTCCATCAGAACCCCAATTACCACCCTTCTCCTTCCCAGATTCCTCCCAATTTTCATTTTCACCGGCCGGAGGAGTACGGGTACCGTCCTCAACAGCCGCAGCAGAAAACAGAGGCGTTTACCCCCGGTGTCGCCGGCAATGGTTCCCCGCCGGTGGCTACCGCCGCCGCTGTTCCTGAATCTAGCAAAGAGAGGTATGCTTCTCCTCAATTTTCCATTGTTTGGTGAGAAAAAAAATGTAGAAAAATTGCGAAAAAATTGAGAAAAATGGAAATTAAATAATTAAATATTATTTGTTTTCTCCATTTTTTCAAACAGTTGATGGGCAACCAAAAGATGTAAATTAATTAATATTAATCTTATCATATATACATTTCTCTTACATAATCAAGAACTAACTACTATCCCATCTGGTCATTGATGAACAAAAATTCACACACAAACACACACTAAAACAGAATCGTAAAGTTGAACGTCTATTGGCGGGATCTCCTGCCCAGTCAGCAGATGCCGTAAGCTTGTAAGGTGAGGCGGGAGCGGACTGGGCGGAGAAATGAAGTTCGTGAAATAAGGTCCCGCAACCTTGGCTCTGATACCATTTTAGGAGGTTCCAACTTAAAATCATACTGTTTCACGTGGACTTATATACTAGTTTGGAAACTCTCAAATGATTGACGTGGGATAGAAATTGAACAATAATCATAAAACACATAGGCTTGAAATTCCTCATTTTTTTTCCATTTAAATCAAACCCTCCAAGCTTTTTCACCAAAATCATACAATGAAAATGAGTTTTTCAATTGCAATTTCATATGTGGAAATCAATTTAGTTTTAGAAATAGGATTCTTCAGACCAAATTTACCTTTTCAAAAAGACCTTGTCTGAAAAATTAGCCTCTTTTTTTCAAGGGTTCAACCGGAGAAAAAAAGAAAAGGCGGCGCAGGGGGCCTAAACAAACTATGCGCCGTTTCACCGGAGCTTCAAACAATTGTGGGTCAGGCAAGATTGCCTAGAACTGAGGTTTGTTTGGTTTAATCTGATTTTTTTTTATTAAATGTGTTATTTTCCTTTAATATTCATTTTCAAATATATTCTCTTGTTCAGATTGTGAAGCAACTATGGGCATACATTAGGAAAAATAACCTGCAAGATCCAAGCAACAAAAGAAAGATAGTATGCAACGATGAGCTCCGTTTGGTTTTCGAAACAGACTGCACTGACATGTTCAAGATGAATAAGTTGCTAGCCAAACATATCGTATCTCTCGAACCCGCAAGTAATGCACATATAATATATATATTTAATTTTGAAAACATCATTTGTTTATGTGAAGTCCAGAAATTGATAGAGGGTAGACAAAAAAAAATTCTAGATGTTTATTAATTATTTATATAAATCAAGGCGGGGGGAGGATCAAAGTGAAAATTTTCAAACATGGAGGGGGGGCTTCAATCCTCCCTCGGTCGGGAGGGGGGCTAAAAAAATTATTTTTAGACGTTTTTTTAGATATTTATATAAATCAAAGGTCTTGTGTAAAATTGGAAGGGTTTCAATTGCCTTTTTTTTTTTTTTTTTTTTTAATATATATGTGTGTGTGTGTGTATAAATGTCAAAATTTTCAAAAGTTAAGGGGGGACTTGAGTCTCCCCCCTCGGCCTTATGTAGGTCTAGTGGTGGATTCAAAAAATTGATTGAGAGGGGTCAATTTTTTCTTTTGGATAATTTATATAAATTTGGGGGTGGGCGTGCGGGGTTTAAAATTTTAATGGTTTTATTTGATTTTTCATAAATATATAAGGGTAAAAGTAATTTTTTCCAAAAGTTGAGGGTGGGCTTGAGTTTTCCCTCGGCCTTATAGGTTTTGATTTTTTTTGCAGAGCAGACCGGTCAAAGTTCTAAGAAATCGAAGGTGGTAGAGGTGGAAAGTGAAGGCGGTCAAAGTGTTGGATCTGTTCCGATTGTGATAGTGTCGGAAACGCTTTCGAATTTTTTTGGAACAGATGAGAAGGAGATGTCTCAACCGGAGGTTTTAAGGCGTGTTTGGGAGTATGTAAAGGTCAACCAACTTGAGGTTAGAGATTTTCTTTTTTGCATTCAGGTGAAATATAATTGGTGATTGATTGATTTATTTAGTGTTTCGATTCCCACAAAAAGAGAAATCTGGGAACAATTATGTTATGTTTCTAGAAATTTATCCTAAAAACTCGGGAACTAGACAATTTTTTTTATATGTTCTTAAACCGGGAAATAAAACATAATTTTGAGAACGGAAACACTAATATGAAATTGAGGAACAATTTTGTTTTGTTTCTTACTTTGTTCTTGATTTATAGGATCCTTTAAATCCAATGAGGATATTGTGTGATCCCAAACTTCAAGAGCTATTGGGATGTGAAAGCATTTCTGCATTGGGGATACCGGAGATGGTAGCGCGCCATCATCTATATAAGAGATCGTGAAACCGATCTGGTAAGCATAGGCTTTTATAGATCAATTTCTTTAAGGGCCCGTTTGGTTGGCCTTCGATTCGTAAATTTTATTATTTTTTAATTAGTCAATTTGTGAATAATTATGGTTCAGTGTTTGATTCTAAGAATTAGACACACTTGAAATTAGCTGACTAATCATTTTAGTTATAGTTCGTATGCTATTTTCTCCAGTAATTTGAATAAAATGCAAGGGTTTTGATACTTTGTATCCTAGAAGTTTGACCAAAATCTCACTTTGGTCCCCATGGTTTTTAATTTGAACATAGAACACATTAAAGTTTCTTAATCATCCCATTAAAGTCCAAGTTAATGTCCCCATTAAAATTTTGGAGAAAAAACAATTAGTACCTGCCATGCAACTAATTGTTTTTGAGGCTTTATGGCCAATTCCAGGAGAAGATATATATATATATATATATATATATATATATATATATCTTCTCCTAGAATTGGCCATAATGGGGACATTGATTTGGATTGAAGTGAGATGATTACGGAATTTTGGGGTATTGTGTGTTCAAATTGAAACATTGGGACCGAAGTGAAATAACGGTCAAACTTCAGGGCATATATTCTTGGTTCTAATAAACAACGTGCGAAGAATTTGAATAACTAATAGGTAAATGCATAAATATACAAATCAATTCATAAAAAATAAGATAATTCATAAAATAGGAAAATTTAGACATCCAAACGGACCCCCTACGGTTTTTTTCTTATTTTTTTATTAAATTATATGTCTAAATTTGCTTATGCCCCGTTTAGTTAGTGTTTTTTGTTCTTCAAATTTTTTTTAATCATAAAACTGGGAACAGAAACACTAAACAAACTTATGAAACACATTTCCCTTTTGCAGACGTGCTTGTTAATGCTAACCTTCACCGTTCTTTGACATCGTCTCGGACAATATTTTTTTTAATTTTTTTTTTAATGGAAAAGTTTGTTTTTCATCTTTTAGTTTATCATGAATGTAAAACAAATTGTGGGAACAAATTAATAGGATGTAAAAGTTCATGTAAATACTTTGTTTTTCTTGCTATTATTCATTGAGATTAGATTGAGAAATGAATTGGTTGCTGTATTTCTTCTCATATAACTGTTTCTGTTCTCCAAATTATTGGGAACATAAACGGTAAGGCGAGGCGCGAAGTCAAAAATTTTAAATCTGGGGGTCAAAATAGAATTATTTATATGAAAATTATCAATGACATCTCTTATATTTGAGACAATGATCACGGTAATCATTTGTGTTTTAATAAAAACCGCAAATGACTTGTGTTTTTAACTTTTTCTTAAATCGTTGTCAGAAAAAAGTTAGAAAAAAAAAAGTTTTATATTCAGTGGCGTGATGAAATGACATACATAAATTGTGTTTTATCACTGTTTACTTTGTTTAATTATCACTTCAACTCTATCTATTTCAAAAAATTATATTTTACATATTTATATTTTGAACGAAGAGATATTTTTTTTTTTTTTTTTCGTTTAAATTAACAAAACATGCTTACAAATTGATGGGATCATCCAATTTTGGATGAAAAAAAAAAATAAAAAATAAAAAATCATTTATTTCATCTAAAAATTGGATGAAAATTTTAAATATTTCATTAATTTAAACAGAAAAAATTAGTTGATCACTTTGTTCAAAATAAAAATGTGCATCTTTTTGAAATGAGAGGGTAAAGTGATAATTAGAAAATAGATTACATAAAAAAAGATAATTTATCCGAAAAAGATTCAAATACAAAGTCATGAGATTGAAACAAATGTATAACTTGAGGGATCAAATGTCTAATCTAGCAAAACTTTGGGTCTACGTAGACAGGCAACCCCGGTCTCAAAAATAAAAAATTCAAAAAAATATATACATTAAAAAAAGGAAAAATTACCGGGAATCCCACATTTAGCGTGAAACTACCAATAAAATCCACATCCATTTTCTTACATCAAGAACTCCCATGCCTGCGATTTCTTGCACCGATTGGTCCTTTTTTCAAAAACGGTCGGCGATGAAATTATCGAAATGCCCCTCCCGTAATTTCGCGAGAGCATCGCCTTGCCACTATCACTGTCGAGATCCGACGCACTCCCGCTGTCGCAGTCCAGATCCGATACCTTTCCCATTATCGCTGATACCTTCTCCACCGTTGCCGTTCAAATCCGATTTCTCCACTACTTTCGCAACTCAGATCCGAGTATTTCAATGGATGTTGTCATCTTATTTATACTTTATTTTCAATCTGCTGAGATTTTTTTTATTTAAAGAGAGAGAAATTATGAACGGGGTATTAAAGCATTTGGAGTTTTTTTTGACTATTTACACATTGCACTCCTATAATGTTACATATAACAACCCCGTGAAATATAGTGGTCTGTGTTGGTGATAGAAATTAAAAATCAGATTAATGTTACATGTAACATCCTCTGACTCTTGAAATATAGCGGTATGTGTTAGTAATAGATATTGGAAATCGGATTAATTTTACGTATAACATCATTTGAAATATAGATGTAACATGTGTGTTAGTGAGAGAAATTGAAAATCGGATTAATGTTACATGTAACATCCCCTGACCCTTGAAATATAATGATATGTGTTAGTGATACAAATTGAAAATCAGATTAATGTTACATGTAACATCATCTGAAATATAGATATTATATGTGTTAGTGAGAGAAATTGAAAATCACATTAATGTTACATGCAACATCTTCTGAAATATAGATGTTACAATTGTGTTAATAAGATAAATTGAAAATCGCATTAATGTTACATGTAACATCCTATGAAAAATAGATGTTATAAGTGTATTAATGAGAAAAATTAGAAATCACATTAATGTTACATGTAACATCCCCTGAAATATAAATATCACATATAACATCTACATAAAAATATGTTTTGCATGTAACATCAATTAGAAATAATTATTGATATAGATGTTTACATTTAATATCTATTAAAAATATGTTTTAAAATAATCATTGATTATAAATATTACATGTAACATCCATTGAAAATATTTTTTGAGATTGGTTAATATTAGACAGTGTTACATTGTTACATTTAATGTTACATGTAACATCCACACATAATACGATCCACACGTCAAAAAAATATGATTAATATATCGTAGAAAATATGACATTTTACTGATTAATGCAATGTAAAATATTAGTTTTACGACATCAGAAACTACGAAAAAATCCATATGTTTTGACGTTAGTATTGAAATTTACACAAGAGAGATATTTTCGTCATATAAATGACAAAAGGACCGCTTGGTGCATGGAAAGATGAGAGGATTTAATTGATAGTTTCTTGTACCTTTTAGAACTGTTCAGTCAGCGTTCCTTAAAAAAATGAGTAAATTGTCTTTTATCCTCCTCTACTGTACTTAATTATTACTATACCTCTCTACTTCAAAAAAATTAAACGTCATAAACTATTTTTTCTTTTAAAGTAATAGAATATTCTAAAAATGTATAGGATTAAATTTTTCATTCAAAGTTTTAATTGAAATTGATGAAATTGTCTATATATATATATATATATATATATATATATTTTTTTTTTTTTTTTTTTTTTTTTAACATTGAATCTGACTGAAGGGATGACTCTTAACCGTTCGTGATGGCGTAAACGGATTAATGTAGCCGACCATACTTAAGAGGGATAAAGACTTAATTGTTGTTTAATTAATTTATTTATTTTAAATATTTATATGATAAAAAAATATAAAGGCACCCTTAAATAAGACATTGAGAGATTCCTTCTTCCCTAAAATCCAAACCGGCCACCGGAAAATGCAGGGTAACCTCACATGGCGCCCCCCCGCCGACATTACACCAGAGAATCAAACAAAAATTCACGTGGCGAATAATTCCGATTCCGATTCCGACGAAACCCACTTCTTTTTTCCGCTATAAAATCCAACTCCGATCACGGTTTGTGATCGTCGAAATCAAAGGGTTGTTTTCCGAGGAGAAAAAAAGGAATGGCCAAACCCAGCATGACGACGGCGGCGGTGCAATTTCTGGTGGTGATGGCGGTCCTTGCGGCCGCGCGTGGAGACAAAGAGTCTGGGATTTGCAAAGTCGCGGTGGATGATCTGGTTCAGTGCCTGCCGGCGATAACAGGAAAGTCGCCTCCGGCGCCGACGGAGGAATGCTGCGGCGTCATACGCAAGGCGGATTTGGGGTGTCTGTGTAAATACAAGCCGGAGCTTATCAAGCTTGGGGTCGATCCGGCGAACGCCATGGCTTTGCCGAAGAAATGCGGCCTTAAACCTCCACGGATATGCAAAAAATGAAATAAATAAATAAATAAAATATATATATATATTATTAGAGTTACTCGGGTTTATTATTATTATTTAGTAAGGGTAGAATAGTTTTTTACTTATTTTCTAGGTTTTCATTATACGCTTATATAAGTCTTTATTTCCTAGATTTTCAGTTCAGTATTCTTGTATTCATTATTCAGAGATAATAAACCCTAGCCGTCGTTTCTCTTTTTTCTCTAGACTTTTCATGTTATTCATTGATCTTCACAATATATATATATATATATATGTATACATATATATATATATTGAACTTGTTTACCCCGCTTGGGTTAACTCAATTATTGAATGCTAATCATGGCTTTAGTTTGATTTGTTGTACGTTTTCTTCTGGTTAAAAAAGAGGTTGCAATTTGTTTGTTAAATTTGTCAAAAAATAATTGTTAATTAAAAAGAAAAAAACATGTCATTAGCGTTCGATAAACATTTGTGTAAACGTATTTGGTTCAATAGCCACAAAGAAAGAGACTGGTTAAGAGATAACTGACCAAAAACTCGAAGTGTGAGGAAAAGATTGTTAGGTTTATTCTATATTGGATGTGAAAGAGGTTGATAGTCAGGTTATAAGTGTGAGAAAAAATCTTATCTTATGAGCTAATTTTGAGGGTTGAGAGGGACCAAGGACCGCCCTATAGATAATAATTCTAATTATGGTTTATGGCGAGGAATCAATGTCTAGAGATAAGCGATATTCAGTTCTTATGGTGGCAGACGAAAATTGAGCTGCCATTGCCATTTGAACCTCAATACTCACCGTTGCCGCCTATGGTGGCTACAACTCCTACACCGCCACCATAGGAGTTGCATGTCTAGCCCAGTTGTTTTTTTTTAAACCGGTGGCTACTTTTGCCATTTTCTGACCAAAATACCATTATTTAATGAGAATGTAACTTTTCATATAAAAAGAGAATTTTTTCACGGTTCTATAATTGAAAAATTAATATTTTTACATCATATTAATCAGTATTTTCAGTGGATGTTACATGAAAAAATATTTTCAATGGATGTTATATGTAACATCTATATATAATTATTAATTATTTTAAAACATATTTGTAATAGATGTTACATGTAACATCTATATCAATAATTATTTTCAGTCGATGTTACATGCAAAATATATTTTTATGTGGATGTTACATATTACATTGATATTTTAGGGGATGCTACATGTAACATGCGATTTTCAATTTCTCTCATTAACATAAATCCATATTTCTCTCATTATATTTTAAGGGGATGTTACATGTAATATTAATACAGGCTTACGTTTCTCTTACTACAATTTCTCTCTCCTCTCTGCATTTTTTCCTTTCCCAAATCACCGCCCTCAATTTCATCTCCGATTTCTGCTGATCTGCAGCCATGAACATCTTCAGATTCATGGCTGATCCACTCGTCGATCTTCTCCAGAACACCAACGACGACAACGATGCATGGATTCACTGCGGCAATCTCTTTGAAATCCGATTTCAAAATCCGATCTGGCATGTGGTGATTGTGAACCACCGGGAGGGGTAAATCTATAATCTCGCGGCCGACCGTGTTTGAAAACGGGAGTTATCAGTTCAAAGAAACTCACCGGCGGGACCTCCTGGTTTATTCTACCGCATGTGGGAGTGATCGGTACAATTATTTTCGCTAGTTTACGGTAATTTTTCCTATATTTAATTAATTATAGAGAGAGAGTTTTTGTAGTTGTCATAGTTTGATATTGCTTATATCATCATTTTTTAGGAGGTTGAAAAGTCTTTCACAGGTTATATCCATCTGTATTACATATATATATATCTACTCTCTCTCTTCAAGTTCAACGGTTTCTCTCTCTATATCTATATATACACAACGGTTTGTCTGTGCGTCATGCTTAGGCGTTGCTGAATCTTTCACTTGGCCTGCAAAATAGTTTTTTTTAGAGCTTTTTGCACTTTATACCCCAAATATTTAAGAGAAATTCCACTTTAGCTTCTATTCTTTTAAATTGAACACGTTAAACTCTATATCCAAATCGCGTCAAATCAATTCTTTCGTTATTTTTTATGATGGAATTCATCCACGACGGTGATTCCGTATATATCACGTGACTGATTTCTGTTATAAAAATATTTGAGTTACCGATTGAGACTAGGGATGTCAACGGTTAGGGTTTGACTCGGTTTCATACAAAACCAAAATCAAAACCGTTTAAGATATGTAAAACCAAAACCAAAATAAAAACCGCCAGTTTTTTTTCAACGGTTTTAAAACCGGACCGTTTAATTTTAGCCAAAACCAAAATCACGAAACCATTTAAGATTTTAAAATTTTATAAAAAACCAAAATCGCAACCACGAATCACAATTCACTATTAATTCTAAACATTCCCCAAATCATATACTCTTTAAAATAACTAAAAACCAATAGCAAAATCAACTACATAAAAATATTCTTCAAAATCATACAATTTGCGAAACCAACTACATGAAAACAATCTTCAATATAAATTAAAAATCAATTAAAGTGTAAACTAAAAGGGTTAAAAGTGTAAATAAATAAAAATAGAGATGAAACTATAAATACTAAATATATATATATATATATATCGGTCACGTGGTTCGGTTACTCGGTTATTATCCCAAAACCAAAACTAGAACTAAAATCGCTTCGGTTTCTAAATCTTTTAAAACCAAAACCAAAACCAAAACCATTTAATCGGTTTCAACCCAGACCATTTGGTTCAGTTTCTCTCAGTTACCCGTCGGTTCGATTTTTTTTGTCATCCCTAATTTAGACTAACTTGACACGATTTGGATACTTCAAGTGAATTTTTTTTTTTAAATTTCGGGGATACAAAGTGCAAAATCCTCTTCTTCTTTTTTTTTTTTTTATTATTATTTTGATAAAAAAATAAAGTTGAAATTTAAGGGAAAAAAGAAGAAGATAAATTTGTTAGTTGATGCTAGGATTTTTCTCGTGATTGAAGTCACTATTATATTGATTTATTAATTTATAAATGTAAAATAACATCAAATAATAAATAAAATAAATAAATTAAATACAAATATAAACCTTAAACAGCGTAAAATATAATTTTATTCAACCAGCTTAAAAGTGGGGTGTCAAATTTTTTAGCGGATATTTTTTTAAAAAAAAATATATATATAATCCAATTTCATCTGACCGTTGTTCATAAACCAATCTCAAATTCTCAACACTTATGGAAAAAAAAAGTCTTTGAAATAATGTTATAATTTAATATATAGATTATTTCATTAAAAAACAATTTGTATCTCTGAAGTTTGAGTGCAATGTCAATGAACCCCTTAATGCGTTAATTTTCGTAAAATTACCCGTTGAAATTTGAATTTTATCTTAAATTGGTTCAGTCAACACGTTTCGATCATCTTAATTTTCAAAACGACAACACGCGCATCACATTTATTGATTTTTCTCTTAAGTTTTTCCTCAATTACGCTACACGTGTTTTTACTTAAACAACTAAGATTGTCAAAACGTGTCGATTTGACCAGTTAGACGTAAAAAATTAAAATCAAAGCGTAAATTGCAAATTGATCTTAAATATAAAGAAAAAGTACATTTTAAACTCTCTAGATATTGACACTTTTTTAAATAGTCCATTTCCGTTTGAGCGTTTCATTTTAAACCCTCTAAATATCAACACGTTTTTATTCAGTCATTTCATTAAAAATTCTGTCAAAACTAACCAAATGTTGAGAGCAAATCTGTCATTTTATATTTTTCTATTTATAAATTATTTTTTAATATATATATATATATTTTTTTGTTTTGACTTTTTTTTTTCTCTCTCCTTTGCCGGCCCCCTGTTACGGGGTTGGAATCACCCCCGGAATAGGGGGTGGTTTCCCTTTTACAGGGGTGACTGTTACCGAGGTGTTTTCACCGCCTTCAACAGGGGATGTTTCACCCCCATGCAATGAGGGGCGTTCACCCCCTTTGAAATGGAGGGAGGGAGGAAGGGAGGAAGAGATAGAGGTGAAGAACAAAAAAAATTATTAAAAAATTAAAATAAGTAAAAGATTTTTTTGCCCCTATATTTTGTTAGTTTGGATAAAATTTCTGACGGAATGACCAAATAAAAATGTGTTTATACTTAGAGGGTTTAAAATAAAACGCTCAAACGGAGAGGGACCATTTAGAAAAGTGTTAATACCTAAAGGGTTTAAAATATATTTTTTACTAAATATAAGGGGTATAAAGTATAATTTTATCCAATTTAAAATTTATGTTTGTATTTGAAATTTTGTGAGGGGGAAAAAGAACATTTTTCCACTGCCAAACCTTTTTTTAACACTTTGGGGGGCTCCACATCATCACGACGTCATCATTACGTAAGAACCCCAACGTTCGTCATCATGACGTCATGCCGATGTCATGGTAAAAAGGAAGGTGCCTGGATCTCAACCAAGCTTCACGTGGTCACCCCCTTTGACCCTCTCTTAATATCCCAACCATCTCTCTCTCTCTCTAAATTTACTTCTAATTTTTATTGAACGCTACTAAAATTTTGAAATTAATGCATAAAAACGCGTTTGTCAAACACATCTAATAAACATAGTGTAACAGTTCAAATAGTAAGATCCATTGGAGTTAAAGCAGTTGAAGGACCTCTGCAAAGTCAATAATTCAAATCTGCGAAAAAATATTTGTCTAGATGAATGAGATTAGTTTCACATCTTGTATGGGTGTAGGGACACTCGTGAGTATACAAAAAAAAAATACATTTTGTTTCTAAAATTTTGGGATTTTTTTTCTGAATTCTTCGAGAATCTTGAGAAAAAAAAATGACGATTCTCATATACTCTGACAAAATTATTTCCACCATCACCTTAACGTGTAACACTTTGTAGAGTGGTCTTGGATTTCTCTCTATCCGCCGACCACCACCCAACACGCATATCACTATCACTGTACCGACTATGAGATGTATATTTATTATTGTACATTTAAAGAAAAAAAGAGCATTTGTTATAACTAAATGTATTTCTTTGTTTTTATTTTTTATAATTTTTTTTAACACAATAACCGTTACCGAATATGTTTTTAATCCTAAAATATTTCAGAACGGAAACAGAATTTTGATCTGTCTAACCATCTCTCTTAAATTGCCTAATTTTCTCTCTCTCTCTAAATTGCCTAATTTTCTATCTCTCTCTCTATAAATACTTCGTTGAAGCTTCACATTTCTTCCAAAAGATTTAAACTTGAGAACACGAAGCTTCACCTCTCTCTCTCTCTCTAAATTTCCTAACCATCTCTTTCTCTCTCTAAATTTCCTACCCATCTCTCTCTCTCTCCTCTTCTCTCTCTATAAATACAACGCAGAGTTAGAGAGAGAAAATGCCGGAAGCAAATATGCATAACAATGGCGACAACAATCTTCGTCCAGTGGTGAAGAAACTTCTCGCCAGGCCTCAACATGAAGGAGTTGGAGCCATTGTCAGAAGGAGCATCGGAAGGTAATTAAACTCGAATCTTCTTATTCCCCGTTAGGCAAATTTATTTAAAACTCGAATTTCTAAAACCGCGATTCGGGATTCTCCAGATTGAATGAAATTAATCTGTTCTGATTCATGGGTCTTGTCTGGGTTAATGCAGGTTTGACCTCAAACACTTTGATCCTTTCCTTGTATTGGATGAATTCTCAGGTTTCTCTCTCTTCCTCTGTTTCTTGAATTTAAGTTGCGTGTTTGTACGGCGAATGACAACAACATAGTATGTAATGAAATGAAATAATTATTTGGTGACAAAATAAATTACATGTAGTATTAGAATGACATTAAAGAATAAAATAATAATTTAATTAAATTTTTAAATATATAGTAGTTAATTGGGTATTTTATTATATGCCCCAAAACCCATTATTAATTTATTTTTATACCCATATAACCATTTAAATTTAGAAAAAAATTCAATTGGTATATGATAATTGTTTGTTGTACAGTAACAGTTACATTTCCCCATTCATTAGATTGATGTTGACTTTGTTATTGTACAGCAATATTTGTATCTCTATTCATTATTGCTAGGCAGTAATATTTGCATTTCCCATTTATTATGTCGCAATTGATGTAGTGAGAGAAGTATTTAGATTTATCTTAAATAATAAATATATAGGTGGTGTTTTCTCAATATGGACTTGCAAATAGTGACCTATTTTAATTTTAATGGTAAAAATAGAGTTCTCTCTAATTTTTTCTATTTAATTTAATTAAATTTTATTCTAATTCAAATATTTATTTAGTATTTGGTCTTGTTTTTTAACTGATGAATAATTAAAACCTAATCCAATACAATTGGAATTAACTAGCTAACACCAAATTTATCTTGGTATTGGTTAATCCAGG
>CM028328.1:1020000-1420000 GCA_016647705.1 Eucommia ulmoides | reverse complement strand
AGTGAAATTTTTTCAAAACTTCAGACGCAAAGTGTAAAAACATCTGAGATGTGAAACTCGAAGGACCAAATATACAGTTTAAAAAATTTCAGGATCCATATAAACACCGACTCCACGCTTTAGGGATCAAATATGTAATTTTTTCAATTTTTAAAATTAGTGAAATTCAACTTTTTTTAAATCCACAGGACTGAGCCAAGGTACCAAGAAATATCATCCAAGGACATTCCAGAAGCTTCTAAAGATGGGGTCAAAGTCAAAGTTATTGCAGGGGAGTCACTAGGAATAAAATCCCCAATTTACACATTTACCCCCACCATGTACTTGGATTTTACACTTAAACCAGGTGCCCAACTCCAGCAACCCATACCACTCTCTTGGAATGCATTTGTCTATGTCTTGGAAGGTGAGGGTATTTTTGGAAATCCAAAAAGTTCGCCCGTGGGCGCCCATAATATACTTATATTGGGTTCGGGCAGCGGGCTCGGGGCGTGGAATAAGTCAAACAATAATGGGTTAAGGTTTATTTTGGTTGGCGGGGAGCCCATTGGTGAGCCCGTGGTTCAATTCGGGCCATTTGTGATGAATAGTCAAGAGGAAATTGACCTTACCATTGAGGATTATGATAATTACACTAATGGCTTTGAGAAAGCAAGGGATTGGAGTTCATAAATTTTAGTTGTTTTTTTTTTTCATTATTATTATATGTATTTCGAAACGAGCGTATGTAAATTTCTTGGATTTTTTCGTCCAATCGTTTTCGAATTTAATATTAATTACGAGATTTCTGTATCCATATTTGTCTTTTTTATGTAATTTAATTGTTTGATTTAAACTCGGTAGAAAAATGTGATGTTATTGATAGTTAATTTATCTTGTGTGGAAATATTTTTTGGGATAAAGACCTTTTTGCTCCCTGAGAAATATTTTGGGTGTCCAACTGGCCCCTAAGAAATGCAATTCGACAATTTAGCCCTTGACATTTCAAAATAGTGTTCAATTGGCCCTTGGGTTGGGTTCCATTAGTAAAATGTAGGGATTTTGGATGGAAAAAGTCACGTGACAAGCACATGACGTCTGACCAAGGGTAAATGCGTCATTTCACGTTAACGGAAGATATAAAATATCGATTCTACCCTTTCATAATTATTAAAACTTATCGGGGTGTAATGTGCAATTTACCTCATTCCTTCTCAGATCTCTCATTCTCGTTGCAATCTCCGGCCTGTCTCAACGATCTCAACCTTTTCTCTCTCGCGATCTCAGCCCTAGCAGCTTAGATTTCAGTCCTCTCTCTCGATCTAAACCCTCGTTGTTGGCGGTGTTGTTTGTTTCGTCTCGTCGCCAGAGGTTTTTCTGCCGATAGTCGGTGGGAGGGCCATCGAGTTGCGCAACATAGGCTCGCGGCTATTTTGTCGTGACCTTGTGTAGTTGTGTGTCGTTCAAATCTAGGGTGGATCTCGATCTCACTGTCGTTCTCGATCTCACTCTTGTTCTCTGATTCGTCGATTTCCCGTTCATTTCCCACATTTATAGTTCAATTCGTTCTCAGTTTCTTCATTTTGTTCTCAGTCTCCTCGCTGTTCTTTCGATCGTTACAAGTGGGAGGCCCATCGACTGCACAACATGGGTTGGGGGCTGTTTCGTCGAGTCCTTTTGCAGTTGTGCTTCAGTAGCTAGAGGCTGGAGCTTGGTCTTCGATGGTTATTGCTAGGCACCTCAGATCTGAGAGATCATATCTACAGATCTAGGGTTGGATTTGCTCTGCGGCTCTTCTAAAGTTTATAGTTTCCGATTTACATTATAAGTTATTTGCATGGCCTACCAATAATATTTTTCTCGTCTTCTGATTCGTATATTTTGACTTTATTGAAAGTTGATTTCTTAACGGATTCAGTTGAAATTTACTTAGGTTGAGGTATTTGACTTTCAAAGTTGCCATTGGCGATGAATCTGGGTTGAATGACTGCACTTTCAGTTGTGTTTTGAGGTTTTTAAGGTTTTTAAGGTTTTGACTTTCAAAATACACGCGTTACACTATTTTATCAAAAATTTCAAAATTATTGTTGAAAGTCTAAAAATCAATACCATAAAAATTACTGTAATTTTTTTCATTAATTTTTTTTTTAAAAAAATTATTATAGCGCGAGACCGTACAGACTAAAATTTTAATTTCGTGGACGGTTCATCAAAGATTTGTTTAGAAAATTGTTTTTTCAAGTCAATCAAGTCTGTGAACACATCATTGAGACTCATTAGTTTGAAATCCAAGCCATTAGGCGAGCTAGCAACCGTTGTGCGGATTATCTCGCCTGGATGGAGATCAACAGTAGGTCCGAAATGCACTATCTTGAGGAACCCCCGAAAGGCTGAAGAGAATATTGATTGCGGATAAGCACGGGCGTGCGATCCGCCTTGCCGCTAGTTTTGTTATTTCTCTTGTTTACCAAAAAAAAAAGTCTTACCAAATTTGGAATTGGGCAGGGAACACTAATTCATGAAGACTTTGAAGGGCACAGGGGAAATATAAGTGCGGGTGACCTTCAATGGATGACAGCCGGTAGAGGAATAGTTCACTCTGAGATGCCTTCTCCCATTGGAACTCAAAAGGGCTTGCAGCTTTGGATCAACCTCCCCTCCAAACATAAAATGTGAGTATATAAATATATATGTATGTATATATATATATGTGTGTGTGTGTGAGTATGTATATATATATATATATATGTATGTGTGTGTATATATATATATACATACATACACGTGTATATATATATATATATACATACGTATATATACATACATACATACAAACATATATATATATATATATATATATATATATTTATTTATTTATATATAGTAAATAAAAATTTATAAATTTATCCTCTATTATATCTAATTTGACAGTGAAATTAGACAAAATGAGAAATTAAAACTGTAATTAAAGACACAGAGTTCAAAAAGTGAAATGCACAAAATTTATCGAGGGTATAGGTATAGTGTAAAATTTGATATTAATTATGAAATGAAATTCCATTTATATTTAAAGGGAAAATTATATTTTCGGTAAAATATGTGATAGGTGTCTATGTAGACACCGACACTTACTAAATCGTATATTTGATCCCTCCAGTTCTATATTAAATTTGATTTCCGCAAAATTTCAAATATTTTTAATGATTTTGAATGAAAAAAAAATATGTTGTGATCGGCATGTGGTCTTCTAGTGGAGTGCTGAATGACCAAACTATCCCTATTAGAAGGTCACGAACTGAATACAACCCACTCTTATAAAAAAACACGTTTTTAATTCATGTGTTCCAAATAAAGAGCTTTTTACAACTTGCACACCTAAAGTTTCAGAGAAATCTCGCTTTAGTCCACGATTTTTCAATTTTAACACATTGAACCCTGAAGTATACAAATCATGTCAAGTCAGTCTTTTTACTATTTTTATGACGGATTTCATCCATTTGGGTGATTCTGTGTTTGACACTTGACTGGTTGATTTAACGGAATAAAAAACAATAAAATTACCGATTTGCATTGATTTGACACGGTTATGATATTTTTAGGGTTTAATCTGTTTAAATTGAAGTACAACGGTTAAAGTGAAATTTTTTCAAAACTTCAGGCGCAAAGTGTAAATACATCTGAGATGTGAAACTCGAAGGACCAAATATACAGTTTAAAAAAGCTTCTAAAGATGGGGTCAAAGTCAAAGTTATTGCAGGGGAGTCCCTAGGAATAAAATCCCCAATTTACACATTTACCCCCACTATGTACTTGGACTTTACACTTCAACCAGGTGCCCAAATCCAGCAACCCATACCACTCTCTTGGAATGCATTTGTCTATGTCTTGGAAGGTGAGGGTATTTTTGGAAATCCAAAAAGTTCGCCCGTGGGCGCCCATAACATACTTATATTGGGTTCGGGCAGCGGGCTCGGGGCGTGGAATAAGTCAAACAATAATGGGTTAAGGTTTATTTTGGTTGGCGGGGAGCCCATCGGTGAGCCCGTGGTTCAATTCGGGCCATTTGTGATGAATAGTCAAGAGGAAATTGACCTTACCATTGAGGATTATGATAATTACACTAATGGCTTTGAGAAAGCAAGGGATTGGAGTTCATAAATTTTAGGTTTTTTTTATTATTATTATTATATGTATTTCGAAACGAGCGTATGTAAATTTCTTGGATTTTTTCGTCCAATCGTTTTCGAATTTAATATTAATTACGAGATTTCTATATCCAAATTTGTCTTTTTTATGTAATTTAATTGTTTGATTTAAACTCGGTAGAAAAATGTGATGTTATTGATAGTTAATTTATCTTGTGTGGAAATATTTTTTGGGATAAAGACCTTTTTGCTCCCTGAGAAATATTTTGGGTGTCCAACTGGCCCCTAAGAAATGTAATTCGACAATTTAGCCCTTGACATTTCAAAATAGTGTTCAATTGGCCCTTGGGTCGGGTTCCATTAGTAAAATGTAGGGATTATGGATGGAAAAAGTCACGTGACAAGCACATGACGTCTGGCCAAGGGTAAATGCGTCATTTCACGTTAACGGAAGATATAAAATATCGATTCTACCCTTTCATAATTTTTAAAACTTATCGGGGTGTAATGTGCAATTTACCTCATTCCTTCTCAGATCTCTCATTCTCGTTCCAATCTCCGGCCTGTCTCAACGATCTCAACCTTTTCTCTCTCGCGATCTCAGCCCTAGCAGCTTAGATTTCAGTCCTCTCTCTCGATCTAAACCCTCGTTGTTGGCGGTGTTGTTTGTTTCGTCTCGTCGCCAGCCGTTTTTTCTGCCGATAGTCAGTGGGAGGGCCATCGAGTTGCGCAACATAGGCTCGCGGCTATTTCGTCGTGACCTTGTCCAGTTGTGCGTCGTTCAAATCTAGGGTGGATCTTGATCTCACTATCGTTCTTGATCTCACTCTTGTTCTCTGATTCGTCGATTTCCCGTTCATTTCCCACATTTATAGTTCAATTCGTTCTCAGTTTCTTCATTTTGTTCTCAGTCTCCTCGCTGTTCTTTCGATCGTTACAAGTGGGAGGCCCATCGACTGCACAACATAGGCTGGGGGCTGTTTCGTCGAGTCCTTTTGCAGTTGTGCTTTAGTAGCTAGAGGCTGGAGCTTGGTCTTCGATGGTTATTGCTAGGCACCTCAGATTTGAGAGATCATATCTACAGCTCTAGGGTTGGATTTGCTCTGCGGCTCTTCTAAAGTTTATAGTTTCCGATTTACATTATAAGTTATTTGCTCATCCATGGCCGACCAATAATATTTTTCTCGTCTTCTGATTCGTATATTTTGACTTTATTGAAAGCTGATTTCTTGACGGATTCAGTTGAAATTTACTTAGGTTGAGGTATTTGACTTTCAAAGTTGCCATTGGCGATGAATCTGGGTTGAATGACTGCACTTTCAGTTGTGTTTTGAGGTTTTTTAGGTTTTGAATTAGTTTATGGACTTTTGCATATTGGAAAGCACTGCAAGTTCTTGATTTAACTGCTCAAAAATTTGTCTTTCATGAAAAAAAAAATGAACAAACTTATGTGGAGAGCAGAATTTTTCTAATTTTTCATGGAAAAGAAACAGAAATACACGGACAAAAACACTAAATAAACGCCACCTTATTTATTTCTTTTGTGCGTGTATTTATTTTTATATATCTTAATTACTGAATTGCTAGAAGTCTTTCATATATTATACTGGATGTCTTAACCAATTACTTCATTGAAATCGAAACCCCTAGGTTCGATTTCGATGGTGTTCGTCATTTTGGTAGGGATGTTCGGCGGTGTTCTTCGATTTCGAAATCGAAACCGTGGTTCGATTTGGGTTTCAACTTCAATAGTGTTCGTCGTTTTGGTGACGATGTTCGTTTTAATGTTGATGTTCGTTTTCGTGTTGATGTTGTGTTTTAATATGGGAGCCAAAAAAAAATATGATTATGTTCTGCTCCTTTATTTTTAGTACAAAATTCTTAGAATATAATGAAATTGTTAGACCTCGATCTTTGATATACGTATAATTTAAATTGCGTTTTAAAATATTTCAGAAATATTGGGGTGGATGATGTAAATTATTATGCAAATTAAAATTTTTGGGGATCAAATTATAATTTATATAAACATTAAAATTTAGAATGAGTTTAATTAATATCCTAACTAAAAAGAAGGGAGGTTAGTGTAATTAAAACAAAGATATTCATATATATATATATATATATATATATATATATATATATGTTCATGCATGTAGAATGAGCGTAGCCGAATGATCGAGAAGGCAGAGAAGGGGAGTGGGTGGCTCGATTTTTCACACACACACGTATATATATATATACATATACAGTCACACACACACGCATGAGAGGGAAGAAGCGATCAAAAAAATTCAGGGAGAAGAGAGAGAAAAAGAAAACGGGAATGAGGGAAGAGAACTGAAGAGAGAGAGAGGAGGCGATCTGGCGGTGATCTTGGGTGTGTGTGTATTGCGGTGTTTTCGTGTGTGTTTTTCAGTGTTGGGTCTGTGTGTGTGATCAACCGTGGATATGTCATCGGTAGAATGGGTATCGCCGGCCAAAGTGTTAGAGAGAGAGAGAAAGTGGGTATCGGTTTGGGTGCGTGTTCCATTCGGCGTCGTGGGTGTTCCGTCTTCGTGGTATGTGTTCCGTTCGGCGTCGTGGGTGTTCTGTCTTCGTGGATGTGTGGCGTGATAGGAGTAAGGTCGGTCGGCAGCGAGTCCCACTGCATAAGCAGAAAACGAAGAGAGAGAGAGAGAGCTTGTCGTCGGTGGCGGTGGTGCCGTGTTTGTGTATGTGTATTTGGTTTATGGTGTGGGATTTTGTTGGTGGTAGGTGAGGGTGGTGGTCGTCGGTTTTGGTAAGCAGAGAGAGAGAGAGAGAGAGAAGCGGTTGAAAAGCAGAAAAACAAAGAAGAAATCTCAGGCGTTCGCCGCGGCGGAAATTCCGTCGCCCTGGCGATAAAACTTCTGGGAGCAGTGTCTGGTCGATTCGCCGCGGCAATGGGGACTTCGCCGCAGCAGTGGCAGCTGAACAGAAACAGTTATGCAGGCGGGAAAAAGGAGCATGGGAAAGAAAGGAGAAAAAGAAAAGAAAAGGGAAGAAAAAGGGAAATGGAGAAATTTCACAAACCACCCCACGAAAAATATAAATCCAATCGCGTGGCTGGTGAAAAATTTGAGGAAGGTAGAATTCCGCAATTTCTTTTATAAATACATTTAATTGTCTCAATATCAAATACATATTATCATTATCATTGAAATTAGCGTTATGTGTTCGCATGGATAAAGTTTATTTAGTAAACCGTAACGAAGCGATACTAGTTGAATAGTTATATTTCGTAATAAAAGATGAGAAATAGAAAATTAAGGAGATTAGGATTTCATGGCATGATTAGTATGTTTTTATACAAAAATATTAATTTAAGCCCTGTCACCGTTAGGTTCGCAGGCACCGGAGTTCGGATAGGGGATAGACAGTTAAAGTTTACGGAAGTGGATATCGATGTGAGTGTACTGTCTTCTTGCCCAAACTATTTTTATATATACATATGATGAAATCTGTGTTTACTTCCACTGTATGATATTATAAATAATATGGATCAAACAGGTTTTTGAGGTGAGTTGGTAAAATAAATTTTGGGGGAATTGCGTTGGTTTTTTTTTTTTTTTTAAAAAAAGATTTAAATAAATTGTTAAGATTTGGGTGAGTTGGGGAAAATGGTTTTTCATTAAATTCCGTGTTTTTTTTTTTAAAGAAAGTCGAAATATGATTTTCGGATTTAAAAGTTGGGGATTATGACGATATTGATGAGGTGGTGATTTATATTATGGTCTGTCCGGAGGGTGGTCCGGCAGATGGACATTAATTTGTGATTTGATGATGATATTATTGAGTTGACTATGCCATAGTTTATGTCATGTCCGGAGGGTGGTCCGACAAGTGGTGATTCATATTATGGTATGTCCGGAAAGTGGTCCGGCAGATGGATATTTATTATGGTGATTGATATTATGACCTCCGGAGACGTCCGGTAAGCGGTGATCTGCACAGTTAGGTCCGCTAGGAAGGCATATCTTACGGATGGTTACGATACCGTTGCAACTCCCGATCGTGAGATTAAACGATCACTATGGCTAGACAGTGAGTAGTGTGGTGGTGTGGTGTTTTGAGATATGGTGTTTTAATTTATTATATTTGGAGATTTATTTTATACGGTGATTGGTATCATATACTGGATAAGTTTGAATGGAAATTTATACTTGTTGTTTTATTTTCACTGCTTATATTACAGAGATTTTTACTAGCTATGTGATGTTTATATATTTACGCTTGATCTATTTAAATGTTGTAGAATGAATTATTATTATTATAAAATATTTTTACTAAGAAGGCAGTACACTCGCAGGTGAAGCAGATAGAAGTCAGTCCCCTACTGGCACTAGGTGGAGTCATTTGAGAGTATTGAGTTGAGCTTAAAAGAGGTGAACCTTATGAGAGACTATGTATCTCCTATATAGTGAATTGTATAGTATTGTATGCATAATAAAAAATTATGTTTGTTGATTGAATGTAATAGGTGATGTCATGTTGTCGTCACGCCGGCCCTGGGATGACGAGTGTCCGGGACGGGTCGTGACAGAAATTGCTCATATTTTTTCTTTCATAGAGGTTTGTATTTGGTTTGGTTGGATATGCCATTCTTTTTGTATTCCTTGGAGTTTTTAATTCCATTTTTATATTTAAAAAAAAAAAATGTTGTTTTCTTCTCATAAATTTGTTGTTCCCATAATTTGTTATTCAATTAAGAAATAAGACCAAATTAAAAAAAAATAAAATGATTATGTTCTTTCAATTGAGAAAGAAAGACCAAAAAAAATATTTTAACCCCTTAAGTTTAGATGACTTTTCAAAATTAACCCAATTGTACGCGTAAATACTAAAATACCCTTAATGAAATGTTGACTATTAGTTGACTTAACGGAATTTATCTCAGGGGCCAATTAGACACTATTTTGAAATGCCAATGGCTAAATTGTCGAATTGCATTTCTTAGGGGCCAATTGGACACTCAAGGTATTTCTCAGGGACCAAAAATATCTTTATCCCATATTTTTTTGGATTTTTCTTTGATAAACAATTGACGAAATTAAAATTTTAATTTATAAAATTCACACGCTATATTAATTTTTTCAAAAATCCAGAGTTAAAGTAATACAAAAAAATTACTATAATTTTTTTTTGTAAAAAATTGTAATAACTTTTATGGCGTACAATGACTTGTGAACTTTAAGAAAAAATATTGTGACATGTGCTAAAATTTTAATTTATTGGACTGTTCACTAAAAACTTTTTGGGGGCCGTAGATGTCATTTTCACTCTTGTTATTTACGCTAATTGCACTTTATCCGCGTGTTACACCTCTCCCATAATTTTTTCAATAATTACACTCCTATAATTTAGACCTAAGTTCATCGGCAAAATAATTAACAAAATTTCGCGCACACAAAAAAAATTCCCTTATACCAATCGGATTCGACCTGAAAAAGGAAAACATATGTTATTCGACTCGATCTAACTTGGGGATTTGACCATTAACTTTAACAAAAAATATAACAGTTGAACTTTACTCAAGCCATAGGGGTTAAGTGTTTAGGGCATCACCTTTAATTTTAACATAAAATGATCTTAATTGAATAATTTATTGGGCTTAATTGTGTAATTTGGAAAGTTTTGGGGTCAATTCTGTTTTTAATTATTTATGCATGAACTAGCAAAGATTTAAAAAAGAGCAGTCCGGTACTACAAACCTCCCGCTATATAGGGGTGATCATGGGCCCAGGAGTCCGCTTAGCCCGAACGGCCCGACCCTATTTTTTTAGGGTTTAGGCTTTGACTTTGAGCCCATAGGCAGGGTTTGGCCCTAGGTGTTAGGGCCCAATCAATTTTAGGGCCGGGTTTGGGCAAGACCAAAATATTTTAGGGCCAGTCCGGCCCGGCCCGAAGAATAAAAAAAATATTATATATAAACATACACACATTCAACCAGAGAGTTTTGGACTTAGATTTTGTTTTTTAGGGCTTTGGGCTTAGATTTTTTCAGGGTTTTGAACTTATTTTTCTAGGGTTTAGATTTTTTGTATAGGGCCGGGCTTTAAATTTATGTTCTTTTTATAGGGTCGGACTTGAACATGGAATTAAGACTTGATTATAGGACCGGCCAGACTCGGACCTAACAATTTTATGTAATACTCTAGTCTAAACCCTACCTAGTCCGACCCATGACCACCCCTACCACTATGTGTAGGGTCTAAAAAAAGTCAGACTGCTTAGATCTATTCTACGTAACTTTACTTTGTCTTCTACGAGCGAGAGATTGTATTTACGACTTGAACCTGTGACTTACTGGGCAAAAACTTCCAAACATTTGACTTCCTCAAAACTCCCGCCGGTTTTTCAATGCCCGCTGCCGTCTGCTAATGGAAACAAAGATCAGAACAAGGAAAGTAGAGAAATTATCGAAACCACAGTCGTAAATGGCAACGTCGACTTCGATCTTTCGTCGTTTCCGATTTTTCGGCGATACGGACAATCTTCCCTGCGACCTATTTCGCCTTCTTCTCGAACCCAAAAAATGGCGACCGTCTCGACGAAGGTCACGGGAGAGAGAGAGAAGGCGACGGGAATCATCAAGACGCCGGCGAAATTTCTGAGTAGATCGAAGAAACCAACCTCCTGTTGGTCGATTGACGGCAATCCGATGAAATGCTTCTTCAAATCGAAGCCTCGGAGTCCGGCCGACGTCGTTCGGCAGACGAGGTCGATTCTTGTGTACCTCGATTCCGGCGTCGACCGCGGCGGCGCCAAGAGTAACGAAAAGGTACCGCCGATTACGCCATTTTTTTGATTGCTTGTTTAATTGTTTATTATTCACTGTTTTACATGGATTTCTATGTTCAACATTGTCCTTTCTATGTGTGTTTCTGGGTTTTGTTAGGGTTTATCATTCAATCTGTTTTCATCTAAGAATTATTAGCAAAAATTAGTTCGTTTAATCCATATAGGGATTCATTTGAAATCGATTTGGGTTGGTGAAGTGGATTTTGTTTTTGGTATATCCATGAGTGTCCCACACCCACACAGGGTGTGAAACTAATCTCGTTCGGTGCACGTGACTGTCCCTCCCAACAAGTGTTTTTCTGCAGACTCGAATCAACTCAAGCGGACCTGACCGCTTGAACTGCACTATGTTAGTTGAATTTTTCTTTTCAGTATATGATCAATTGAGCTAAATTTTGTCCAGGAAATTATACCTGGGAGCTTCCATTTTTGTATATGCATGATGTATTTCATCCTCTTAGGTAGTGTTTGGTTGCATCAAAATTGGAATTAAAAATGAATGCATGAAAAAGTCTAAATCATGTTGGTATAATGCCCATTTTCATTGAGCAAATCTCTCGTTTTACGTGGTTATTATGCCCAATTCTTTGTAAGAGCAAATCCAACAACTTGGTCATCCTCTGTGCCATCCTAAATTTTGGCAATTTTGATGCTAAAATGAGCTCCAATAGGTCGGTCATCCTCTGTGTCATCCCAAATTTTGGCAATTTTGATTCTAAAATGAGCCCCAACAAGTCGGCCATCATCTGTGCTATTTTGGCACAGATGTTTTGTGTGCATCATATTTGGCACTGACAATACCCCATATTTGGATTAGAGTTGGGTTAATCTTGGGTTAATTTAGATTTTTAATTGTATTTTAAATTTAAATTATTGTTATAATTTAATTTTTGGCTAAAACATAAAATTACATAACAAAAATACATAATATTAAATATTTTTAAATTGATTTTTACTTTTAATTTTAATACAAAAATATATTTAAAAACTATACTTAATTCTAAGTTAATTTTTAATTTTAATTCTAATAAAAAATACTTTTAAAAATAGCATACCGATTTTGTCACATCTGTTGGAACACTCACTCTAAATTAGATGTACCATAGTAACAGTCATGTGTCATATTTGATAAATGCCACACCAAATTTGGCCTAACTGTTAGAGATGTTCTACTAGCTTCATTTCCAATTCCAATTCTAAGACTTCAATTTCATAAAACCAAACAAGACCTTAATACCTACACATTTTGAAGCCCAAAGAGTAAAGAAAATTGAAAGGTGTTTTGACACTTTAGACCACTAAACCTTGACCAAAATGTCACTTTGGTCCCCATGGTTTCAATTTGAAGATATAACCCGTTAAAGTTTCTTAATCATCCTACTACAGTCCAAGTTATTATTCTCATTACAATTTTTTTTATCGAAAACGATCATCTAACATATACCTAGCTATTTGGGAGACTTTATGGCAAATTCCAAGTTTCTCCTTCCCTCTCATTCTCCTTCCTGCTCAAATACTCATATATATATATTGTTGAAAATTTCTAAGGGAGAAAGGAAGAAATTGAAAATGTCTATAAAATCCTCTTAAAAACAGTTGGGTGCACGGCAATTGACTGTTTGTCGTCCAAAATTATAATGGCGTTATTGATTTGGATTGAAGTGGGATGATTACGAACTTCAGGGTGTGATTTTTAATTGCAACCATGGGGACTAAAGTGAATAATGGTGAAACTTCAGGGGTGCAAAGTGCCAAAACTCCGAATCGAAATTATGAGATTACGATCCTCATGCATTTTAGAGTTCTTCTTCCCCTATCTGTTTCTTACATCATTGTCTTCACTTTTTCATAGATGTCTGAACTAAATAAACTCATACGGGAGTTGAAATCCATTCTTTATGGCAATAGTGAGCTCGAGCCCGCCCCGGAGGCATGTTCACTGTTGACTCGCGAGTTCTTCAAGGAGAACACGCTTCGCCTTCTCATTGTTTGTCTCCCAAAGCTTAATCTGGAGGTGAGTTTGAACAATAATCGTTAGAACCCGTTATTTTGGGGTTTCAACGCTTCGTATCCTTAAAGTTTGACCAAAATCTCACTTTGATCCACATGGTTTCAATATGAACACATAATACCGTAAAGTTTTTTAATCATCCCACTACAGTCCAAGTCATCATCCCCATTATAATTTTGGACGGAAAACAATCACTTGCCGTGCACCTAGTTTTTTAAGAGGTTTTATAGGTACTTCGAACCTCCAATTGTAAGGGTGAAAGGAAGAGGTTCGAAATGCCCATAAAGTTTCCTTAAAAGTCGTTGAGTGCACAGCAGTTGAGACTTTGTCGTCAAAATTATAATGGAATTATTAATTTGAATTGAACTGAAGTGAGATGATTACAGAACTTCAGGGTGTGATGTGTTCAAATTGCCGCTATAGGGACCAAAGTGAAATAATGATCAAACTTTAGGGGTGCAAACTATCAAACCTCTCGTTAATTTTAATGAATAAATTAGTCTGGGTTTCTCTTAAATTTGATTTATTATGTTTTTTTTTTTTTTAATTCAAATTTTATTGACTGTGATTTATTGTTCGTGTATTCCTCTTTTTTTGCTCGCTTTTTTGCTCATCGTGAAAAAGGATTTTTAATAATAGGCACGTAAGGATGCGACCCGAGTCGTTGCAAATTTGCAAAGGCAAACAGTTCACTCGCGTTTGGTTGCTTCTGAATTTTTGGAAGCAAATTTAGATCTTATGGATCGTTTGTTATCAGGGTAATCTATTTTTGTATTTATCAATCGTCTTTTGATAATATATTCGTTTCTTGATTATCGTATGTTGTAACTTAAGAGCTTGTTTGGATGTCTAAGTAGTCACATGACTATGATTATATATATATATATATGTATATATATATATATATAAGCTAAAAAATTACTTTAATTCGATTGCTTTTATTTTTTACATGAGACACCAAAATATTATAATTTACGAATTGACTCGCTGGAAAATAGTACAATTTGCGAATCTAAGTATAACCAAACGAGCCTTAACCCTATGATTGGTAGTTTTACCCTAAAAAGGTTAATTGCCTTTTATCCCCTTGTACTTTGGTCTTCTTTCAATTTAACCCCTCTAGTTTGAAAACTTACACATTATCCCTTTTTACTCTTGACTAAAGAGAGAAACTCGCATTTTATTAAAAAAAAAATATATATGAAACGACCTAATTTTTTTTTATTTAATTTAAATTTTAATATTTGAAGGTAAAATATATGAAATGACTTAATTTCCTTTTTTTTAATTTAAATTTTACTTAAACTCACATTACCCTCCTTTTTCCTCTTTTATTTTTTTTTTCTTTCTTAACATAAATATATATATATATATATATATAATTTTGTTCAATTTATGTAAAAATTAGATGTAAAATTTAATTCCACCTATTTTTACATAGTCTTTTAAATCAAACAAAATAAAAAAAGTTAATTTTCCCATTTATTATAAGTAGAATGGGTAAAAGTAGATGGGATAAAATGAAACAAGATAAAAATTTAAGGGGATAAAAGACAATTAATGCTTAAAAAAAACCGTATTAAAAATTAAAATTTTGATTTAGGTACGAAATTCCTGACATTGCTTTGCATTATGGTCCGATGTTGAGGGAGTGCATACGTCATCAGACAGTCGCAAGGTAATGTTCGTAAGTTACATTAAGTTTTTCTACTTTATTTTAATTTATGCAACCAAACAGACCTTTAGTGTCGATCCTACTTAAGTGGGACAAATGATTAGTTGTTATAGTTGTAACCGAACAAACCCTTGAAATTGATGATTAATTTGTTTGAAATGCTTTTTGTAGATATGTTTTGGAGTCGGAGAAAATGAGTAAGTTTTTCGATTACATTTGTCTTCCGAATTTTGAAATTGCCGCCGATGCTACAGCTACGTTTAAGGTTCTCTATCCTATTGTTACCATTTCTCTATATATATATAGATATATACGCGCGTGCGCGCACACACACATATATATATCCCGTGCTTAAACACTCTAATTTTAATTAATACATTAATCTTGAATATTCTATAATTATTTTAAATATATTAATCGTGAAAAGACATTTTGTTGGGAGTATGTTTTTCAGTTTCTCAATCACGATTGAAAATATCTCCAGCTATCCAATGACCAAGAATATCTCCAGTATATATATATATATATATATATATATATATATATATATATATATATATATATATATATGAGTGTGTGTTCTGTGAAACATGACATATTTTATATGGGTTAATGTCACTTTATCCCCTTGTGATTTGACTAAATTGTACTTTATATCTTTGTGGTAATTTCGTCATCACTTGATCTCCGTCTTTCAGACCAACTATTAAATAATTAACAAAATTTTACAAAATGACAAATTTACTTTTATACCCTACGCCGGGGACAAGTGGATATTATCCGATCCGACTGGGGGAGTGTAAATATCAAATAATAGTAAATAATTTATTAATTTTGACTTTTTGAGGTTTGATTGTTTAATTCAACGAAAATGTGACTGTTACAATTTATTTTGAATCACATGGACGGTAAGTGCTTACGAAAATAGCACAGGGGTGTAAAGTGTACTAAAAATAAAAATATTTAGATAATGTTTAGCTATCCAATATTTGAAAAAAAATATAGAATATTCAAAATTAATGTACTAAATTAAAATTAGAGTCTTTAGTCACGAGATATATACTTACATTTCCTACTAAACTTCCATTAATTCCAGGAGTTATTGACAAGGCATAAGTCTACCATTGCTGAATATCTCTGTAGAGATTATAGTAGGGTAAGTGTTTTCTTTTTTTATTATTATTATTAAACCCTGTATTTTCAATTTAAACACATTAAACTCTGAAGTATTCAAATCGTGTCAAATTAATCTAAATTGGTAACTCCGTTATTTTTTATGACGGAAATCAACCATGCGTCAGACACAAAATCGTCCACGTGAGTGAATTCCATTATAAAAACTGACGGAAAGATTGACTCAACACGATTTGAATATTTTAGGGTTTAATGTGTTTAAATTGAAGAGAAGGGACTAAAGTGAAATTTATATGAAACTTCAGGGGTGAAAAGTGCAAAGAAGCCATGGAATTGGAATTTGAAATGAAAGTAATTAAATTTTTATATATTTTTAAAAGCGTTAATTTCTAGTTCCAATTCGAAGGCTTTAATTAAATGCAACCAAACACTGCCTTAGTGACTTTTTTTTTTTTTTTGGTGTTGATTATTAACCAATGTTTCTTCCATTTTTTTTGGCGATATTTAGTTTTTTGCTGATTTTAACGCGAAGTTACTCGAATCGACAAATTACATCACCAGAAGACAAGCCATCGCGGTATTTTTTTTTTTAAATATCATTTTTTATTTCTTTATAATATCGAGACAATTATGATATAAGGTGGTGTCTGTTTAATCTTTTTATTCCAAAAAGAAAACGGGAACAATACTAGAAATTTGTTCTGTTCTAAAAAAATCATTTTAAAAACCTAGGAATGGAACAGAAACATAAATTTTTTTCTTTCCTAGAACGAAAATACAAGAACTAAAACTTGAAAAAGTGATTATGTTCTGAGAATTAATATTTTTTATATTGTAATATCAGTTATTGGGAGAGATTTTGCTCGAACGATCAAATTTGAATGTGATGGTGCGGTACGTGAGCTCTGTGGATAACTTGAAACTTCTTATGAATCTTATGAGGGTATGCGATAACGTTGCGTTTGTTTAGTGTTTTTGTTTACTAAAAACTCGGAACAAAAAAACTTGTTTTTGTTTTGTTCTTAGTTTTTTGGGATAAGAATAAAAAAAATAATAATAATAAAGGGGGTTGACACTTTGTACCCCCCAAAATTTCACTTTGGCCCCCATAGTTTCAATTTGAAGATACAACACATTTATGTTTCCTAATCATCGGACTATAGTCAAAGTCACTATCTCCTAGACAATTTTGGACGAAAAATAGTCATTTGCCGTGCATGTGATTGTTTTTAAGAGGGTTTTTGGGTATTTTCAGTATTCTCTTTCTCCCTCTCATTTTTCTTCGTGCCCAAATACGCAGAGAAGTCAGAAGTATAGGAATATTATAATATATACATATAGAGAGAGAGAGAGAGAGAGAGAATTTGTAAAGGGTAAAACAGGATAGATATGCCCGTAACGTCCTCTTAAAACTTGTTGGGTGCACGCTAGGTTTTGATTTGCTTTCCAAAATTGTAAAGGGGCTATTTATTTGGATTGAAGTGGGATGATTACGAAACTTTAGAAAGTCATATAACAGGGACCAAAGTAGAATAATAGTCAATCTTCGTGGGTATAAAGTGTCAAAAGCCCTAATGATAAAAATAAACGGCATCACCCCGGATTTTGTATTTTTCACCATATAAGACAATAATTCGTTTTTTTTTTGTTTTTTTTTTTTTCAGGAATCGAGCAAGAACATTCAAATAGATTCGTTTCACGTTTTTAAGGTTTCATACTAAAAATATAATTTATTTATCCCCATCTTGTCTTAACGAACATAAATTTAGTTTTTATTCGATTATAATTTTTATTTATTGTCGTTGGCAGCTATTTGTTGCTAACGAAAACAAATCGCCCGACGTTGTCAACATACTCGTTGCCAATAGAAGTAAACTTCTACGATTGTTAGGCGTGCTCAAGACCGATCGAGGTTATATATTTTTTATTTTGTAGGGTTAGTTGCCTTTGTTTCATTTTGCCCCCTCTACTTTAAAAATATATACTTTACCCCCTTCTATTTATAATAAATTGAAAAACTAAGGGGTGTTTCTTTTTTTCTTTTTTTAACTTAGCCGATTTTTTATTTTTTTTAACTTAGCCGAATATGCTAAAAAATGAAACAAGATCAAAGTACAAAAGACAAAGAAATGCAAATATATGAATTGGAAGGGGTGAATAATTTTATTAAACTTTACCTCTCTGTGATTTGATCGATTTGCATTTACTCTTTTGTGGTTTAAAAATCACCACTTATTCTCCTCTGTAATTAGATTTTCAAATCACTTACCCCTTGATATAGGGGTAAGTGTAACAAATATTTGACCACAGGGAAGTAAGTGGCGATTTTCAAACCACAGGGGATAAAGTGCAAATTGACCAAATCACAGGAGGTAAAGTGTTATTAACCCTAATTTTTATTTTTTAATTATTTATATTTTTTGATTTAACAGGGGACGAATTGTTCGAGTCAGACAAAGAGCAAGTTATAAAAGAGATTTCTGCAATCGAAGCCATAAATTGTGACCTAGCGACTACGTAAACGATGAAATTATTAAATAATTTTTTATTTATTTGTGAATATAAATTTTTATTTATAACCAAATTGTAGTTTTATTTATTTATTTTACACACTCCATCACGCACAAACATATATACATATTGAATTTTTGTAGGAGAAACCAAATTGGTTGACTCTTTTTACAATTAAAATGTTTTATTTTTTTCTTTATTTATAATAAATATTTGTAATTTAAATTTTTAGTGTGACTTTAAGGTTTGCCAAATCATACATTTGAATGTTATTGATGATTTTGAAAGAAAAACAAGTTGTACTCAACACGTAACTTCCTAATAGGGATATTTTGATCATTTTTATTACTCTGCTAAATATATGACGTTTTTCACTAACGATTCGTATTTTTCTTCCATTTTTTACTCTAATTGTTGTTAGAGAAAAAAAAAAAAAACAATCTTGGGAATGTAGCTGTGTTAAAACTCTATAGAGAGAGTCTTGCCGCTCTTGTGGTCTGACTCAGCTTAATTCGGATTAGTTGAAACCCAATGTGGTTATCAGATACCGGAAGTTTATACAAAAAAAAAAAGAAAAAAAAAAAAAGAAAAGAACACATACTGAACACAATTCATTTTCTTCCAAAATTATTAATAATATTTTTAATTTTGCAGGATTGAATTGAATGAAACTTGAGGGACCAAATGTGCGATTTAACAAACTTTAGTATCCACATAGACACTCAACCCCATACTTTAGGGATCAAAAATATAATTTTTCCTCTTAGATATATTAGAGATTCTTTGTGTCCAAAAGTACTGTATCAATTTTTTAATTTATAAATATAAAAAATAAAAAATAATAATAATTTAAAAATGACCAATTAAATACAAATATAAAACTTAAAGAGTGCAAAATATAATTTAATTTGATTATTTTAAAATTTTATAAGGGATAATTGGTGATTTATTTCAAATAACAGGTGTAATATTTATTAGTCCCATTTAAAACAAAATTTTTGATTTAGTCCCTTAAATTGATTTTTGCTTGTGCATTAATCTTGTATGTGTAATATTAGTTACATGCACCTACGTAATATTAGTTACATGTTACAAATTATATGTCACTATGTTACATGTACTTGTGTAATATTTCTTACATCTAACAAATATTTTACACACAATTTAGATACATGTAACTGCGAGAGTGCAACGTGTGTATTTTATTGGGTCCTCCGCTTTTGTTTACTGCGCAAGACTAAAACACAAGTTGCAATTGCAATTTATAATTCAATCTCATCAATTTCTTCTCCTCAAAATAATGAGTTAAAATATATGGAAAATGCATTTACTTCCCTAAAAACTTCTTGAAATTTCTATTAGACCCCTTATTGTTTGTCAAATTTCACATACCTCAACAAAGGGTTTTAGATAGGGATGCCGTTGGTTCGGTTTCGGTCCGGTTTCATATAAAACCAAAACCAAGACCATTAGAAAATACATGAAACCAAAACCGCAACCAAAACCACCGATTTTTTTTAAATGGTTTTAAAATCAAATCATTTAAATTTATACGAAACAAAATCGTGAAAGCATGAAATAATTTAAGATTTTTCAATTTTATAAAACCAAAAACCAAAAATTGCAAAACCGTGGACCGTTGTTTTTTATATATAATAAAAACATAACTAAAATATAAAATCTAAAATCTAAAAAACAAAACCAAACCACAAAATAATCATAATTAAAGTTTTTAACCAGTAACCATAATTAATAGAATGGGAGAACGACTGTGAAATCATTAATCAGAAATGAAATCCTAAGTCCCTTTACACACACACACACATATATATATATGAGGGATGAAAGTGTAAATAAAAAAAAAAAAAAAATACATATATTAGGGTTAAATTGTAAATATATATAAAATAAGGGTATATATATATAATAAATATACATCTAAAATATCGGTTTCGTGGTTTCGCAATTCAATTTTACGGTTTCTATCTCAAAACCAAAACCAAAACCAAAACCGCTTCGGTTGCTAATTTTAAAACCAAAACTGCAACCAAATCATTTTGTCGGTTTTAAAACCAAACCTTTTAGTTCGGTTTCTCGCGGTTACCTATCGGTTCGGTTTTTTTTGGCATCCCTAGTTTTAGAGGAATTGTGCAGCCTGCTTCTGCCACATTTAAGCTAAATTTGATAAATATAAGGGATCTAACTGTAGTAAGAACAAAATTGAGGGGAGGTAAGTGAAATTTAACCTAAAATATTTTACCGCCAATTTAGGGCTTTATAAGAACCAGTACATCTGAAATTGGCGCTCATAAATTCAAAGAGCGAAAGATTTTTCTTCAATTGGATTTGGAGCTCGTTTCTCAGATCGTCTTCTTCTTCCTCGTTCTTCAATTGGATCTGATTCTTCGATTCACGTAAGTTTTTCATTGCAATTTCGAATTATCACACACACACATATATATGTATGTATATCTCTTGATTTTCTCACATGGCGGCTGTTTTTGTGGATTGAATTATCGAATGATCATCATATTTCGATGAATTGATCCTTTTAGAGGTGTTAATTGTTCTGATTTTCGTTTTTTTCCTTGTGATTCGCCAGTATCGGCACATAAAACACGCAAACACATATATGTATATCTCTTCATTTTCTCAAATGGCGACTGTTTTGGTGGATTGAATTATCGAACGATCATCATAATTCGATGAAATTAGAGGTGTTAATTGTTATGATTTTCGTTTATTTTGCTGTGATTCGCCAGTACGGCACACGAAACACGCAAACACATATATGTATATCTCTTCATTTTCTCAAATGGCGACTGTTTTGGTGGATTGAACTATCGGATGATCATCATAATTCGATGAAATGCTCCTTTTAGAGGTGTTAATATTATGATTTCTGTTTGTTTTTCTGTGATTCGACAGTACGGCACACGAAACACGCACACATATGTATATCTCTTCATTTTCTCAAATGGCGACTGTTTTGGTGGATTGAACTATCGGATGATCATCATAATTCGATGAAATGCTCCTTTTAGAGGTGTTAATTGTTCTGATTTCCGGTTTTTTTTTTTTTTCTGTGATTCGCCAGTACGGCACATGAAACACGCAAACACATATGTCTCTTCATTTTCTAAAATGGCGATTGTTTTGGTGGATTGAACTATCGAATGATCATCACATGTTCGATGAAATGCTCCTTTGCATGGTGTTAATTGTTCTGATTTCCAATTATTTTTTCTGTGATTGTCTTCTTCGTCCTCGCTCTTCAATTCAATCTGATTCTTCCATTCACGTAAGCTTGTTGCAATTTTGAATTATCACACATACAATCACACACACACACATGTATGTATGTATATCTTTTCATTTTCACTGTTTTCGTGGATTGAATTATCGAATGATCATCATATATAGATGAAATGTTTTTTTGAGAGGTATTAATTCTTCTGATAACCGTTCTCTTCTGTGATTCACCTGTACGGCGTGCCTACAACACACATGTATACATATATCTCTTCATTTTCTCAAATGTGAACTGTTTTTGAGGATTGAATTATCTTATGATCATCACGTTTTCTATGAAATATCCTTTTTGAGTGGTGCTAATTGTTCTGATTTCCGGTTTTATCTGTGATTTGCCAGTACAATAAACACGGGCATGCATATCTCTTCAAATGTAAAACTGTTTTGTGGATTGCATTGTTGAATGATCCTCACATGTTCGATGAAATGCCCCTTTGGGTGGTGTTAATTGTCCTGATTTCTGATTTTTCGTTTACGACAGATGGTGCTGTGCTTTCCGTCGACGCCTAAGAAGCTGGCGATGACCGTGGCGTTCTTCCTTGGCAGCGCTGCCCTCTTTGCCGCCGGCGTGCACCTTTCCTATGCCAATGTAGCCCGTCAACAGGCCCGAACTAAAGCCCGAAGCGATTTCGTGAGAGATCGTTTGAGGAAGAAATACGGCAAGTGACTTCAACAATCTGATTCTCATGTGTGCTTTCTTCAGGTAAAAGCTTATAAGTGATCTTATCTCGCACATTGCTATTACCATGTCATACACTTTTGTCCTTCTTAATTATTTTTTCACTTATGCACCTCAAATCTTTGAATTTTTATTTAATTTTATCTGGTCGTAAATTTATTTACAACTTAATTTTTAATTGTCAATGAACATTAACTATGACACGCAGTTAGTTAACATTAACCGTGATACCCACCATTGTCCCTGTTACCACTTGTTATAGGACTCTAATTGCCGATCGCCGAACTTTCACCACCGGCCGTCGTAATCCGGTTGCATTCGCAGGAACTCCGGTCGATTGTAGCCTAGCCTCCTCCCGGGTCGTGGGACCGTCACTGACCAACACCAACCATTGTATCAAATACAAAATTTATATGTAGTTAATATTAACAAGATTGAGAGTGGAACAAGTAATGAACTTGTAGGTCACTCCATAACTACAAGCCAAACAATACCTAATCTTTTGTTTGGTAGGAAGGATTCAAAAATAGAAAGAATCATAGATTTATACCATCGATAAAAAAATCATTTTCTTTATTGTTGTTTGGTAAGAAGATCAAAAGTGAGACTATTTTTTTTGTTTTATTTAATAATTAGGTATTAAAATTTTTTTAAAATAATCAATTCGTAAATTATTTTTAAGAGTAATGCTCCAATTGCTCACCCAAAAAAATTTCAACAATTTGAAGATTATTATCTTCAAATTGTAATTGATAGGGATAGCAACGGTTCAGTTTTGGACCTCTTTCACTATAAACCAAAATTAAAATTGACAAAAAATGTTGGGTATTACTATCCAAAATCAAAAGTAAAATTGCTTCGCGAACCGCTTAGTTTGTCAATTTCAAAACTAAAATCGTAATAAAAATTATCCTGACCCACGTGCCACTCCTAATAAAAACTAAAACATCTTCGTGTTCAAATGGTCATTATTTAGTTTTACGAGATTACTCTTATTCTCCCCCCCAACCAAAAAAAAAAAGTCTAATGAGTCACAAATCGTACTAAAAAGCAAAAAATATATTTTTGTTCCCCGAAGTAGCATGAAATGAGTGTCTACATGAATCTTCAGTTCTACTAAATTAAATAATTAGTCCTTTAAGTCTTACTAAACCTTGGATATTTTTTCTTACCCTTTTTATAATATCGATTTGTTTGAACAAAAAGAGAGAAACCTAAATCTTTGTCGAGGAAAACATCTTAAATTTAGTTGAACAATAAAATGACAAAAATATCCATATTAAGAAAAAAATGTACTGAACAAAATTTATTTTTTGTTCAAAATCATTAAAAACGTTTTCAATTTTGCGATAAAATAAATGTGAAATTTGATAGATCAAATGTACAATCTAACAAACCTACCGTCCACCAATACATTATTATAGGGACCAAAAATATGATTTTTCCCAACTAAAAAATGATTAAAAAGGAAACCATATCGGCCCTATGTTTCATTACTCATTTTCGAAAAACAATTTGGATTCACCACAAAAACAAAAATAAAAAAATAAAATCTAGCTTAATTAGACCCTTGAATATTTGAATCACATAAACAAAAGCAACATATCATCCACAATGCAGAAAATCTCCAGCCAAAAAAGAAAGAAGCCTTTAGCTAAACAATAAATCAAACATAACTTGAATTTGCTTTATATGTAAGGTAGCCTCTACAAATAGATATCAGATTATTGCCCACTGCCCCCAAAAGCTAAAATACCAACCAAAACAAGTTACTACAAAAAACAAAAAATTTACATAGTATTAAAACGGACCAAATCAAACATTCAACAAGACATGAACATGTCTGAGGTATTTTGCTTAGCGAGCGAAAGGAAAACCGCCCTTTTTACGGTTTCTTATTGATTTTAAAAAGTGAGAGAAAGACTCATTTAGGTCGTCGGGAAGAGGGAGAGCCAAAGGAGGAAGTATGCCATAGTGCCTATTTTTGGCCACGGTCGAAGTAGATGAAGAATAGGCCATTGCCGGTTGTTGCTTGTTAAGCCCTTCGATGATGAAGGAGAAGGCTCCGAATGTGAGACAACTCTGAAGAAGAGCCTGAGGTGCACCTGCAAATACGAACATTTTTAGAGGACGTGTTCGTCTTGCCCTCGGAAAAAATACTTTTAAAAATAAACTAAAATAAAAACATGATTTTAAGTATTTTTTTTTCTCAAAAATATAAGTAGTTGCTTTTTATTTTTCGATATTTATGAACTAAGACATTTCCGCCCAATTTTTTTCAATCATCTATGCCTTTTTTTTTGGATTAAGACATCACTTAGAGGGATAATAGGAAGACATTATCCCATACAAGATCAAACATGTGTTTTATTTTTTGCTTTCGTTTTTAGTTAAAAATACTTTTTTTTAATCAAATTAACCTTTTTGCTTTTAAAAAGTACTTACAAAAAAGTGTTACTAAATGACGCCTGAGTGATTATGATGGAAAATACCTGGAAAACTAAGAGCAACGCCAGTGCAACATCCAGCTACACCAGCATTAATAACTGCAGAGTGAAAACAAAAACACGTCAAAAATATAAAATATACAACAGCAGCAACAATAACAACAGCTAAGCCTTCGTCCCATTATAAATATAAACATAAAGGCAAAATTTCAATTCTAAAATGTAGATTCTATACCGTCATCTTTCCCCCTGAGCCTTTTCAAAAAGCACACAACCAAACTATGAACTCCGGATAAAACTGCAAACGTCTGGTAGTAAGAAAAAACACGAATAGAGGAACATAAGATTCAATGTTAGATTCGTTATAAAATCTATGGTTAACTGCCTTTTACCCCCCTTGTACATTGACATCGTTTCATTTTGTCCCCTCTAGTTTAAGAACCTACACCTAAACCCTAAACCCTTTTATGTATAATAATTTGAAAAACTAATTTTTTTCTGTGTGCGTTTAACTTAACCGAATATGAATATGCTAAAAATGGGTCAAAATATTTTTCCATCCAAGCCTACATGAAATAAACAAAACTACCATTTATTTTATTTAACCTTTATTAAAAAAGAATCTAGAAGTAAGGAGACAAACAGAGCTACAAAGAGAAAAATATAGTTTTTCTCGTCTATTATCTCTAAATATTTTAATTTAAATTTAAATTTAAATTTAAAAAATAAAAATAAAATATTTTTATATTTTGGGTTTCTCCCTTTAGTCAAGAGTCAAAGGGGTAACGCGTATGTTTTTAAAGTAGAGGGGTTAAAATGAAACAATACCAAAATAGAAAGGGACAAAAACAATTAACCCAAAAATATACAGTAAGAGGAATAAGAAGATTAAAAAAAATATTATTGACCAAATGATATTTTTCCAAGATTAAGTAAAATTACCATACCCTAGCAGAAGATCCTGCCTCTGCAAAGGACCCTTTAAAGCCCTTCTTCTTTATCAACCCAGAGCCTGAAAAATAAGTGAATTCGTACGGCAATCATATATCCCGTGCTTAAAGACACTAATGTTAATTCAATAAACTAATCATGAATATCTTATGGTTAGTTCGAATACATTAATCATCAAAAAAAATTATTGCTGAGAGTTTGTTGTTTCGCTTCTCAACAAAATTTAAATTAACGGCTGGAATTTATTTTCAACCATCCAATGGTAAAAAAGGTCTTAAATATAAAATACGTCCATATTTATAGATTCAATTTCATACATTAATTAAAAATATCTTACAGTTAGTTCAGATATATTAATCATGAAGAAATAGTTTGTTGAGACTTGTTATTTAGTTTCTCAACAAAATCTAAATTAACGATTGAAAATGCCTCAAGCCATCCAACGATTAAAAATGTCTCAAATGTAAAATATATCCTGATTTATAGACTCATTAGCAAAATTGCTTTGTGTTTGGGGGGACACGAGCCGCTGAACTTTTGAAAATTTTCACTATTACTGTAAACTAAAAAAAATAAAAAATCAATTAAAACCCCTTAAAAATTTTCAAAATAATAATTTACTGAGAGTTTGTTATTTATTTTCTCAACAAAATCTAAACCAGTGACTGAAAATGTCTCCAACAATTTAATGGACAAAAATATCTCAAATGTAAAATATGTTCTGATTTATAGACTCAACGACAAAATTGCTTTGTGCCTCAGGGAACTCAAATGTAAAATATGTCCTGATTTCAAAAGTACCGTTGAACTTTTGAAAATTTCCAGTACTTTTAGAAAAAAAAATTCAAAATCTCTTCAAACTATACATACTCCCCCTAAGAAATATCTAATAAACTCCCTACAAAAATTACCCCCCAAAGTTATGGGATCCACCGCTTTATAGAGTAAATGACTTTTTTTCTATGGGATTTAGGGCATGTTTAGTTGGGGGTAATAAAATGGAATCAATATTTGAATGGACATGCATTCAAAATTCAATTTCCTTTCAATCAGAAGACGATTCTATTACCTCCCACCAAACACGCCTTTATATATTCCACAAAAATTCACCAAATAAAATAGATAAATTGATGTAAAAGAACCAATTTCAAACAAATTACTCATGGAGTAAAGTTTAAAAAAAATTAATCAAATTAAATCATCAACAAATAAAGTCAGAACATTGAAAAATAAACAAGTTATAGGCAATTAAGGTGGTGTTTTGTTAGTGTTTCTTCTTTCTGTTTCTACTTCCAATAAACTAGGATGAGAATTCTCTTTCCGTTCTGGGGTGTAACGCGAATAGAAACATGTTTGGTAACGACCATTATACTCAAATTGTTTCTTTTAATTTATGAGAACAGAAATAAGAAACATATTTAGTTGCAACATTTGTTCTTTTTTTTCTTTAAATGTACGACAGCAAATTGGAATCATCATTAGAGAATTGAAGAATTACTCCCAAAAATTTGAGAACAAAACGTGTTTACCAAATGCGTTCTGTACAATAACCCCAAAATTTTGGGAGCGGGAACAAAAATCAGGGAACGGAAACAATAACAAAACCGGGCCGAATTAATTCAGTTTAATCTCGCACAATTCAACAAGAGATAACAAAAAATTGAACAAAACACAAAGCACATTCAACAAGACAAAGGAGGAGAGATAACCGTATCCGAAAATGGAGCCCATGAGAGCGCCGGCGGCCGAGTCGCCGGCGAATCTGAGTAGGCAAACCAGAGGTGGACTCGAAGGATTGGGGGTGGCGGTCAGTGCGTTTGATGGGTAATTAACGCCGGAACTGGGCACCGGGGTCGGATTATTTTCCATCTCGGTGTCGGAATCGGAGACCGGAGAATCCGCCGGCGTCGCCATAGCTATCGAAACCCTAGAAAGTTCTATCAAACTTTCAGCAACCTTTTCTTCCACTTTCTCTCTGATATTTTTTTTCCTTCGCATTAAATAGTGCCAACAGGAAGTATATCAATGTGTCCTCTTGCCTAACGACGCCGTTTTGAACCAATTTCCTTTTTTTCATTTTCTTTCTTTGTGTGTTTGATGTGATTTTAGGGCTTTGACAATTTGTGCACCTAAAGTTTGACCATTATTTCACTTTGGCTCCTACCGTTTCAATTTGAATTCGTAACACCCTAACGTTTCGTAATGAACCCACTTTAGTCCAAATGAATAGTTCCATTACAATTTTGGATGACAAACCGTCACTTTCCGTGCTTTCAACTATTTTTAAGAGGACCTTTATGATATTCTCAACATCTTTTTTTACTCTTTGTAATTATATCCTCCCATTGATCCCACATCTGATTCGGGATAAACAGGTGCTGTGGCCCCTGAACTTCCACATTTAACGACGAAACCCATCTTCTTCTTTTTCCTTTACCCTCAATCAATATCAATACTAGTCGTCCTAGGCAGGGCAGAGTGGACTCCCGCGGCCTCTCGGTAGAAGAGGGAGAAAGCCCAGTCCATATATATATTTCTGGGGTATGTTGAAACCTTGTTTGACTCACATGACCCGAACTGCCCAAAAATGACCCAAACCGGAAGATTTTGACACTGACTTGGACACAAATGGACTTAGTCCATGTGCGTCACGGGGGGGAAAAGGATGAGAAAGAAATTTCTATCAAAATACTCTTGAAAATAATCACATGCGCGACAAGTGACTCTTTTTTTTTTCCCAAAATTATAATGGGATAATGATTTTGACTGTAGTGGATGATTAGGAAAGTTTAAGGTGTTATGTGTTTAAATTGAAACTATATCAACTAAAGTGGATTTCTTATCAAATTTCAAGGGTACAAAGTGTCAAAAAACCCCGTGAATTTATTTTTCTTATTTTGCTTAGGTTAGCATTTTTGTAAACTTCACATAAATATGTTTTGTTTCATGAATTAGAGTCTCAAAATTAAAATTAAAAATAAATATATTTAATTCAAAACTTTCCATCTATTCATTTCTAATTTTAATTTTGACTATCCAATTCTTTACCACCATGAAATTTTTGAAAATAGTTATATTTCTATCACACATTAATCGTTTGACAGTTGTCAAAATACTATATAAATTAAAAGAGTTATATTTTAAATTAGAATCACAATTATAAGAATTTATCTCACATTTTCTCATAGTAAAATCATCTGTACAAATTGAAGATTACACTTAAAAGCGTATGCTAAATTCATATCTTACATCGATCACTTAAATTCTCAAACCACAATCTTGATATTATGATTTGAGAGTATATATAATTTTTTGTGAAAGAAAAATCAATTACAAGCACCATTGATAATGGGTCTAAACTATTAATGTCCTTCTAAATTCACCCCCTACATTTAGTTTTTGTATTTTTCTTTCAATACTAATTAAATTAAAAAAAATAAATTCAAGCTCGTTTCAAATTACTATATCAATATCATTTCAATTGATATTTTAGTTTCTTAAAATATTGCAAGTATATAAAAATTATTTAAATATTAAAAAAAATCATTTTAAAATTTCGCCCTTTGATTTCCCAATACCAATCATGATTACTAGTCGAATAGAAATCAAACACGAGAATCTGAAAGTTTATAGTCTAGTGAATATGTATTTAGTTTCTCTTGTAGAAGATTTAGAGTTCAACCTATCTCCGAAAATATGTGAAAAAAAATAAAAAAAATCTACCATATATGAAGATAGATTACAATTAACAAGTAATTCAACTTTTGGCCTCAATTTCAGCCACTCTATATACATTAATATACATTAAACGTGTCACAATTAATTATAAAAAAAATCAAAAAATACAAAAATTGAAAAAAAAAAAGAAAATCTTAATACCTGTTCGACAAATTGTTTAAAAGACCCAGAATATCTCAAAATATCCTATTTAAATCCTTTAAAACAGTCCACCAAACGGTCATTTTGGCTTCAATTTCAACCAAAAATAAATAAATCTTAGTACCCGTTTGGCAGATAGTTTAAAATCTCAAATTCGTATTTAAATCCGCCAAACAGGACCTTAATGCCGCCGTCTACCCCGTGACCTCAATCCGGCTATATCCTGCAATTTTCTTCAAACCCATCGATCTCATCCCACCGCGAACCACATTTGCATCATCCCATCTCTTCGAATTTGCATACCCATTCGACAACAAGGTAAATGTCCCAACGCTCACCCCTTCAACTTCACCAACAATGTGACTAATCCGATCAAACATCTCCTCGTCGCCATGAATCTGGCTGGCGTTAAGCAACGCCCCCCAAATTTTGCCATCGGCCTCCACTCGCATACCCTTAACGAACCGTTCTGCGTCCTTCAATAGCCCCGCCCTACCGAACATGTCAACCATGCATCCGTAATGCTGCATGCTTGGCATGATGCCATACACATCATCCATGGCGTCGAAAAACACCATCCCATGATCCACCATCCCCCCATGGCTACAAGCGGATAACAACCCAACGAAAGTCACATCGTCGGGTTGAACACCGTTGATTAACATGAGGGCGAAAAGCGGCAACACATGCATGCTATGGCCATTCATGGCCATACCGCTTATCATGGTGCTCCACGACACCATGTCCCTCGAACCCATCACGATGAATGCACCCGTGGCCATGGCTATGTCCCCGCATTTCGCATACATGTTGATTATTGCATTCCCCACGTTGATGTTTTGCGTGAGGTCGAGTCGAGTTTTCAAGTAGCGATGGATCATTTTGCCCTTGCTCAAGTCAGAAATCGATGAAACGGCCGAGAGGACACTTACTATAGTTGCTTCATTAGGCTCAACTTCACCCCTATCAATCATTTGTTCGAAAAGACAAATCGCTTCTTCGTGAAGTCCTCTTTGGGAAAGACCGCCCACCATTGTTGTCCAAGAAATAACGTCTCTCTCAGTCATTCTCACAAACAAATGGCGTGCGCTTTCTGAAGATCGCCCATGCTTGACATAGCAATCCAAAATCGCATTTTCCAACAAAATATTACCTTCAAATCCTTCTTCCTTCAAGCTATAGCAATGAATTGCTTTTGCAAAATTCACAGCTCTTACACAAGAACAAGCCGATACAACGCTAACAAGCGTAGTGCCATTAGGCTTCACATTCATCAATGAAAACCTAGCAATGGCTTCCCATTCGAATCCGGATTTGGCAAGACCGGAAATAATCGACGTCCAAGAAACCACGTCAGGATCATTAATCTCATTGAAAATTTCACGGGCAGAGAAAACATCGTTTCCAATTGTGTAGAAATGAATCAAAGAGTTCATGATGAAGCGATCGGCGTAGTGTCCGGTTTTCACAACGTGGCCGTGAATTTCTAGGCCTTTATGTAGGGCGCGAGAGTAAGAACATGCTCTGAGGGCATGGGTGAACGTGAATTGGTTGTGCGAAGATGCGCACATGAGCATTCGGTTATAGAGGGGGAAGGCATTTTGTGGGGTGGATGAGTTTGTGAGCGACCGGAGTAGCAAGTTCAAGGGGCGGGGGGTGGCGGATTTGAGGATTTGGGCGTGGATTTGGTCGAGTTGTTTGGCGGTTAGGGTTTGAACGAGCAAATTTGGTTTCATTGGTCTTTTCTATGTATGATCCATAGGAGGAGAATGCTATGCTAATACTAAGCTCTTCAATGGTGAAAGAATAAAAATGCATCAATCTGCAAAATAATAGCAGAATCAATGCTCAATTCATGCCAGAAGAACATATATTTCACCATGAAATCCTATATGAAAAGGATAAAATTTGTAGCTAAATCAATCCTTAAACACAAACAGCTCAATCAATAACCATTCAATGCAGAAAAACATGAACCTATGGGCCTAGATATAAATATACGTATATATATATATATACATATACTGTCATACCCCACCTCGGGCGAGGCGTGACCTTTGACTGACATCACCAACCAAATAAGTGCACAACCTAAATAGATAATATATATATATACACACTAGATTGACAAATGATACAAATTCTTAAATTTTCACATGAGTCTCACGCTACATCAGAGTAGCACAATGCCCATACCAAATATCACATCTGAACAAAAAAAAAAAAAAAGAAAAAAAAAAATAAAAATATATATATATATATATATATATATATACACGCGCGCGCACAAACTTTACTACAAAACCACAAAAAAAAAAAAATCAAACTTACCGACAATTGCTCTAGACAGACTTGAAGCTAAACCACATCCTAGCCCTATCTAACATTAGTAGCGGACCAATCTCTAGTTCTCTACTTGGATTATTTCTCGATTTGTGCGGCCATGCTAATCTTCTAGGCATCGTTCCAATTTTATCGGATATCCAAATGTATGCATATAATATATTATAAGATTATAATAGTCTAATTCAATACCCTAAAATATATAAAAAAAAAAGATCACAAACAATGATCAATCAATGGAGAAAAACGTGATGCATCAAACACAACACAATCAAAGAAAATAGAAAGAAACTTTGAATTTCAATATATATATATATAAGTTTTGTGCAGTGGATTCATGAGTTCCTCATTTTGCAGATGAAAAAAAAAGGGCAGCCTGGTGATACAAACAAAGTTCCCGGGTCTGGGGAAGGGTCGGATCACTTACAATAGACCGACTCTTCCCTGGACTCGCGCATACCGGAAACTTTGTAGCACCGGGTTCATGAATCCACTGCACAAAACTTATATTATTCGCGCATACCGGAAACTTTGTTGCACTGGCCTCATGAATCCACTGCAAAAAACTTATATTATATCATATATATATATATATATATATATATATATATATATTAAAAATCGAAGAAAATAAGAAGAAAAAATTGAATTAATCGTGTTACCTTTCGGAATTTGATTCCTCTTCCTATTTCAAAATTGGAGAATTTTAAAAGCGAACTTCCTCCATGGATGAAGCAGTGAGAGCATAGGGAGAAGCTGTAAATCGTCGATGGGATAAACACGACGGTGGTGAGATTTGAACTGAAGAACACCGTGTTTTCCCGGCGCGACGGCGGTTGGTGGCGATGGTTAGGGACTAATGGAGTGTGAACGGGGGAGAAGGCGGCGGCGATAGCCGGAGGAAGTATAGATGGAGATGGGGGCGGTAAAATCTGATTCTTTTCTCTCTTTTTTTAGGGGTTTTGACACTTTGAGGCCTGAAGTTTTACAGAAATTTAAATTTGGTCCCCAAATAATATCGATTTGAACGCATAATCATCCCATTGCAGTCCAAGTCATTATCCCGACTTTAAGTTTGAATAGAAAATAGTCATTTTCCGTGCATGTGATGATTTTTAAGTGGTTTTATGGGCACTTTTTACAGTCTCATTCTCTCCCTTTCCATTTTCTTTCGCAACCAAATATATTTATATATGATACAAAAAAATTGAATTGTCAGATATGGTCCTTGAAATTCAAAATGTGATCCTCTTGAAGTTAGGGTTCCTACAAAATAATACACCGCGTGTGGGTTTGATGGTGTTGTGTCTCTGGTGTGAGAACCAATAAGGAGTTCTAACTTCCAAAAGATTTTTGGTAGAATGATGGCTAGTAAAGTTGTGGATGCATTTGTTGGATCTTTCTCGTAATATTTATAGGAAATGAAAAACTTGTTGGACAAGTCTTCTATAAATCACGATCAACTCTCGTTAATGTCTTGAATTTAGTGAGATAGTGTGATTTATAGACCGTTACCTTAAATATAACAATTCTTTACATATATGTAGCAAACTGAAAAACGACTACGAGTTCAAGTTGTGGCCGAAGCCGAAATGCCCCTGGGCCATCTACAGAAGATGGGCCTATAAGGGAACCAGGCATTTGACCTTGTGGGGGGTTTGTAGTGCTCGGTCCATTAAATCTTGAATAGTCTCCTCAGTATTGGTTGGTGTCCTCAGTTGCTGTCGGTAGTTGGAAGTCACGTGTTTATCACGTGGCTTTGGTTTGCATGTAGGTCATGTGGGATTATTTCACCACATGATAGTTTTTGGAGTTGGTCGGGAAAATCTCTTATGGTACTTTTCTTTTTAAAGGACAAAAGGAAAAACTTGAACAAATCTTTAAGATCCTCTTAAAAATAAGACGTTATGATTTGACGTCTAAAACTACGATTACTAAACTTGAGGGTGTAAAGTATTCAAATTAAAACTATGGAAATCACAGTTAAACAATAGTCAAACTTCAGGGCACATTATGTCAAATTTTTTTATTTTTTATTTTTTAATATAAATACAACAACAATTAAGTTTTTATGTTACTTATACAAGATTTACTACATGAATCCGTTTACGTAGTGATCGATCAAAGATCATTCTTTCAGTCAGATTTAAATTAATGGTTTATATTTTGTGAAAAATACAAATTAAAAATTATTAGTACAAATATTATGGTAAGTAAAAACAAAGACATGGGTGTTAAAGTCAAAGCAAGATCTAAACACACACTTTAAAATATATATATATATATTTTTATTTTTTATTTTTTTTAATTAATGTTTTCATGGATTGTTTTGAAGCTACTAGTAAGTCAATTTTGTCTTGACTATAATTCATTTTTTTCCTCAATAAATAAAAAAAATATTAAATAAAAAAATCATATTTTTTTCCCTTTCTAGAACGAACTTGAGAGTTCAATTTCTTCTCCTAATAATTTTCAAACAACCAATTTATAACTTTGTTGACTATAATGAAACTTGTCTTTTAATGAGTGGGATTTTTAATATTTTGCTTATCAATTAATTTCTATAGTGATTAAATTTAAAAAAAAAAAAATCGATCCCCAGCTAAAGTCCCCAATTGACCGCTCAGTGATAAAGGAGTTGAAATAAGAATGAATAGTCATTTTCAATAATATTTTATTGTAAGTAAAAAATTAATAAAAATATTTATTGAAAATGACCATTTAAATGATAGATAAGGATCAATTTAGTTGAATTTTCAAGCGGTCTTTTCGGTTTTGGAAACCTCAAAACATTGTTATTATTTGTTTAATTACACATAAAAAAATATAAAATAAGTTTTGAGTCTATCGCTTCATCTATTTTTAATATTATATTTCTATTATTTTATAAATTTATTCTTATTTTATATATACATTTGTATTTTATTTTTCTACAAAAATTTCTTTACCACAGTACAACAAATAAACATCGCTTTCATTTTCTAAAAAATTAATATTTTTTTAAATCTAAATATTTTTTTTTTTCTCAATTTTTAAATGATATTTTCAAAAACTATCTACAAAATTTTTTTTTTTCTCAATTTTTAAATGATATTTTCAAAAACTATCTACAAAATTTTCTAAAACTCAACAAAACACTCCTTTAAAAATTCAAATAAATTCAAAAGAGTAGTACAATATTTTACAAAAGTCTAATGAAATTGAGATATTGTTAAATATAATGGACCCCATTACTACTTTGAAAATAAAAGGCCATGGTGGGATCTCTTTGGGCTAATAGCACGAAAAATCAGCTGTCTTTTATTAAATACCAATCACATTTGAGGTGATCAATGACGTAATGGGAAAATGACTGACTAGACCTACTATTAGCAGTAATCTACCAGTAAAACTCACTCTCTTCTTGCATTGAAACTCCCATGCCGGCGATTTCTTGCACCGATTAGTCCATTTTTCAAAAACAGCCGGCGACGAGATTATCGAAATGCCACTCTCGTGATTTCGCAGAGCATCGCCTTGCCGCCGTTGCCAGCGCCTTCGTAACCCAGATTTGTTGTTGTTACTGTTGAGATCCGACGCACTCCTGCCGTCGCTGTTCAGATTCGATGGCTTTCCATCATCTCTGACGCCTTCCCCACCTTTGCCGTCCAGATCTGGCTTCTCCACTACCTTCGCGACTCAGATTGGAACATTTCAATGGATATCGTCTCTCTTTTTATGCTCTGTTTTAATCTGGTGGGATTTTTTTTATTTTAGAAAGAGAGAGAAATTGTGAAGTGAGTATTAAAACCTTTGGAGTTCCTTTTTAACTATCTACACATGGTATCCTGCAATGTTACATATACCATCTCCTTGAAATATAGTGAGAGAAATATGAGTATATGATAATGTGGTGGGTATTGAAGCCTTTGGAGTTTTTTTTTTAATATCTACACATTGCACCCTGCAATGTTACATGTAATATTTTCTTGAAATATAGTGAGAGAAATGTGGATATATGATAATGTGGGTTTGTGGTAGTGAGAGAAATTGGAAATCGTACTAATGTTACATGTAATATCTTCTGAAATATAGATGTTACATGTAACATCTATTGAAAATATATTTTAAAATAATTATTGATTATAGATGTTACATGTAACATCTATTGAAAATGTTTTTTTGAAATTTGTTAATATTAGATAGTGTTACATTGTTATATTTTGATGTTACATGTAATATCCACGCATAATATGATCCACATGTCCAAAAAAATATGATTAACATATCGTAAAAAAGATGATATTTTACTGATTAATACAGTTTTACGGTATCAAGAACTACGAAAAAATTCATGTGCTTTGATGTTAGCATTGAAAGTTACACATGAAAGGTATTTTCGTTACAGAAATGACAAAAGGACTGTTCGGCGCATGAAAAGAAGAGCGGGTTTAATCAGTAGTTTCTAACATTTTTTAGAACCTCTTGATCACCGCCCCTTATTTAATTTCAATTTTATCTTTACAATATAAATTTTGTTTCTCAAATAACTAAATTATCTTTTATCTTAGATGTAAAATCACGAACTTACTCCCTATCAATTATATATATTATTTTTTTATCTTTTATTCTTTTTTTTTTTCTCCCTCTTTGTTCATCCTCCCATCTCCATCTTCTCCGGCATCCTCCATTGGCCGTCGTCGGCCACCGTTCACCATCATTAGCGACATTTTTTATTTTCTCTCATCCCGATACCCCAAGCTCACCTTCTTCTCATCGAATTTGTGCAAATCTGTAAGGAGACCGTTGAATATGCGCTGCGCAAATCTGGAGGTCTGTCGAATTTACGGAGGTTTAGGGGGGGAGAGAGAGAGAGGAGAAGAAGGAAGAGGGCGGGTTGGTGGTGGGCTGGCGGCGGCGGTAGTATAGCGGTAGGTTGTTAAAAAAAAAAAGAAGCGAAATAGTAATAGTCTAATTTATTTTTAAATTTTTTATTTACAAAAAATAAAAGTAAATAGGTAATTGATCATCATTTTGTTCTAACAAGTGATTTTCGTGATATTCATTAAAAAATTAAAAATTATCGTGATATCCGTCTTTAAAAAAAAAAAAAGAAAAAAAAAAGTATGAGTGATAATTTCCCTAATCTTTTAACCTTTAAAATAATCTTGTCTTTAAAATGGTACTTTATTTAATTTATTAATTAAAATAGAGTCTATACAAGACACATATGGGGTAGAACCAAAAAGAAAGTTCTTTTATTTTTATAACATAGTGGGGGGTGGGGTGGGGTGGGTGGGGGGTGGGGTATGGGGTATTTGCCAATAAAGTATGTTTTTCCCCCCCTACATTCTATAGCTTTGTTTTTAGGTAGTCTTTATTAATCAATAATTATTTAGTGCAAAATGATGAAATTTTAATTTTTGATCATTAAGATAAAGTGAAGAATAACTACAATAAATCATTGTTGGAGCATAACAATGATGCCTATTATTTTTTATAATAATAATAATTTAATTCCATGTGGTACATGTTTTAAATTTATTTGTTGGAACCCAAAGTAAACAATTAAAATAATGAAATGGTAATGATAATTTTAAATAATAAGAAAAAACCCATTTCAAAATAATTTTTATTACCTTAGTAATCATATTATTAGGGTTGCGTTGAGAGACAAACGAGTTTACGGTTTATGAAGAGGGTGATTAAAAAAATTACAAATTATAAAAAAATTAATAAAGAATCTATATAATATTTAAGATTTTTTTTTTTTAATTCTCCTTTTGTTTGATTCAAGTGGAATGTTTAAACGGAATTAAATTATAGCGGTTTCTGAAGAAAAAAAAAATCGCTAAAAAAATTTACAGTTCTATTTCGGACATAATTAAATTAAATTATATTTTATACTTTTTAAATTTTAGTTATTATTTAATTAGTTAATTTTTTTATTTATAAATATAAAAAATTAATATTATCTCTTTAGGCTGATTTTTTTTTTTTAAGGACTACCTAAATTCAATTAGTGCAAAAAATACAAAAAACAAAACCATTCTAAAATTTCCCTTATTTTATATGTATAATTTTAATAACATGTTGGAGAGAGAGGGTTGCGACATGGAGAGAGAGCACGAAGGCGGCGATGAAAAAATTGGTGCAGTAGGGAGAGAAAGAATGAAGGGAGAATTTTTTATTTTTTTTTTAATTTATAATTTGATCTAAAGATATCTCTATTCAGAGTTAATTTTGACAACAATAAATATTAATAGGTATTTTAAGAAGTAAAATCTGTTTAATCATATTTTGGACACGTTGTATTGATCCATAGTTCTTAGAAAATTAAGTGATTTGATTTTTTTAAATATTTTTTTTATAAATAATTGAGAAAGAGGTTTTAAACATTAGATCAAAGATACGTTGTTATTGTCTTTTTTTTTTTTTTTATACTCACAAGTGTTTTCATATTTACACAGAGTGTAAGACTAATCTTTTTCGAGGTGCGCAGCTACTTCTCTGAACAAATAATTTTTTGTAGGCTTGAATCCCTGAGCCGACCTTAAATAATTGCTACGTTAGCCTAAAACCATGGATTTTGTTTGATTTACTACGGAATTGTCCAATAAATTATAATATAATTAATAAAAAATTCAATCAATATGCCAATAAAAATAGAGTAACTTGCAGGGGTTCCGAACAAGCATCAAACCCCAGGAACTCTCATTAGATTTTATTCTCTCTCCATCTCTCTCCCTCTCTCTTTCCACAGTACTTCGCGCATTTGCAGTCCGCACTACTTGGTTCATTGAAAAAGCCTCAATTTTCGAACTGGGTCATCGGCTATTGTTCGATTAGAGCCTCAGATTCTATACCAATCAAGCTTGACTTTTCGAGATTTTGGAGGTCAGCAAAAAAAAGAACAAATCGATCTTTTACCGTTTTGCATCACTTTCTCCCCTTTATCATGTTCCCTTTAAATTCCTGTTCATTTTTTTGTTTGATTTGAAGTTTCAAATGCTTTATTTTGAGCTTCCCCATGCTCTCTCTATCTTGCTCCCTTGGATTCCGGTGGCTTTATCGGTATCTGGGCATTTCTTCATTTTCCTGTTCGTGTTCCCCCCCTCCCCCTATTTCTAGGGTTGAATTATTGGTGTTGATTTGTGTGGAAGAGGGGCTTTGATTTCTAGGGTTTGAGAAATTTTGTCTTTCTCTTGGCTCAGAGCTAGCTTTTAATGGTGGATTTTGCTTGTTCCTGAATCTTTGGACTGGGTTTTTGGAGTTACTTTAGAATTAGCAGTTCTATCTGGTGAGCTCTCTTAGCTTCTTTTGTCATTAGTTTGAGCTCAGACTTCACTTTTCAGGCTTGATTTTGATGATAGAACAAAGGTTCTTGCCAATATTCTTGCTAGTTTCACTTGAATTTAAGGTTTAGTCCTCTAAGTTATGGGTTTATACTGTTTTTTTTAATTACTTTTAATTCTTGGGAAGGGGTGTCTTGGCACGACGGTAGAGGTTGTCGCCACGTGACCTGGAGGTAACGAGTTCGAGTCATGGAAACAATAGACCTAAGTGGTTCGACCCTTCCCAGATCCCGCGCATAGCGAGAGTTTTGTTGCACCGGGCTGCCCTATTTTTGTTACTTTTGCTAATTCTAGGGTTTAAATGTCATGTTTTTGGGTTCCTGCATCATAATGATATGTAATTTTTCATTTTTAATCAATCATCCTGCTAAGGTTTAGATATCAAATTTTGTGTTTATGGGTTCATAGTAATTTTTAATTTCTTATCAATTTTTCAACTTTTAGTTTTAGTGTATTTTCGAAATTCTAGCAAGGTATCGTTTAGTAGGCTTTTGTTTATGCTGAATCCCACGTCGCTTTTGTTACCTGATCTGAGCTATATATAAAGTTTAGACAATCCTCTCGTGATGTTGGGCGTGTCGAAGTCCACATCAATGTTGGGCCCTCTAATATCCGTTCACATTGGTTTGTTCAAGTTCCCACTGCAAGTGAGGAGCACGTTGAAATCCACATTGATGTTGGGCCCCTCTCAATATCCATGCGGAGTGGTTTGTCAAAGTGGACCCTGCTCATAAGGGGCATGTTGAATCCCACATCGCTTGTGTTACCTGATCCTGAGCTATATATAAAGCCTAGGGTAATTTGAGAGCGAGTTAGGCCTATTGGCTTCTACATATGTTTGTTTTGGACTGGTTTTCATCCCTCCTTCTAATTCTAGGGTTTAAATATCATTTTTTTTTTAATTTCTGATTTCATAGTAATCGTAATTTCTTATCAATTTTTCCATTTTCAGTTTTTTTTTTTGTTTGCATAAATTGTTCTAAAATCCGGGAACTGAGCAAAACTGATTTTTTCATATGTTTGTCAAAACAAACGGCCCCTAAGAGTCTCAATTAATTTGACATTAGTGTTCTTCGCCTTTTTTTTTTTTTTCTCTCCTTCAGGGCTTAATCACTAGCAGTACGCGATGGATTCCCCTCAATCCGTTGTTTCTCCGTTCAAAACCGCCTCCATTTTCGCCGAATCCGAAAAATCGAGTGCCGATCTCTTTGTCAAGAACACTGTTCGAGCATCAAACGGAAATGAAAATAATCAAAGGAACGACGATTCCATTGGCATTCTTGAGGTTTTCGTTCATCAAGCTCGAGACATCCAGAACATCTGCATATACCATAAGCAAGATGTCTATGCCAAGCTTTGTCTAACCTCCAATCCGGAAAACACCGTCTCCACCAAGATCATCAATGGCGGTGGAAAAAATCCGGTATTCAACGATAATCTCCAGCTTCATGTTCGAACAATTGAATCGTCGCTCAAATGCGAGATATGGATGTTGAGTAGAGTGAGGAATTATCTTGAAGATCAATTGCTAGGGTTTGCTCTGGTTCCTCTCTCCGAGGTCGCTGGCAAGAAGGACGTTCTAGAGAGAGAGTTTACTCTCTCCTCAACCGATCTCTTCCATTCTCCTGCGGGTTTTGTTCAACTTTCACTCTCTTACTCCGGAGCCTTGCCGGAATTGATCGAGATTCCGGCTCCAAATCAAATTTCCTGCGATTCAGAATCGTGTGAGGGAACACCCGATGATTTCGAAAAAATCGAATTTCCCGATCCGAACATTGCGAACGAGAATCAAATGATGCTTTCGGAGTATTTCGGAATATCATGCACCGATTTGGTTTCTTCCGATACGGAAAACAACCTCAACTCTGATGCCGGAGTTCGCGTTGTCGAGAGCTTCTCAACTGCTGCTGGAGATTCCACTGGCTCACCGTCGGCTTCGCTTCCGGCGAGCTCTCACTCGTCCGTAACTGCTGGAGCGTCCGAATCTCCGAATCGGGAATACATTTCACCACCAAAAGAAAACCCTAATGAGAAAACCTCGGAATTCGGAGATTCCGAGAGCGACGCGTCAGCCGGCATCGGCAGACAGCCGGAAAACACCTTCTTGAAGCCAGTCGTGACCGTTAGTATCCCCGAGCAAAAAGTGGTCCAACAGGAGATTGTTGATATGTATATGAAAAGCATGCAGCAATTTACCGAATCATTGGCGAAGATGAAGATGGACATCGAAACTGAATCAACAAGCTCCGGCAATTCAACTTCCGATCAAAAATCTCCAGCGACGAAGAACACTGGGTCCCGCGTGTTCTACGGGAGCAGAGCATTCTTCTGAAGGTTTGATGATATCCACTTGAATTACAAAAAAGGTGACCTTAGGAGAGTAGAATCAAAAAAAGGACTGATGCCTTGTCTTTAACTTTCTTTCATAATCTAGCATGTACTATGTAGTATTTTGTGGTTATTATCCTTTGTATGTTGTGCCTGTTTTTTCTATTGACGGAACAATCTCAGCGTTTGTTTATGTATTTCAAACTCTGTTCTTCATTTTTTTGTTTCTGTTCTCTGTTTTTCCTTCAATAATCATGTGAATTACTAGCAAAATTTGCAAATATTTGATTAATGACTGAAGATCCGATACAAGAACGGAAAAGAAAATTCGAAACTGTTCTTTCAAATCGGTATTTCGATTATATCGTTTGCTCTTGTATACATATGTCTCCTACAAATCCACGCGATTTGGCCGTCATCTCTGTATCTAACTCTCCATAGACCGAATTTCTCTGCAATTTCTTTGCCCGTTGAGCACCTCTGTTCTCTTAAGAAGTCCACCACCCATTGCTGTGCTGCCCTTTGATCTTGCCGGATATCCCCAGTTCCAGCGGATCTATTCCTGCTACCCATAGCTCCGGCGGCGGCAGCAGCCCCTGTAACTCCGGCAGCCGCGGCTGCACCGTAGAGAAAAGGGGAATCGACGAGGTGGGAGACTTCCCGGCTCAAATCAGGTATCATTTCTCCCATTCCTGCTGCCAAATGGGCTCCGATTTTAAGAGCAAATGTTAGCAATTTCATGAATTTTTTCATGTATGGCGCGATTGATTTGACTGCTCTGTTGTCGATTTGCATCATTTCGCAGCCCATTTGATCTTCAACGACATGGATTTCTCGCCGGAATTCGCATAGCATGTGGAGGCGTAAAGCGTTCATGCCCGAAAACACTGTGGTGACCAATCTCCTCGAGTAATTCTCGGTACTCACGAAATAGAACAAATTGGGTACTTTTCGTTCTTCGATTTGGGTGTTGAAATTGACAACATTGTTTACTTTTCTATGCAGTTCGATCAGAAGCCGGTGTTCGTAGTATCTCAGCCCTTGGATCTCTTGTTTTAAATCTCTGATTTCTTGTTCGATGATCTTTAATCTCTGGAGAACGGCTTCGACGCCCTTTGCGATGCCGGAAAATGATGCGTCGACTTTCATATCAGTTTCTTCAGTCGTTGATTCGTTTTCCGGCGGAATCTGTAGCTCGGAAGCGAGGTTGTACAGATCGTGATATCTCCGGTGAAGAACTTCCCGGAAATCGTCGTCAGAAAGTAGGTCCCGGGCAAAATCAAACCCGGAACTCAGAATTTGCCTGCCGGAATCCAATACCGGACTCCATGTATGCTGATAATCATACATGCCATCCGCCGGTACCGAGAGAAGCGCCGTTTTTAGCTGCTGGAGGTTGACAAATTGGGTTTTCCGGTATCTTGGAGGGACGAGGTGTTTGACGGATTCCGGCCGGAGAACGTTTTCCGTCAAGGTGAAGCCGTTGCAGAGGCTGTGGATCGCCGGAATTATGAGCTGCCGGAGTAGGCGGAGGGTTTCCGTTAGGGTTTTGGTTGAACAGGCGAGGATATCAATGTGGTGGCCAAGTTGACCCCCGAGCTCAACCCGGGCGTAGATGCCGTTGATTTGGATCAAGATCAGGTACTTCTCGAGATTGTATGTGGCGCCATGTTGATTGCTCATCCCTACAATCTTATTGTGGAGATGCACCTGGTTATATCATACCAAAAAGGAAATTGGAGTTCATCAGAACTTATCGAGGTATCTCTAATTTTTATTGTGTCTTCGTTTCTGTAATTTTAGTAGTGAAAAGCATGATACGTATATGCATATATATGTGTGTGTATGTATATGTATGTATCTGTGTAATTACATAAAAAGGGGGGGAGTTGGGTATATGGAGAGGGAGGGGGGGGGGGGGGGGGGTAGGTTTTCATGTGTAAGAAGTGAAATGTGTGATGTATATGTATGTATGTATATAGAGAGAGAGAGTTCATGTATGATACATGTGTGTGTGTGTGTATATAGAGAGAGTTCTTGCCTGTGAGCATGGAAAGAATTCAGCTCGAGTTCGTTCAAACTTACTGAAGTTTCTCTCTCAATTGTTTGTGTAAGAAGTGGAATGCGCAATATATATATGTATATGTGTGTGTATCGAGAGAGAGTTCATGCATGATACATATGTATATGTGTGTGTGTATATAGAGAGAGAGTTCTTGCCGGTAAGCATGGAAAGAATTCGGCTGGAGTTCGTCCAAACTTACTGAAGTTTCTCTCTCAATTGTTTGTGTAAGAAGTGGAATGCGCGATATATATGTATATGTGTGTGTATCGAGAGAGAGTTCATGCATGATACATATGTATATGTGTGTGTGTATATAGAGTTCTTGCCGGTAAGCGTGGAAAGAATTTGGCTGGAGTTCGTCCAAACTTACTGAAGTTTCTCTCTCAAATGTTTGTGGAAGAAGTGAAATGCGTGATATATATGTATATGTGTGTATGTAGAGAGAGAGTTCATGCATGATACATATGTATATGTGTGTGTATATATAGAGAGAGTTCTTGCTGTAAGTGTGGAAAGAATCCGGCTGGAGTTTGTCAAAACTGACTAAGGTATCTCTCTCTCTCTCAATTTTTTGTAGAGAGAGAGATTGCATGTAAGCCTGGAATGAATCCAGCCGGAGTTTGTCAAAACTTACTGACGTATTTCTCCCTCCCTCTCTCTCTAAATTTTCTTCGCTCGTGCGATTTTTGTGGTGAAATGCATGATATGTATATATATAGAGAGAGACGGACGGAGAGAGATCTTTCCTGTAAGCATGGAAAGAATCCGGGAGGAGTTCATCAAAACTTACAGAGGTTTCTCTCTCATATTTCTTGTGTATGTGATTCTAGTATTGAAATGCATGTCATACATATATATGCGCGCGCGCGCCCATGTGTGTATATAGAGAGGGATCTCGACAGGGAGTTCATCAAAACTTACTAGGCATTTCCCTCTCTATATCTCTTTAAATTTTTATAGTTTATGTGAATTGGTGGGGAAATGCATGCGATAGAGATATGAATATAGATATACATGTGTGTACATGTATAGAGAGAGAATCTTGCCTGTAAGCGAGGAAAGAACCCGGGCGTCAAAAACACACGGCTCGAATCATCGCACTCGAGATGCCTGCCGACATAAACACAGTCGGCGGCATTCAAATTCCATCTCTGCGTTCTTCCCCTCCCTTCTTCGAGAATCGAAGGGATCAAAACCATCGAATTCCGATCCGACGGCTCCTGTTCATAACACAACTCCAACTTCAACATCATCCTCACAAGATCACCCACCTCCAAATTATCGAAAACCTTTGACCCTCCAATGCCGGGTATATGACTTTGTAAACTCCCTTTAAGAATCTTCTCCAACTCCTGTCTACTCACAAACCCGCTGTTCGAACTCGGTTTTCTAACATCTAACCTAACGAGTTGACTCAATACGTCGCCGCAAAACCACTCGCAATCGAGTATCAAAAACCCTAATTCCTCGAAATAAATCACCTCCCCGAGCTGATGAAGGCATATTGCCGCCGCCCGCCGCCGCATCTCTGCCTTATCGTTTCTTGATCGAATCCGGAGAAATGGAACCCTGATCTGACAGAGCTCGCCGAACTCCCGCCACCTCATCGCCGGTTTGTTGTTGTTTTCCGATTGCCAGTCTGATAAGATATTCACGAGATCGTTGCAGAGCTCGTACACTCGTGGGACTCGCTGGAGGACTGTTTTTCCGGTGTTTCGGATGTGTCGAGCGAGTCGACTCGCCGACGCGGACGATCTCGCGTCGACCGTGAATACGGTCGGGTAGAACTCGATGAACCCATGAAATTGCTCTCTCAGTTTTTGGATCGAATTTACCGTCGCTTCGAAATTACTCGACGTCTGATCGATCTTGTCGAAATGGGTGAGAACAATCGTCACGTTAGGGAGCATACATTGTTGTTCGGCCCGTTTCGAGTTCGAAACAATGAATCTAAGCCAATATCGAAGATCTTCTTCGATTTCGATCGACGTTTTTGGTTCTCGATTGCTCGGTTTTCTGAACAAACTCGATACGACAACGAAAAACGACGGGCTTGCAGGCCCCGGAAACATGAGATCGTGGAGTGAATAGAATTCGTGTTGGCCTGCCAGATTCCATATGGAGAACTTGGTTTCTTCGTCTTTTAACGTTTTGATCTTCATTCCAACCGTTCTCACGGCTTGCTCGACCGGGATAACTAGGGTTCGGACTTGATCGATGTAGGGTAGCCTCGATGAAGTGAAGTTTTGGGATATCGAATTGCATAGTGTAGTTTTGCCTGAAAAATAAGAGAGAAGTTATAGCTATATTTTGGGTTTATATATACATTCACATATATATATATATATAAATATATATAACTAACTTACCTGCATATTCTTGTCCACAGATGAACACTCTACAGCTCTTGGGCACAGCCATGGCCATGTCCTTGAACAAATCTATTTCCAATTCCGGTTCTACCCTCTCGTTCTGACCCAACTTCTGATATATCGCTTCTGCCTTACCGGAGGTCTGCAAGGGCGTTCTCGACAATTCAATCTCTTCAATCCATGGATTTATCTGTAAAACCTCCATTATAGCCTGCAACACGAGCTCTCCATCAACCCCTCTGCAACCCTTCAATGAAAACGCCCTCAGAGAAGCGTTTTTCTGCAATATTTCGAAGATCTTAACGAAATCTTGCGGTTTTAAGGTTTCGTCGTCATGAATACCGAATCGGGTCACTGTTTGATTGGTTGTCAGCATTTTTAATGTTGAATTCAACCCGTCTCGTCCGATTTTTGTTCTTCCTCCCCCGAAAACAACCGTCTTTAGGGTTACGTTTGCTTGGGATTGGAGGGAGGAAAAACGGGTTAATGGACAGAGTAAATGCTCGATTCCGATTCCGGTGAACCGGTTTCCGGTGAGATTTATGGTTTGCAGAGTTTGGTTTTTGAATAGTCCGGCGGCAATGTAAACCACAGCCTTGTCTTTTAACGAGGTGTGCGATAAGTTCACCTCTTTGAGACACCGGTTTTGTTCCAAAACTAGCCGGAATTCCTTCGCCCACTGCGATTTTAGCCGGATTCCGGTCAAGTCGAGTGTTTTCACAGTTGAATTCAACCCCAACGAACCGGTTACCCGGCAAGTGCCCGGAATGTTAAGCCGGTATAGCCGGAGCGTTCCGTTTTCCGGGGAGAATTCCGCCACCTTCGAACTCTTTCCGCCATTTTCACCGCCGCTCCAAATGTGGAGTTCTGTCGGCCGGTTCCGGGCCAAAACCGCCGAAATCAAGGGCGATCCGTCAACCGATTTCACGTCGAATATCGTCAGGACCTTCAGAGTCGAGTTTGATTCTATCATCTTTGATAACTCCTCCCCCCCTCTCGACCCAATTGAGTCCTCCCATATCTGCAATTCCTCCAATGTCCCATTTTGCCGGAGAGCCGCCGCAATCACCGCCGCTCCGGTGGATCCAATGCCGGATTCCGTCACAGTCATCTCTTTAAGACTCCCGTTTTCCCTCAAAATCGCTGATAACTCATTCAAGCACTCCACACTAAACCTGTTTCTCCTGAACAGAATTTGCCTCACGTTCGAGTTTTCGAGTATTAAACCCAGTTTCCGGAGCTGAATTTTGTCCCATTCCACCTGGTGAAACTCCATGTTCTTCAATGGCGACGGCCCGTTTTTGGGTCCCAAAACGTCGAGGAGTTCGGGGAAGAGAGGGAGAGAGTCTGGAGAGATGTTGACATTGATGGAGTGCTCTGTTTCTTGTTGACAGAGAGAAGATGGCTGAAGAAGATGGAAGGAAATACTGTGGAGGTTAAGGTTGTCTGAATTGATTGCTTGGAGAAGCCATTGAAGGTCTCTGAAGCTCTGGTCTGATGCCATTTCAAATGGGTTTTCTTTGGTCTAATTGATGCTGGCCTTTTATCGCTCTGTGGAAGGACAAAAAATTCAGCTTTATGTGTGTGTTTGAAATGACTATTTTGTCCCTCAATGAATGAGAAAAAGTGGACTAAGCTTCACCCACACTATTGTGTGAAGAGGGATTCTTTTGGAATTTTAGGTGTATCTTTTGCTTGGAGGGAATAGAATCCTGAAAAAATTACATATTTGGCCCCTATAATATGGAGTGGATGTCTATATGGACCCTTAAGTTTGTCAAATTGTTTATTTATAATCATGAAGGAATATGTAAATAGATAAGACCGTGAAGATCAGATATACACAGTCTTAAATATGTACACAGAATTTGGTTCAATGATGGGTTGGTCTGCAGCGGGGCTTGCTTCGATTTAAAGTGCATCGACGACCCCCAAGCGGTGTCATGCCTATAGTCCGTCAATCCTTATCACGGCAATCAATTTTTGTCTGCCGAACTACGATGAAAAGCTAGGCACGCTTTCAAGTTTCAATTAAAGTGATGTTTTCACTCTTAAAGTATGATATGTGTATCTCACACACGTGGTTAAATTTCGTCCAAATTAAAACCAATTTGAGACTGAAAGACTACATAGAAAATCGATAACCAAGAAGAAGATCATAGTTACAAATAGGAGGACTAAAAAGTATAATTCATCCCTCTTTCCCCCAACCCCCCATAGCTAATATATGTATATGTGTATATATATATATATATATATATATAATCATTAATGGGGAACATTGAAAGTGAGGATGGGGACATCTACTTTGTTGAACTTCAAGATTGATAGCATGTGTGATTTCTTCCGTCCTTTATTTCTCCTTTTCACACTTGAAGAGTGGAAAAATAATCCAACAAAAGTTAAAAAGGACAAAGTGAGTATTGGACAAACTTACCTTATTTCAAGGGCTAATTATTTAATTATTGAAAAAAAATCTTAAATTGTATTTTATTTGAAAGGATAATATTTGTAGTTTATCTCATGATCTTTGAGTTCTTTTTGATTTAGCGGTTCAAATCACCACATGGACAGATCGGATGGTCCTAATCTCATAATTGGCGGCAACTTTTCTCTTCCTTTTTTTCACTTTCCTTATTTCAAGGGGTAATTAATTAATTAATGAAAAAAAATCTTAAATTGTATCTTATTTAAAAGGATAATATTTGTAGTTTATCTCAGGATCTTTGGGTTCTTTTTGATTTAGCGGTTCAAATCACCACATGGACAGATCGGATGGTCCTAATCTCATAATTGGCGACGACTTTCCTCTTCCTTCTTTTCACTTTCCTTATTTCAAGGGGTAATTATTCAATTATTGGAAAAAAATCTTAAATTGTATTTTATTTGAAAGGATAATTGTAGTTTATCTTATGATCTTTGGGTTCTTTTTGATTTAACGGTTCAAATCAACGCATGGACAGATCGGATGATCCTAATCTCATAATTGGCGGCGACTTTCCTCTTCTTTTCACTTATCTTATTTCAAGGGGTAATTATTTAATTAATGAAAAAAAATCTTAAATTGTATTTTATTTGAAAGGATAATATTTGTAGTTTATCTCATGATCTTTGGGTTTTTTTTTTATTCAACGGTTTAAATCACCGCATGGACAGATCGAATGGTCCTAATTTCATAATTGGCGACGACTTTCCTCTTCCTTCTTTTCACTTACCTTATTTCAAGGGGTAAGTAATTAATTAATGAAAAAATCTTAAGTTGTATTTTATTTGAAAGGATAATTGTTGTTTATCTCCTTTATTTATATTAATTTTAACTTCATTAGTTTATAATAGTGTGAAAATAGGTATTTTATTTCTTCATATTTTAGAATTTGTAGGAACGTAATGGGTTTAATTCACTCTCAAAATATGCCTTGAAATAGGAGTGTCAGGTAACACAAGTGATATGGGATTCAACACCTTACTCATGCGCACAGTGGATTTTGCTAAACTACTACAAACAGATATCGAGGGGCATAACATTGATGTGTGAGTCAACAGGTCTCTACAAGTGCAGAGTGATTTTGACAAACCACTGTGAATGGATTACGGGGGGGCGGGTCCAACGTTTGATGTGTGATTCAACACGTCCCCTCATGTGCAGAGTGATTTTGCCAAACTACTGTGAATTGATTACGAGGGGTCCAATGTTAATGTGGGATTCAACATTGCTCCCTCACATGAAGGGTAGACTTTGTTAAATCATTGGGAATGGATATCTAGGGAGGTCAACATTGATATGAGATTCAACATATCTAACATCAGACAAAAGACTTGATTCTGATACGGATTCAATAGAATTGGTAATAAAATGCCCATGTTGCAGATCGATGGAACATGGGCAAGGGGTACTTATTTAATTAATGAAAAAAATCTTAAATTGTATATTATTTGAAATGATAATTGTAATTTATCTCCTTATATTTAAATCTATTTTTTACTCTAGTTTTCCTTAACCAGTTAACCTAACTTCGTAGATTCTGGACCGATGGACTTACCAGCCTTAATCATTACATTCTTTGTATTTTGAAAATAGCCATTTTATTTCTTCATACTTTGGATTGAACTGTAGAAGTGAGTTTTTGCGTTAAATTTAATATAATTTGGAGGAACCCAATTGTTCTCATTCACTCTCTAAAAACGTCTTCAAAGAGGACTACCGTGGGTTTTATATATAGCTCAAGACCAAGTAACGCAAGTGATGTGAAATTGAGCATTGTCCCGTTACGTGCAGAATGAACTTTGTAAAACTACTGTGAACGGATGTCGGAGAGCCAAATATTGATGTGGGATTTAACACGTTCCTTCACGCGTAAGGTGGACTTTGTCAAACCGCTGTGAACGAATATTGCGTGGTAAACATTGATGTGAAATTCAATACGTTCCCTCACGTATAGGGTGGATTTTGTCAAACCACTGCAAACGGTTTTCAATCATTTTATTAATTCCATTAAATTTAACAAAAAATTTAGGCCCCGTTTGGTAACTGTTTCCATTCTATTCCCAGATTTTTGGAAATAGCGTTTAGTAATTTTTGTTCTTATTCCCATTCCATTCCCATTTGATAATTGTGCCCATTTTTTTCTTAAGAAATGAGAAACAAAAAAAAAATGTTTTTCATAATTCTCATTCCATTCTTAGTTACTGTTCATCGTCGGCCGACCACTGTCCGCCGGCGGCCATCTCCGGCGACCGTCGCCGGTCACCTCCGGCATCGCCGGCCATGTGACAACTTCCGGCGCCGCCTGTTGACCACCGTCTGCCGTCCGCCACCGACACCCACCCATCCGTCGTCGCCATCGCAGCCGCCAAAATAAAAAAAAAATAAAAAATTGATTTTAGAATAAAATCGTTACCAAACGCGATTCTCTTCCCAAAACAAAAAAATAATTATCCTTACTAAACGCGGTTCTACTCCCAAGAAGAAAACAAAATTCTCATCCCATCTCATCTCATTGCTGGAATGGAAACAGAAACAGTTATCAAACGCCCACCTTAACTTTTGTATTACATTTTAGTGTCTAAATTAAAGCAAAATTGACATCTATTTTCATACAGAAACACATGCATTTCACAACACAGTTTTTAAACATTTCTTCAATAAAACATACAAATTCCTTCCCCCCCCCCCCCCCCCCCACCCAAAAAAATACTCACAATTCCAATATTTTTATTTTTTTAAAAATAAAAAGAAAAAAAAAACTATAAAAATGAAGTGTAAATATTACATTATCCTCCCCCTATTGTTTTTCCAATTATATATCACAAAATCTCATACTGCACACCCTTTTTTTCGCGCAATCATTAATCTCGAATCCTAAATATAAACCTAAAAAAACCCCCGAATCGAACGTTAAAAAACTTTGTGAAATCCGATGTTTTCTTCCTATGCAGCAATTCCTGAAGCAAATAAAAAAAACAAATGAGAATCGGTTCTAACATACATAGTATAAGCACAAATTTTCGATGATTTCAACGTACGAATTGAAGAATTATTTTACCTAAAAATGGATTATCGAACATTCGAACTCAACTATGCTTAGACAGTGTTTGGTTGTATGGAATTTGAGTCTCAGAATTGAAATTAGAAACAAACGGTTTTTTTTTTTTTTTGGCGTTCGTTTCTAATTCCAATTTCAATATTTTAATTCCACGCTTCCAAACGCCACCTAAGAAAAAACAAGTGAAGGAAAAAATGAAAAAATAGGTTTAATTGCTTTTCGCCCCCTTGTACTTTAGTCTTGTCTTATTTTAACCCCTCTACTTTAAAACCTACACATTACCTCGTTCTACGCTTGACCTAAGAGGAGAAACTCCTATTTTATTCAAAAAAAATATATATAAAATAACATGATTGCCCTTTATTTTCTTAATGCAAATTTATAATTTAAAGTTAATAAAAGAAAAAAAAAATAACATTTTCTCGTTCTAAATCACTCTCCCGATTTCATTTTTTTTTTCTTGTTTTTATAAAGAAAAAATAATATAAAAATTAAAATAAAGAGTATTTTTGTCCATTTCATGTGAAGTTTAGATGAAAATTTTAATTTCAACCGTTTTTAACATATTTCGCTAAGCAAAAATTACTTTTCCAATTTATTATAAATAGAAAGGAGGAAAGTATAGGTTTTTAATGTAGTGGAGACAAAATGGAACAAAATTAAAATATAAGAGGGCAAGCTAAGGCAATGTTTGGCAATACGGAACGGGAGTCTTTGAATTCGAATTAGAAATGAACGCATATATATATAGATGGATAGATATAGATATAGATATAGATTGGAAGCGAAAGGTAAGCGTTTTACCTCTATAGCTTTCAGTATAATCATCGGCGCCTTTGACAATCATATCTTCCGAATTTCCGATTTTATAACCAAAAGGATCGAAACCAAGTATTTGATCCAAAGAAGAAGATTGCCACGTCGAATCATTTCTATGGAGTTGTTCTTCATAATCATGGCTAGATTCAACTGGCTCGCGATTCTCATTAAATAAACCGTTGAAACAGAATAAACCGCCACTCCCCCACAAATTCCAAGATGGCGATCTCAAAACTGAATCGTTTACGTCGCTTTTATACCCGATCGGAGTACTATAAAATGGGCTCAATGCCCGTTCGGACCCGATATTGTTACTGTGAAATGGGGTCGAAGCCCGCTCGGGCCCGATGTTGTTGCTATAAAACGGGCCGGAACCCCCTTCAGACACAACATTGTTGCTATTCCATCTCCCACCATCAGTGATAGAATAAACTTCAGATAAAACCGAAGAACGGGCACTAGAAACCGGATTCAATCTACCATAAGGGTAAACACCGTTAGGCGAGAGATTATTATTGGGTCTAACGTTCCGACTTGATCCGAGGGGGGTTTCTTTGGGAACGGCCCGTTTCACCTCAACGAATTTTCCGTGGAGTTGGTGAAAAGTTTTGAGCAAAACCCGATCGACGGATTCCTCAGAATCGAACGTGACGAACCCGAAGCCCCTCGGCCTTTGGGTGTTGTGGTCGTACATTACAACGACGTCGGCAACGGTTCCAAATTTTTGGAAATAGTTCTTGAAATTGGTTTCGGTGATTGTTGGCGGCAACCCGCCCACGAAAATCTTTTTTGTTCGTCCGGGGCCCGGTGATCCTTGAACGGTATTACCAATTTTGGTTGTTATCATTTGGTCGTCCTTTGGGACGGCCTTCTTCGCTTCAACCTCGAGAGAGACAAAGAGAGAGAGCGGGTTAGGGTCTGTTTGGTTTGCAACTCCGAAAAATCATTTTCTTTTTTCAACTCCTATTATGAAAACTCAATTTCAATAAATGAATAAAGAATTATCACTCTTGTGGTTGGTAGACTAAAAAGAGTTAAATTCTGGATGCAACCAAACACGACCTTAAGGATGTGTTTGGGTGCGGTATTTGATTTTGAAAATGGATTTATAAATTTCCAAAAATTTGTAGGCGGTGTTTGGCGGAAAGAAAATGAAGGCTTTGAGAATTGGAATTTGAAATGAATGCGTTTGTTTCTAATTTTAATTCCAAGGTTCCAATTCCATGCAACCGAACACGGCTCTAAGGAAATTTTACAAGAAATAAGGTCTTCCGGTCTTCCCTTTTGACGAGAAAAAGGGGAAGGTCTGTTTGGTTTGCAATTCAAAACATCGTTTTTATTTTTTGGGTTTTCCTCGACGGTTCTACACCTATGCATATGAGCCAAAATGAGTGCAATGAATAAGGACGCGTTTGGGTGATGTATTTGAAAAATAAATTTGATTTCAAATAGGAATTTGTAAATTTTCAAAAATTCATTGGCAGCGTTTGGTGGGATGGAATTGAAGGTTTTGAATTGGCATTTCTAATGCGAATTCTAAGGCTCCAATTCCATGCAACCAAACACGTCCTTAAGAAAATCTTACAAACCCCTCTCCGAAATCAAATTCCTTCTTCAAATTCTAAGCAGTAAGCACCCATGGATTCAAATCATCAAAATTGCGAAAAATTAGACAATTTATTTCGCCAAAAAAAAAACTACTCACAATTCGACCATCGATCATATGTTTCTCTAAAATCACTCTTTCAGCAATTGAAGAATCAGAAAACACGACGAATCCGAATCCACGAGCACAACCCGTCACTCGATCTCTCATGATCACCGCCTCCACAACTTCTCCAAATTTTCCAAAATATTCTTTGAGTCGATCCTCATCGGTGTCCCAAGAAATCCCACCTATAAAGAGCTTACAGTGATCTAATTCCATTGCTTTCTGCATGTTCATGTTGAATTTTCTTAGGATATGTTTGGTTTATAATTCGGAAAACAAAAAACAATTTTTTGAAAATTGTGAAATGCATTTATAGTCGAGTTTTTTTCTTTTCTTTTCGAGAACGATGAATATGTATTCAGATTTTGTTAACCAAACACACCCTTAAGAACGACATAAATTCATTTTCAAATTCCAATTCGAATTATAAGACTCCAAGCAAACAATATATATATATATATATACACACAAATATTATAGAGTGACGGGTCTCTCTCAACCCGAAAGCTAGCTAATGAGGTAAGCCTTTCCTCGTACTTATAATTTGACCACCAATTTTTTCCACATCCGATGTGAAATAAACCCAACAATCTCTCATTCACACATCGGGTTTTTGGTTAGCTAACCCTCAACCAGTCTCTCCCTTCATCACTATTGGGTCATAGTTGTAACCTGATTTCTGAGGTCAGTGTAAGGTGGTCTTGCGTGTCTCTCAACTCGAAAGGCGAGGTGAGACCCCGCCCCTCCACATCCGACGTGGAATAATCCCAACATATATATAGAGAGAATGCAGAAATCAATTCAACAAGGAAGAGAATTCTGTGCGTCATAATCAAACTGAGAAAAACTCATAAAACCCTAATGAAAAAACCCAATTCAGCAGATCTAAATGCGTATAGAAAAACCATTGAAGAAGATTTAAATTTCTTCGTACCTCAACCAGAATCTGAAGAACACAAACGGGACTTGGTCAAATCAAATCTGGAATTCGATAATCAGATCCTTCGTCGATCAATTAGAGTTGAATCCAATAATCATGAACACATTTCAGTAATTCCAAAGAGAAAACAACAAAAATAATAATAACAATCAAAGATGAAGAAGACTCACCAGCTATAAGAACACCAAACGAAAATCTAAGAAGAGATTCATTGTATTTGTGTTCATCCCCTTCTCCTCCTTCTTCTTGATTAAACCACTTTCATGGATTAAATTAATTCAAAAGCAAACGGAATTCCCAGCTGAGATGAGCTAGGCATCTGCATATATAAATTAGAGAGAGAGAGAGAGAAAAGAAGGATTGGGGTGATGAGAGCAATCCTCTGCCTAATGGAAATGACAAGAGGATGATGAGCTTTCATTAAATTATTATTAAAAAAATGGAAGGAAGCAAAATTTCATTCAAATTCAATATATATATATATATATATATAGAGAGAGAGAGAGAGAGAGAGAGAGAATGTGAGATTATCATAGTAAAATCTAGGGTTAATTACACTTTATTCCCTTTGGGTTGACTGAGTTGCACTTTATACTCATATAATATTTTTTTCAACCAGTTACTTATCTGTGGGCTAAAAGTACAACTGTTAAGTATTTAATAGAATTGCATCAAAATGACAAAATTATCCTTATACCCAACCAGCCCGAACCGAGAAGTAAAAAAAAATTAAAAAATAGGAGTCAAACGAAAATTATTTAACAAGACACAACCTCGGGAGTATAAATGTTTATTAATTTTGACTTTTTAAGATTTAATCGTAATTTTAACGAAAAATATAACCGTTGCACTTTATTTTAAACCAGATATGTTAAGTGATAACAAAAATATCAAGGGAGGGTAAAGTGCGATTGGTCAAATCATAGTTGGACAAAGTATAATTAACCTGGAAATTTAATTTAGGGTTAATTGTGTTTGACACCCTTGTACTTCGATCTTGTCTCATTTTAATCCCTCTAATTTTAAAAATTCTTCAAATCATCCCTTTCTACTCTTGACTAGAGTCAGAACTCACATTTTATTAAAAAAATGACTTAATTATTCTTTATTTTTTTAATTTAAATATGATATTTAAAAGTAATAAATCTGATAATATATTTTTTAATAAAGACCAAATAAAATTAAAATAAAAATAAATGGTAGTTTTGTTCATCGCTTGTAAAATTCAGATAAAAATGTAATTTTTTTCATTTTTAACATATTACCGTAAAATAAAAATAAAAGGTTATGTTCAATTTATTATAAGTAAAGATGGGTAAAGTGTAAGTTTTTTAAAAGATTACCGTAGAACGGAATAAAAAATAATAAACCCTTTAATTTTTAAAAATCTTGCAATAAGTTAAAGGGTTAATAATTCATTTTATCCCCCTGTAGTTTAGAAATCGCCACTTACTCTCCTGTAGTCAAATATTTGTTGCACTTATCCCCTTATATCATGGGGTAAGTGGTTTGAAAATCTAACCACAGGGGAATAAATGGCGATTTTCAAATTATAGGGGAATAAGTACAAATTGATCAAACCACAGGAGATCAAGTTTAATTAACCCTAAGTTAAATTATAGTTTATAGTTAATAATAGTAATAAAAAAAATAAAAAATTATTTATTTATTTATTTTTGTCTTCAAACAAGATAATGTTCATGAAATTAGCAAATTCTAATTTAAGAGGGTTGAATTGATTATTGATGTGATGACAATACAATAAGGTGTTTGTTGTTTGTGAAAAGGACGATTTGACAAAGCAAATGCCAATTTTGGACATTTTCAAGCCAATTATTAATGAAGGATAAATGGAGATAATTATCACTTTATTCTCGTCCACTTCAAAAAATTATATTTTACTTTTTTTTTTCTGTAGAATAAAGTAAGAAATTAATTTTTTTTTTTCTTCGTTAAATTGACGAAAGATGCTTAAAAGCATTTTCATCCAATTTTTGGATGAAAATGAACGAGACTATTAGAAATGATTTGGCGACATTAAACCTGACAGAGGGGATAATCTTTGATCGATCTCTATAGCGTAAATTGATTCATGTAGTCGACCCTATATAAGTGGGATAAAGACTTAGTTATTGTTGTTGGTGGTGGTGGTGGTTTTGGATAAAATAGACGAAATATTTTTTATTATAAATATTTAGAAAAATAAAAATAAAGGGATAATTTTATCTATTTCGTCAAAAAATTAGATGCAATTTTTAATTCCATCTACTTTTAAGAATATTTGGTTAATTTAAATGAAAAAAATTAGTTTCCCACTTTGTTCAAAAGTATAAATAGGTTTCAACGTGGAGGGATAAAGTGATAATTAGGTAAAATAAAAAGGGGTGAAAGGTAATTTGAGAAATGATACTTTGACTTCCTATGATTTAACCGAATTATACTTTACACTCCTGTAATATTTTCGTCATCATTTACCCCTTTTGTGTTTTAAACTTAATTACAACGGCTAAATAATTAACAGAATTTTGTGAAATAACAAATTACAGGCATATTAAATGTAAGACAGTCAAACGACAATGGACAAAGTGCATCTCGATGTTTTAATTGTTGTAGTTTGCCTCTAAATACAATTTTTGTACCAATTTGGTCTAGTTGTATTGTTTTGTTCAATTTTATCACGCAATTAGTCATGTGACTTGAACGTGAGAGACACGTAATACAATAAATAAAAAGTTATGTTTCAATTTGCACCCTTGAATTTCAAATATCGTCTCACTTTGTCTCCTAATTTCATTAAAAAAAAATATCAGCGCCAGTTGGAGTAAATTAATATGTAAAATAAACTTTAGAGAGCAAAGTGCAATAATTAAAACATCTGTGACCACAGTGAGATCGTACCCAAATTTTCAGAGTACGAAGTGCAATTTAGCCATGGATAAAAAATAATGACTACATTCAATACATTTAAATAAGAGATTTTAGATTCAAATTTATCTCTAATTATTGTACAAAATACTAATAATAGAAAGTATAAGGACTAAAGTGAGATACTATCCAAACATTGGGTGTACAAAGTGTATAAAAGTAATATTGGACCGTTACTCTTGACCGCCACCCCATGACCCACCATTACCGACCAAAATTAAAAAATAAGAGGTTTTTGCACTTTGTACCCCTGAAAGTTTGGAAAAATCTGACTTTAGTTCTTATACTTTTAATTTGAAGACATTACATCCTGAAGCATCCAAATCGTGCCATGCCAGTTCAAATCGGCAACTCCATCATTTTTATGATGAAAATTAATTATGTGTAAAAAATAAAATCACAAACTTAGATGAATTTCATAAAAAAATAACGAAAATACTGACTTGATATTTTAGGGTTTAATTGAAAGAACAGTACTCTTTTTTTTTTTTCAATATATTTTTTTTTTTAATGTAGAACAAAAAGTGGTTAAAAGGATTGTGACAACTCAACAACAACTAGCATTTGACACCCACTCCATACCTTTTGCATTCTTAATCCACACATTAGAGACATAATAAACCTAATAATAATACAATTCTCAAGACAAATGTGTGTAGAATATAATAAAATTTAGGAAATAATTCCAAATAACGGGTGTCATCTATTATTAGTCTCGTTTAAGACATAAATTTTGATTTAATCCCTTAAATTAATTTTTGCTAGCGTATCAATCCTGCATGTGCTCACGTCAGTGTAAATTAGTTACATATACTCGTGTAATGTTTATTATATTTAACAAATATTTTACACACAAGTTAGATACATGCAACTACGAGAGTGTAGCATATGTATTGGGCCTTTTGTCTTTTTTTAATATGCAGGACTAAAATACAAGTTTTAATTGCGTATTAGATTTTTTTTTTTTTAAATTAAGGATAAAATAAAAGACTTCACACAGAAACGCCCTAAAATCCAAGGCAAGACCAAGTCTTAAATCTCAAGCCAAAACACAAAGAAGAAACCTTTATTTCTTTGCTTTCACTCCACAACAACCTTTGTCAACTTGTTCCTTAATTTTGGTCAAACATTCACCTACACATTATATATATACACACACTAGGGTATAACCCGAAGGCACGAGTTTTAATTTTTTTATTAAAAAATTTATAATTTAAATATAAAAATAACATAATTTATCAAAAAAAAATTGACATAGTCTCTTTTGTTTCTATAATATTCCTAAATTATACTATTGTATTATGTATTTTAATTTTTGTTTCAATTTGATCTTTTTCGTATGCCAAGGAGATTTGAAAATAAATAATTGGATAAAATAGATTACAAATAAATTGTAAAATACTTCAGCCATAAATATTACAACGGAGTAGATAGTTAGAAAGTGCTTAAGGCCGTGTATGTTTAGTGTTTTTGTTTCCAAATTTCAGTTCTTGCTCTGATCCCAGATTTTAGAACAAAATCTTGGGAACATAAACCGAATCGATCTCACATTTTTGTTTCTATTCCAAAACAGTAATCTGGGAACAGAAACACTAAGCAAAGACCACTCTAGAGAACAATACACAATCATAGTACAGTACCAAACTAAAACAGTACCAAAAATGGTCTGCTAATAATCTCATAGATCTTGGCGTACTCGTTGTCAGATCCATATGAACTAAACGACGAACCAATCAGACAGCTTCGAGTTCAAGATTGTCGCCCTTCTTCTTAGGATGTCTGAAAACAAATCACTGCAATAACGTTAAAATCCATCAATGAAGTATCCAAAAACAAGAAAATGTATTGAAGTGTTCTAACATTCCAAGAAGTGTTCTCTAACACTTTTCTACAAATCTCTATAATTTATTCGGTTATTGAAAAGGGATATTGTATTGATTCCTTCGGAACACCATAAAATAGAAATTTTGTGCCTACAAATTGGAATTAGAAAAGAACGCATGTAAAAATCTAAGAATTTACATGGGTTCCGTTCTAATTTCAATTCCAAGCCTTCAATTCAGTGCTACCAAACGCTACCTTAAGTAAATTTTGTAAGTTACATCAAACATGCGGCATTGGCGGGTGAAAAGTATCCAAAAACAAGAAAAATGTATTGAAGTGTTCTAACATTCATCGAAAGATCAAAAAGTAGGAAGTGTTCTCTTACAATTTTCTACAAATCTCTATACATTGTATTGATTCCTTTGGAACACCATAAACAATAGAAGTTTTGTGCCTAAAAATTGGAATAGGAATTGAAATTAGAAAAGTAATGCCGGGTGTATTGAGATAACCGTGCAAATTAGATTGTTTATAATTTCAATCACGAAACGCCAAGCTAAGATTTGGTTGTAAGGATATGGAGCCTCGGAGTTGTTAGAAACGAACACATGGAAAATTTCAAGTTTTTTTGTATGCGTTCATTTCTAATTCCAATTCCGAGACTCAATCCATCCATGAAACCAAGCACTACCTAAAAAAAATCCTTATCAAAACGCGCAATTTGCGACGGACAACTCACTAATTCTTAATAAATGACTAATACATGCAACATGGTATATAAACGGGGTTATATGCTATTTATGGTATAGAACAGAAACATACCTGCATCAATCATCGTCGTCGCCCTCAGTGGGTCTCCCACCAAAAGGATCATGGGAAGGGCCGGTATCCTCTCCAATATGCCGTTGAACCAGCCTCTGCAAATCAGCCATAACCTTCTGCTCACGCTTTGCCTTCTCTTCGTAGTTAAACATGGCCAAGGCCCGTTTATCCTCAGCACTATAGACCTGGTTTTCTTTCCTAATACGAATAGCATTCATCCTCTGGTGCCTACTGCCACTCATCACATACCCAAGACCCTCAAACTTCTGAATCTCGTCAGCCGAAAGACCCACTTCACCTCTACGTGGGATACGCTTCCCTTGCTGAACATACTGGGCAATGGCATCACCTTCACCAGGCCTGAGCGCACCTCCATAGCTGATATGACCTTCAGCTCTTGGCAATGGCATTGGACCGACAGTGGGTTCATTGTCTAAAGCTGGTTTCTTCTGCAACTCGATCATCTCTTTGAACTTGAGTAATTCAGTGTTGATTTCGTCTTTATTGGTTAAATCCACCATTGTTTTAGCTTCAGCACCATGTTCAGAATCGAAAGCCTCACCTGCAGATGAACTCTCACTGTCGGAGTCTTTCTTTTTCTTGCTCCGTTTGGATCGTGAGGACGAAATTCGTTTCTGTTTCTTTGATTTTACACGATCACCCGATGATTGTGAATCATCACTTCCACTATCCTCACCATCGGTCTCATCGGAAAAGCTCTCTCTTCTCTTGCTTCTAGGGTTCCTACTCCTCTTGCTTCGCCTGCTAGACCTTTTCCTGGACTTCCTCCTTCGTCTTCTCCTATCTTCTTCTTCGGATTCAGAGTCGTCGCTCGATTCGTCCAATTCACTCTCTGATGAGCTAACTTTTGACCTTCTCGACTCCGATTTCAATTTGGTTTTCCTCTCTTTCTCTCCCTCACTAGAACCGCCATTCTTATCCTGGATTTCCTCCATTTCTAGTTCTTCAGGCTCGTTGTCGCCCCTGGGAGGGCTAGGCGTGCAATTCCAAACACAATTCGGCAACGCTTTCCTTAATTTCTGACGTTTGAGCCTACGATACTCTTCGAAACTTAGCCGTTTCAGATCTTCGTCCGATTCAGACTCCGCCACGGCAGCACCGCTGTAATCGCGGTCGAGAAACCCGTTCTTTCGATCCACGTAATTCGTTCGCCTTTCCGATCCTACTGTTCTGGACCTAGGGTTTCTTCTAGAGTTCGAATAGTTATCGTACCTTGCCTGGCCGTTGGCCGGACTGCGACTGCGACTCCTGCTCCGGCTGAAACTTCGGCTCCTATGGCGTCCGTAACTGGGACTGCGACGGTAACGACCGCCTGATTCATTGGATACCGGTGAATATCGGCTGTTGCGACGCCGATCTCTGGGGATTTCTATCGCAGATGCGAGTTTACCCATTTAGAATTTGAGGGATCGATTTTTCTTCGCCCTCTCCCTCAAATTTCAATCCAATATATTCCACAGAAATATGAGAACAAAAAGGGGGCAATATGGGAACAGAAACAGTACGCAAAAGCTTGTGAATAGGAACAATTTGGGCGACGGCGCGGTGGTGCTGTTTATTGGTTTCGGATAAAACTAAAACCAAAATGGTTACGTATATACCAATCAAAATCGTAACTAAAACCAATAATTTTTTTTAACGGTTTTAAAATGAAATCATTTAGGTGGCGTTTGGTAACTGTTTCTGTTTCCATTCCAGCAGTGAGATGGAAATAGGATGAGATGGGATGAGAATTTTGTTTTCTTTTTGGGAGTAGAATCGCGTTTGGTAACAATAATTTTTTTTTTTTGTTTTGGGAAGGGAATTGTGTTTGGTAACGATTTTATCCTAAAATCTTTTTTTTTTTTTTTTTTCTCTTTTCTGTTTTGGCCTGACGGCGGTGGCGCCGTCGCCGGCCGGCCGGCGGTGCTCCGGCAACGGCCGCCGACAGTTCTCCGGCGTCGGAGACGGCGGTGCCCCCGCCGGCGATGACCGGACGGCGGTGGCGCCGGCGACGCCGCCCGGAAGACAATGGCGCCGTCGCCGGCGACTGCCAGAAGTGGCCGGAAAATTTCCGGCAGGACGGTGACCGGCGACGGTCGCCGGAGATGACAGGCGCTGGCGGCGGGCGGTGGTCGGCCGGTAGGTGAATAGTGACCATGGGTTTTGGGAATGGAATGGGAATAATGAGAAACAACTTTTTTTTGTTTCTCATTTCTTAAGAAAAAAGTGGGCACAATTCTTAAATGAGAATGAAATGGAACGGAAACAAAAATTACCAAACGCTATTCCCAAACAAAATTCCCAAAAATCTGGGAATGGAATGGGATGGAAATGGTAACCAAACTGGGCCTTAATTTTTTACAAAATCAAAACCGAAATCACGAAATCATTTAATTTTTTTTTGTTAATTTTATAAAAAAATAAAACCCAAACAATAAAAGCATTTAAGATTTTTTAATTTTATAAAAAATCAAAATCGCGAAACCGCAAACCATTACTTTTTATATATAAACAAAACATAACTAAAATATAAATTCTAAAAAGTAAAGTCAAACCACAAAATTAACCCTAACACACACGTATATAGGAGGGATTAAAATGTAAATAAATAAATAAAATATATAAAAAATAGGGTATATATGTCATAAAAATATATTTAAAATATCGGTTACGCGGTTCGCTTACGTGATTTGGTTTCGCGGTTACTATCCCAAAACCTAAATCATTTCGGTTGTTAATTTCAAAACTAAAACCGCAACCGAACCATTTAGTCGGTTTCCAAATTTGACCATTCGGTTCGATTTTGCTCAATTACTCATTGGTTCGGTTTTTATTGTCATCCCTAATGCGGTTCGAGGATATGTTTTGGGATTAGTCCATTAGGGTTAGAGAGGGATTTGAAAGAGGAGTAGAGAGTTTTTGGGGTTGAATCAATGTTAATCACCCGCTAGTTGTAATATTTGGGACAGACAGTCGACGGGTCTGAACCAACCACGGCGAAGTACGAAAGAACCACCGGCCTACAGAGAGTCGACAACAAGATTTGGACGGTTGACGAGCGTGAACGGCGTCAAGGCTACAGTTGGGAAAACGGCGACGCTGTGGCTTAAAACCTTCTTAATTAGTTTTTGATATTTGCATTTTTCCATCGTTTATTTTATTTACATTTGTGACCCTATATATTTTTAAAAATATTGAATTTTACACTCCATAGATTATTATATGATTATAACATAAATTGAATATATATATATATACACAGATATAGACGAAAGATTATTAGGCCCCGTTTGGTTAGTGTTCCAAACCCAACCCAACTCAAAAATTTTGGGTTTAATTTTTGGGAACGCGTTTGGCAACGCGTTTGGCAAACACAAAACTCAACCCAACCCAACCCAAAAAATAGGAATTGATTCTCAAAATCCTAAAGAAACAAGAAACAAAAAAAAAGTTGTTTCTTTTTGTGCCCAAAAAATTCAACCCAAAATTCTCAACTTCCGACTTCATCTACCGGCCGACCACCACCACCCGCCACTGTCGCCGGCAACCGTCTGCCGCCACCAGCGACCATCGCCGGCCACCGTCCGGCGACCGACCACCGGCGACCGTCGCAGGCCACCTCCGCCGCCCGTCCGGCCACCTCGCCGCCGCCACCAAACAAAAAAAAAAATAAAAAAATAAAATAAAAATAGTTTTAAGATAAAATCGTTACCAAACACATTCTGTTCTCAGCACAAAACAAAAATTGTCGTTACCAAACGTAATTCTGTTCCTAAAATTCTCAACCCAACCCAATTCAACTCAACCCAACTCATTCCAGTTGAGTTCAGAAAAGTGGGAACACTGATCAAACGCCACCTCAATAACTTTAAAGTAATTTAGTAGCTAACCTTGTACATCTCTTCATACGTATAAAATGTTTTATGAATCCTGATATAGAATGTTTATGGTATTGTAAAAAAATGTTTTAGGTCTGGCATCTTCATCGTCTATTAGAATCAATATTGATCAATTTCAAGGACTATATAATAAAAGAAACTCATTTGCACCAAATTTAGAGATCCAAGAGTTTAAGTTTGCAAGAGGTTTTTTTTTATAGGTATCCTTCTAGTTTAATTTTTTTTTTTTTGGTTTTTACCCATTTTAACTTTTGTGTTTTTCACTTTTTATTTTCCTATTGGTTTGTTTTTATTTTTGTGTTTTTCACTTTTTATTTTTTGTTTTGCACTTCTTATCTTTCGTTTAAATGCCTTCTTTCACCTCCTACACCACCGTTAATCCCAATTTTAAATATTATATTTGATACAACGGTCCAAAATGTCTCAAATGTAAAATATGTTAAGATTCAATATCCGTCGTCAAATGTCCGATCCAACGACTCAAAATGTCTCAAAATATAAATATATTCTGATTTATAGAATAGATGTAATATATATATTAATTAAATTAAATCTCAATCTTCCAATAACACTATAAATCAAATTTCCAACACCAACAAACCCTATATACCTAAAAAAAAATAGAATAAGAAAAAGGGGTTTTAACATTTTAAACCCTTGAAGTTTGACAAAAATCTCACTTTGATCCCTATAGTCTCATTTTGAACGTATAACACCTTAAACTTTTTTAATCATCCCACTATAGTCTAAATCATTATCTCTATTGTAATTTTGAAAGAAATAAAGACACATGTCATGCACCTGACTGTTTTTAAGATATTTATTAGAAATTTCAGGTTTCTCCTTTCCTTTCATTCTCCTCCCCACTATAGTGTTTTTGTAGAAGAAAATATAATGGAAAAGGAAGAGGTTGAATATGCTTATAAAGTCTTATTAAACATAGTTTGTCACAACATTTGACCATTTGTCGTCCAAAATTATAATGGAATTATTGATTTTAGACTTAAATGGGATGACCACAGAACTTCAGGGTATTATATGGTCAAATTAAAATTATAAGAACTGAAGTGAAAAAATGATCAAATTTTACGGGTGAAAAATGTCAAAACTCCTAAAACAAACAAATCTCTCGACTTGGAAACCATTTCACAATCATTTTATAAAAAATCATATATACTTTCGTCGTCATCGTCGATACCATTGAAAAACGAGTCTTTGAGCAGATCAGAGGCTGATGGTCTCGCCCTTGGTTGAGCGAGGCACTTCTCTATAAACACTTTGACCTCTGGATCTTTGACCTTGTCCATGGCTCGAGGTCTCACCCCTGAGGTGACCTTTTTGTAGATTTTAGCGACATTATCGCATTCACTATAGGGTAATTCTCGAGTTACCATCTCGAGCAAACACATACCGAACGAGTATATGTCGATTAGCTCAGTATAATTTTCATCGTACAGCTCCGGCGCCATGAATTCTGGGGTTCCTAGAACTGAATGGGCTGAGTGGTTCTTTCCGACTACTGCTGCTAATCCAAAATCGCCAATCTTTACCTATTCATTAAAAAATCTTAGGGCCTGTTTGATTATACTTTAATTCACAAATTATGATTTTTTTAAATTAGTCAATTTTATGAATTTCTGTGTTTTAGTGTTTGGCTGTAAGAATTTAAATCACTTAAATTAACTACTAATCATTTTAGTTCTAGTTCAGATTTTAGGAGACACTAATGCCATCAAAATTGCTTTATTTCCATAATTCGTTTTTCAATCGAAGGTGAAAGAACCCAGAAAAATTAAATTTTGTATTATGAAACATTTCTTTAGCATTAATTTTTATCCATTTTCATTCATTTTGGTTGATTTTGAGTATATTATAAACAATTTAGCATTTTGATAGTTTTTGCATGAATAGAGCCAAGAGATAATTAGTGATTAGCTCTAAATAGCGTGTGTAATATGTTATTTGTTCTATTTAAAACATAAATTTTAATTTAATCTCTTAAATTAATTTTTACTTGCATATTATTCCCGCACGTGCTCGCTTATGTAATATTAGTTACATGTAACTGTATAATATTAGTTACAAGTTACATCTAACTATGGTGTATGTATTTTTGTAATATTCGTTACATCTTACAAATATTTTATACACAAATAGATACATGTAATTACGAGAGTGTAGCGCATCTATTGGGTGTTGTGTCAACTTGAAATTACGTATGAATTTTTTTTTTAAATTAAAAATAAAATAAAAAAACTTAGTCACATAAACACCCAAATAATTATTATTAGTACCTGACCAACATTGCCATTGATGAAGACGTTGCTACAATTGAGATCTCTGTGGATGATGCAAGGATCATGCGTATGCAAATAGTCCAAACCCTCGAGGATCTGCTTCGACCACTTCTTCAAAGCTTTGATCGAAACCTGTTTGTGCTTTTTCCGGTAATCCCTCAGGTTGCCGGAGGTGCAGACTTCGGTGATGAAGTTCAACGTGTTACGATCTTCGTCTCTCCACACACTGTACAGAGCTATGATGTTCGTGTTCTTCAGCTTTCGCAGCAGCCGTACCTCCGAGAACAGCCGGTCGACCATGGATTGATCTTCGCAGAAGTTTCGCAGTTTGACTTGGTTCCAGGCCACCTCGATTCCTTCTTCTTGATCGAACGCCCGATACACCTTTTTAACGGCGCCGGAACCGAGGAGCTCGTTGTAACGGCCGTATCTGCCGGTTGGATCGGTCTCTACGAACGGCTCCGAATCGCGATCGGAGTCCTGATCGGACTCCATGCTCGGCATCTGAAAAATTGAAACAATTCAATCACCGTTAAATTACAGCTATACAAGCCCTAGAAGTTCTTCAAACAAGCCTGAATTCAAATCCTAAGTTTCAGAGAAAAACAGTTCGATCTCGATCAAGCACGAAGGCGATCAAGATCAACAACAGAGCCAAACTACACTAATTGAACTTCAAAGCATCAACTTATATAACCGAAAAAAGGAACAAAACCTCCAAAATTTCGATGTAAATGTATAATATGAATTCTTCAACACACTAACAGAATAAGCAAATTAAACAAATTCCGAAGCTAAATTCCGTTCTCTTTCGAACGAAGAAAAATTCAAAGCTACATAGATCACAATGTGAACAAATTTCTCTCTCTCTTTCTCTCTTCACAGCTCGAAGTTCCATCACCACTGAAAAATTAGATTTCTAGATAGCATCTTCAACTGATGAGTACATCAGAGTTCAAATCAATGAAGAAATCAAAGTAAACACAAACACGAATCAACAAAATGGAAGAACAAGAAGAGAAAACGTAATTACCATATAGATACAGTGAGAATTCTCCTAGCGATTGTTCAATCTTGTGCAATACACACGCCAATTTGAAAAAGGTTTGCTTTTTTCGAAAGGAATCGGACTTTTTTAAATAAAGCTGTTGTGGCGTGGAGGTTTATATACGCTGTTTGGGGGGGGGGGGGGGGGGGGGGGGGGCGGTGGGGGGGTGTGGTTGAGTTAACCATGGTTAGTTGATGGGTTACTTGGAGAATAATTATTTGAATTTGGTTTGGGGGAATGTTTTTTTAAGTTTTTTATGAAAGGAATGTGGGTGTTCGTAATGGGAAAAAACACCAACAAAGTATAGTTCAAGTGGTAAAACACATATGAGTTAAAGTAGTTGAAAGACCTTTACAAGGTCAGAGATTTTAGCCTGCGAAAAAACACTTGTTAAGAGGGATAACCACGCACACCGAACGAGTTAATTTTTCACTTTGTGTAGATAGGGAGACACTTGTGGGTATAAAAAAAAAAAAAAGCAAAAAAACATATTTGGGAAATGTATTTTTTTTTTTAAATATTTTTAAAATTTTGAGAATAAATTTAGAATTTTTTAAGAATGCATAAAATAAAAAATAAAAAATTATATTCACTTCCACATAACTATTTGTTAAACAAAAATAATTTTTGGACTATTTAAGTCTAATTATTTATGTGATTTAATTAGTGATTGATATATGTTTATATATCAATACGTTAATCTTAGTGAGAAGACGAATGCGAACTTTTGATTTGTCAAAGATCATTAAGATATAAATAAGAAATTGTTTTTCAATATAGTCCCATAAAGTTGATTGAATGATATAAAATGAATAATTCCCCAATGGTTAAAGAAAAACATTTAAACTACTTTTGTAATCCATTTTGGATTGTGAATCTAGGTCTGGTCGTGGGTCATGAGTAGGGATGGTCATGGGCCGGATTGGGTTCGAGCCGGGCTTAGACTAGTGTATTACAAAAAAATGTTGGGCCCTAGCCTGGCCCGGCCCGGTGATCGGGCCTTAATTCTGTGCCCAAGCCCGACCCTATAAGAAAAATCTAAACCTAAAGCCCGGCCCACGGGCCTCCGTCCCTATTTTTTTATTTTTTTTTAAATTTAAAAAATAAATACAAAAAATACAACATCAAACCAACAAAAAATATTAAAATTACAATTTTTAAAAAGCAAACCAATATTCCAAACTAACAAAAAATATTAAAATTACAATTTCTAAAGAAAACCAATATTCCAAATATTAGGGTTGTATTGTAATGTGTGTATATATATATATATATTTTTAAATATTTTTTTTTAAAATATCCTTCGGGCCGGGCCTAAATTTTTTTAGTCTTGTCCAAGCCCGGCCCTAATTTTGATCGGGCCCTAATACCTAGGCCCAGGCCCTGCCCGTGGGCTCAAACCCTAAACTCAAACCCTAAAAAAATAGGGTCGGGCTGTTCGGGCTGGGCGGGCCCCCAGGCCCATGACCATCCTTAGTCGTGAGTTTAGGTTTGGACTTGAGTTGATCCAAGTAAAAAAAAAAATTCTATAATTTTCTTCAAATTGATTCTAGCAATTTTCCAAATCAAACAAGTCTTGTCTTTTCATATTTATAACTTACTTATAATAAGGAGTTACATGTGATAATTTTTAGTGGCTTTAAATTGTTTTTAGTAACTTTAAAGTGAAACTTTTGGTGTGTTGGAGTTACTCATTTGTTATTCTATAAGTAAAGAAGTTTACATTATCATTTGGGTATGAAATTTTAGGACATCATTCACTACACACATATACACTTGAGTCTATATAAATTTATTTTTGAGAGAGAGTTCAACACTTGTTTTGTTTACCGGATCTTTTAATTTCAAGTACTAGTATCGAAGGATTGTGATCGTTGTATTCTAGGAAGCAAATGCCTCAGTAACCATAAACATTTTAGCAGAGACGAATTTTGTTTTAAGAAAATATCGTTAAACGATAGTCTCGATCAATATAAATTTTTGTAATTTTCATCGTCAAAGTACTGTAAATATAATTTTATTTATTTGTTGTTTTCATATATTTTACAATCTGTGGAGAATAATCATGGTTAGTTGATGGGTTACGTGGAGAATAACCATTTGAATTTGATGGGTTACGTGGAGAATAATCATTTGAGTTAACCATGGTTAGTTGATGGGTTACGTGGAGAATAATCATTTGAATTTGGTTTGCGGGAATGTTTTTTAAGTTTTTTATGAAAAGAATGTGGGTGATAGTAATGGGAAAAGACTGTAAGTATAATTTTATTTATTTGTTATTTTTATGTATTTTACAATCTGTAATATTTATTGTTGCGTGTATTGGGTTTCTAAATATTTTTTGTGAACTCTTTTACATTTGTAGTATTTTATATTTAACAACAAATTTTATTAAGAGTTTTTTTTTTTTTTTTTTTTTTTTTTTTAATTTTATTTATTATGAGTATTATTCGTAAATATATTTGTGACATATTTAGAAATATTTATTTAAAATAATATTAATTAATATTAAATTATATTAAAAAAATCAGTATTTTCACAATTATTTCCAACATTATTCTCAATCTGTTTCATAACGATAAATATTGAGAATGATAAGAAGAAATTTATAGTTGAAGAGAGAGAAGCATAAGAAGGAGGTAGGAACTTGGGTAAATAGATCTCCCTTTTTTTTCATTCAACACGTTCATCTTTATACAACAATATTCATCTCTATCTAGAGAGAGAACACAATACAATACGACTATTCATATAACTACACATACCCACGTAATTGCACCTAGAGAGAGAAACACAACACAATACCCACGTAACTGCACCTAGAGAGAACACAACACAATACAACTATATGTCACACCTCACCTCGGACACCCGTTATCCTAGGACCAACGTGACATCGACACGACATCACCTGGATATCCAACCAACTAGAAAATAACAACATGCATACATAAATATGCAATCACATATACATGTCATATACATCATCTCATATGGGGGACACACCCGTCCCCAATTATAAGAACAACAAAGATATAAAATACCCTGAACTCCTCACGGGTTCGCCTCAGACAGCTCGTCTCAAAAACTCCTACACGACACCATCGTAGTACTCTACCTAGTACCAATAGGGAACCGACTCCTAACTCTTTCACCTACGAGTGTACTGCCTTCTTAATAAAACATTTTAAATGGATCAAGCATATAACATATAAACATCACATTTCAAATAAAAATCTCATAATATATATAAATGTATTATACCACAAGAAAAACATTCATTTTCCTGTCACCATAGAATCAACGTCTATATGTTTATAACATTTCAATTAAACAATAAAAATCAACCAGAACGTCACAGCAACCATATAGTATAACGCAACTGAAATAATAGATATATCATCGTAAATGGATATACCAAACCAGTATAAAAATAAAGTATATATAAATGTTATATATGACAAAGCACCATATACAACAAAACACCACATATGACACCATATCACACCACACCTTACCACACCACATCACTCCACACCACACCACACCACATCACACCATATCTCGACTAGCTATGTGATTGTTTTAACCTCACGATCGGGAGTTACAACGGTACCGTACCACCCGTAGGATATGCCTTCCTAGCAGGACATAACAACGCTCTGCTGGACTATGCCAAGCAGGTGAACAACGCTCCACTGGACTATGCCAAACAGGTGAACAACGCTCCGCTGCACTATGTCAAGCGAGTGAAACACGACTCTGTTGGACTATGCCAAACAGGTAAATATCGAACACCAATCTCCACCTCACCTCAACAACAATAACCCATCTTCACCTCAACCACAACAACAATAACTCAATAGATAATCAACGCTCTGCCGAAGCAGATAAAATCAACAACATCGTAAGATCAATGACAATATCGTCAAACTACAAATCAATAACATCAATCTCTATCTCCAAAATCGATTTTAATCCAAATATCATTTTTCCACCATCTTTTAAAACCAATTAGATTTACAAATCATTTCTTTCCACTTTTCTTTAAAAACCAACTAAAACCATATTTCCAAATTACCCAAATTCGCTTGATCCATATAAGTTATAAATTCATCCAGTTTTTAAGTAAACACATTTTCCATCAGATATATAAAAATAGATTTTTGGCAAGAAAACAGTACACTCACCTGGTTATCTGTTCCGAAAACTTTTACCCACTATCCTCTCCCGGTACTCCGGTGCCTGCGAACTTAATAGTGACAGGGCCTAAATTAATATTTTATGTAAAAATAACCTAATCATGCAATGCAACCCTAAATCCCGAAATTTCCTATTTCTCACATTTTATTATAAATATTACTATTCCGCGAATATTGCTCCGTTTAAAATTTATTCTATCGAATTTATTCATATGAAAGGTCTCAATATTTATTTTTTCGATGCTAGTAATTAGTTTCATAATCACCCACGAGACAATTAAATATCATTAAATACATATATTAGTAGAGTTCAGAATTCTACCTTTCTCGGATTTTTCGTTTGCCGCGAGATGAGTATTTTGATTTTCATTGGGGGTGGTTTGTGAAATTGTTTGCTTTTGCTTTTCTTTTTCTTTCTTCTTCTTCGCATCTGTTTCTGGTTCAACCCAAATCGCCGACCTTCTCTCACTCTACTCTCAACTCCGACGATCACCCTCTACAACCACGACGGCAAACCAACACCCACACATGAAACACTTGCCCCACATAAACTACCTTCATATCCACACAAACCAACCACCGTTGGACCAACCAAACGACGACACAACACACACACATATATTGCTCTCTCTCTCTCTAACTCACCTCCGGTGAATTAACCGACAGCGACACCCAATCACACATACCACCGGAGGAGCCACACACCCTCTGGCCAACTTACTACACACACACACATACACAACAATAACAGAACACATACACACATACATCACCCAACGAAAACGGAAAACACGCACATACACCTGCACCGCACCGTCGACACACACACGACGCTTACACGATCAACAAACTCACTTCGTCGGCGACCCAACAGCACAGCCAACGACCCACACACATACCCACATGATCGCCGGCCGAACAAAGCACACATACACACACCAAAACACACACATACAAACAACACACAACACACACAGTAGGCACACACGCACACACAGCAGTGGCTGAATACACACACTCTCCGGAGTGACGACCACACCGTCGAATGGATGGAACGTATACTTCGATCACATACGCACAACGAAACACATACAAAACACACACAGTCATACACTCCGTCGACAACCGCAACAATCACAGACCACTGGACGAACGGCACTGTCAACGCAACACATCCCACAACGAAACACCCACCGTCGACGACGAACAGTGCACCGCTGATGAACTGACGGACCGATCGAACACCCACTGCCGGAACAACCTCTTTTCTCTTTCTCTTCTGTTTTTCTTCTTTGATTGCTTCTCGATCCTTCCCGGGAGTGTGGATATATATGATTATATGTGTGTATATATATGTGTGTGTGTGTGTGTGTGTTGAAAAGAGGCCAAGCCCCATACCGCCCTTACCTCTCTCTCTCTCCCGCGTTTTCTCTTTGATCTCTTTCTCTCTCTCTCTCTCTCTCTCTCTCTCTATATATATATATATATTAATTTAGTTGTAATTACATAAATCTCCCCCTTCATTCTTGTTAAGTTATTTATTAAACCAAATTCTAATTTTAATGTTTTGAAAACTACAATTTGACCCCCTAAATTTTTATTAATTTTTTTTAAAATCATATAATTAATCTCGCCATTCACCCTGTTATTTTCAAATGTACTCAAATACAGCTCAAAATATGCGTATAAGAAAAATAGGGTCTTACACTACCCATATAAACTGCACATACCCACATAATTGCACCTAGAGAGAAAAACACATCACAATACAACTATCCACATGCAAGGCCCACATAATTTGCACATATCATTTCCCCCTCCTTTCAGATCCTTGTCCGCAAAGATAAAATCAGGATATGACTTGGTGAAACGCCACTCGTTCTCCCAGGTTGCATCCTCAATTGGTGCTCCAGCCCATTTCACCAAGATTTCGGACCTCGAATGGTATTTACCTTTGTAAATCACTGGTCGATCTAAAATGGCTTCAGATTGTAGAAGGATGGTCGTAGTATCCGAGACGGGAGGGAGTTGGGTAGACGTCGGAGTCACTAGTCCCAAATGCTTTCGTAACAAACTGAGATGAAACACATTATGAATTTGAGAGCCGGGTGACAAAGCTAATTTATAAGCCACTTTTTCCACTTTTTGAATGATTTGGTATGGGACAAAGAAACGCGGGCTAAGCTTCATGGAGCTCCAAAGAGCCACCAAAGTCTGTCGATAAGATTGTAGCTTCAAGTACACATAGTCCCCCACCACAAACGAGACCTCGCGCTGGTATTGGTCCGTTTGGTATTTCATTCGATCTCGTGCCAACAGAAGGTTGCGTCGTAGTTCCCATAGAATGGAATCTCGGTCACGTAGATACTCATCTACTGCTTGGACACGGGCAGTGCCTGGTACATAAGCCAGTAAACTTGGAGGCGGAATGCCGTAAACGGCTTCGAAGGGGGTTATCTTGGTGGAGGAGTGAGTGGATGTATTGTAGCTAAACTCGGCCCAAGGAATCCATTCGAGCCATTTTCGTGACTGGTCACTGGCAAAACATCGCAAATACTATTTCAATGTTCGATTTACCATCTCGGTTTGGCCATCGGTTTGGGGATGGTAACTCGAGCTCATGCACAACTTAGTTCCTTTCAGCTGGAATAATGTTCGCCAAAACGAGCTAATAAGCACCTTGTCTCGGTCGCTAACAATTGATGTTGGGATGCCGTGTAGGCGGACGATGTTGGCGACAGAGACCTTGGCTACCTCACGGTTGTAAATGGGTGCTTCAAGGCTATGAAGTGAGCATATTTCGTCAGTCAATCTACGATTACCATGACGGCAGTATATCTGTTAGACGATGGTAACCCTTCGATTAAGTCTATCGAAATATCGGTCCACATTTGAGTAGGGAACGACAAAGGCTGTAGCAATCCTGTTGGTTTCATACAATCAGTCTTGAATCTTTAGCAAACATCACATTGTTGCAAAAAATCCTTTACCGCCCGACGCATATTGGATAAAAAAAAATTGCGCTTGATACGAGATAGGGTTCTATGAAACCCAAAGTGTCCACCGATTGGCGATGAATGACAACCATCGATTATCTTTGGAGTCAAAGTTGAGATAGGGCTCAAATAAACTTTGTCTCGTTTGAACCATACTTCATCTCGTTGCAGCAGCTTGTGGTTTGATTGGGATGAACTTCTCTTCATCAATTCTTCATAAAATGGGTCATGTCTGACTTCTTTTTGAAGCATGGGCCACCAATCTGCATGGAGTTTAGAAATAGATAAAAATTGAAATTCAACTACATGGGACAAAGAATCTGCACCTTGGTTTTCAGGTCCTATTTTATATTCAATTTCATAATCATAACCATGTATCTTTGGTCGAGTGTTGTAATCCGTTGCTCCAGTAGGTATTTAAGACTTTTTTGGTTGGTGCGGACTTTAAACGTTTTCCCGAGCAAATCTGGGCGTCATTTCTTAATTGCTTTAACAATGACCAACATCTCTTTCTCATATGTGGACAATGCCAAGGCCGAACCCTTCAAGGCTTCACTAAAATACCCTACCGGTCGATTTCGCTGGGTGAGAATTGCGCCAATTCCAATTCCGCTAGCATCACATTCAATCATAAATTGTTGAGACCAATCGGGAAGACATAAAATTGGTGGGGAAGTCAATGCCTCTTTCAATTGTTGGAAAGCCCTCTCCGCTGCCTCATTCCATTGAAACCCATCCTTGGTCAAAAGACGGGTCAACGGGACTGCTATACATCCAAAATTACGGATGAATTTCCGGTAGTATCCTACTAAACCGAGAAACCCACGAACCCTTTTTGTCGTTGTCGAAGTAGGCCACTCAATGACTGCTTGTATTTTGGTTGGATCGACTGCCACCCCCTATTCCGAAATGATGTGACCCAAGTACTCGACCTGCATAACACCAAATTGGCATTTCCACTTTTTTGCATACAAATTGTTAGTTGATAATATCTTTAGAACAATTTGTAAATGGGTAAGATGGTCTTCCCATGATTTCGAATACACCAAAATGTCATCAAAGAAAACCAAAATAATTTTGCTGAGATAGGGGCGGAAGAGATCATTCATGAGGCTTTGGAAGGTGGCTGGTGCATTGGTGAGGCCAAATGGCATCACTATAAACTCATAATGCCCTTCATGCATCCGGAAAGTTGTTTTAGGAATGTCGTCTTATCGTACTCGAATTTGGTGATATCCGGATCATAAATCCAATTTGGGGAAAAATTTAGCTCAATGGAGCTCATCTAACAGTTCATCAATCATAGAAATCAGATACTAACGCTCGGTAGTCCACACAAAATCGCCAAGCTCCATCCGCCTTCTTTACTAACAGAATCGGTGACGAGAACGGGCTGTAACTTGGCCTTATCAACCCAGATTGCAAAAGCTCTTTCACCATATTCTCTATCTCAGTTTTCTGGTAATACGGGTAGCGATATGGCCTTACACTTACTGGTCTCGCATTCGGCTGCAGCGGAATTTGATGGTCATGTGACTGTCTTGGAGGCAAACTAGTGGGTTGTTCAAATATTCCACAAGGAGGCGCCCAATTTCAGGTGGGTAGGAATTCCATTGGTCGTTGTCAAAGGGAACTATTTGAAGAAAATATCTCGTGCCTTGTATTCCACTTATTTCCTTGTCGGTTAAGACATCGACGCCAGCTCGTCCCATCCCTTGGAAGGTGTGAGAAGTACCCCCCACTTTGAAGGTCATGGTTAGCTGCTTGTAATCCGTCTCAATGGGTCCGAGAGTTGCAAGCCATTGCACAACCAATGCTAATTGGCACGCTGCGACGGGAAGAATGTAGTAGTCGGCGGTGACGGAATGTCCTTGGATGTTAAGGGTAAGCGCCCGACATTGTCCAACGCATTCTATCTTCTCTCGGTTAACCACCATGACTTGGAATTTCTTGTCTCGGATTATGGGTAACCCAAACTTAGTGACTATGGTCTGATCGATAAAGTTGTGAGTGTTGCCGCCATCTATTAGCACAGTTACATTCCTGTTTTTCAGCTTACCTAGGACGCGTATGGTTTGTGGATGTTCGGTACCTGCAATTGCATGGAAAGAAATCTCAGGTACCATTTCTGAATTTTCTGCTTTTGGTTGAACAACCTCAACATCCCCGATCTTCACATTGGATGAGTCCTTGATCATAAATAATTGCGTCCGCTCGCAACGATGACCTAGAGTGAATTTCTCGTCACAATAATAACATAACCCCTTCTCTCGATGTTCTCGCGCCTCCTGATTAGTGATTCGGCGGAAGGTTGATGGTGGAATATTGGAAGTTTGATTCGTGCACTGGATTGGTGGAGGTCCCAACACTCCGGCTGTTGGGTTCGGTGACGTCTGCGGTGTCACTAAGGTGGTTTGGGAGTAGAATTGCTAGTTTGGTTTTCGCTACAGTTGGTTTCGTTCTTCGATGAGTCGAGTCACTCCTATTGTATACACCAATCTACGAGGTTGTTTAATTTTTACGTCTATGCAAATGTCGTCTCGAAGTCCCGCAATAAAACACCCAATTAGAAAATTTTCAGATAGTCCATCAACATGGTGTGAGAGTCTCTCGAAAGTTTCTTGATAAGTCGCCACGGTGATGGTTTGTTTAAGGCGAGTCAGAGCTTCCGATGGGTCCTCGTAGTCAGTTGGACCAAACTGGAGTAGTACAACCTTGGTAAATTCCTCCCATATTTGTGGTCCGCGAAATTTCGTCAACCACCTATGCCATTGTAAGGCGATTCCTTCTAAATGGAAGGAGGCCAGATGAACCTGTTGGTCTGGTACAATATTCTGGAAATCAAAGTATTGTTCCGTTTTGTAGATCAAGCCATTTGGGTCGTGAAGATTCTTCGCGTGCAAATGGATTGGTTTCGGGAGAGCTACTGATTGGGCTACGTTAGATTCGAAGAGTTTGAAGCTCGGTTAACATCGATTGTAAGGCGACATTCACCTGATTGAAGCTTGACTCATGTCGTGCTAAGATTTCGTTGACGTCGTTGTGGAATTCGACATTCGTTTTGCCGTGAGTGTCCATGATCGAAACCGCGCTCTGAATACGAGTTGATAAGAAAAAATTTAGGCCCCGTTTGGTAACCCATCCCATCCCAAAAATTCTCATTCCATTCCCAGATTTTTGGAAATTCTGTTTGGGAATAGCGTTTGGTAATTTTTGTTTCTATTTCCATTTCATTCCCATTTGAGAATTGTGCCCACTTTTTTCTTAAGAAATGAGAAACAAAAAAAAGTTGTTTCTCATTATTCCCATTCCATTCCCAAAACCCATGATCACTATTCACCTACCGGCCGGCCACCGCCCGCCGCTGCCCGCTACCGAGGCGGCGGCGGCGGTTATCTCTGGCGACGTCGCCGGTCACCGTCCGGCCGGAAATTTTCCGGCCACTTTCGGCGGTCGCCGGCGACAGCGCCATTGTCTTCCGGCCGGCGCCACCGCCGTCCAGTCATCGCCGGCTGGGGGCACCGCCATCTCCTACGCCGGAGAACCGCCGCCGGCCGGCCGGTGACGGCGCCACCGCCGTCAGGCCAAAACAGAAAAGAAAAAAAAAAAAAAAAAAAAAAAGATTTTAGGATAAAATCGTTATTAAACACAATTCCCTTCCCAAAACAAAAAAAAAAATTATCGTTACCAAACGTGATTCTACTCCCAAAAAGAAAACAAAATTCCCATCCCATCCCATTCCATTCCCATCCCACTGCTGGAATGGAAACAGAAACGGTTACCAAATGCCACCTTAGAGTTTTAGAGAGAGAAGCATAAGAAGGAGGTAGAAACTTGGGTAAATTGATCTCCCATTTTTTTCATTCCACACGCTCATCTTTATACAATAAGATCCATCTCTATCTAGAGAGAGAACATAATACAATACAACTAGCCATATAACTACACATACCCACGTAACTGCACCTAGAGAGAGAAACACAACACAATCCCCACTTAACTAGGGATGGTCATGGATCGAGCCGGGTTTTGACTAGGGTATTACACAAAAATGTTAGGCCCTAGTCCAGCCCGGCCCTATGATCGAGCCCTAATTTTATGCCCAAGCCCGGCCCTATAAAAAAAAATTAAGCTCGGGCCCGACCCTAGCCCGGCCCTATAATTTATTTATTTTAAAATTTAAAAACTAAATACTAAAATTATAAAATGACTCTTCAATTTTCTCTCTATGAGAAGAATGAAACTAGAGTTTGCTAAATTATCTAGCCAAAATTATAAATTACAAAATAGCCCCTCAACTCTGTCTCTATGGATATATATATATATAAAATATATTTTTTATATTTTAAAATAGTTCGGGCCAGGCCGGGCCGGCCTTAAACAAAAATGATCAAGCCCTAACCCGACCCTAAAAATGAAAGGGCCTTAGTCTTTAGGCTCTAACCCGGCCTATGGACTCAAACACCAAGCCCAAGCCCTAAAAAAATAGGACCGGACTGGGCGGACCGGTCGGACTTCCAGGTCCATGACCATCCCTACACTTAACCCCATACAATACAACTGCCCATATAAACTACACATATCCACATAACTGCACGTAGAGAGAGAAACACAACACAATACAACTATCCACATGCAAGGCCCACGTTATTTGCACATATCATAGAATCACCACCCATGCTAGTCACCACCTCACCAATCCACAAACACCACCCACGCCGGTCATATTTTCAGCATTTGAACGTTATAAAATCATATTTTATCATTAAACATAGTTTTTCAAAATTATCATATATATTTCGAAAAATCTTATTATTTAATTTATATATTTTCTGATTTTGTGATTTTTTATTGGGAAAATTTATTTCTATCCTTTTTGGATTTAGACCAAATTATTTTTTAGACTAAATTAAACGTTTTAAAAGTTTAATTTTTTGTCAAATATGATTGTTATAAATTTGATTTATATAAGGGGTATATATATTTTATTTTTTAATATATCTTTTGAAAACTAGCCGTTTTAGGCTATCTTTAATTACAATTTAAATAGATTTGTGAATTTCAAATTTAAATCATCAAGAATCATAAAGAAATATCAGATTTTTAAGCGAGAAAAGTTATTTATTCTGAAATTACTTTTGAGGCAAAATTTTAGAGATATTTGCGAAAACTGAGTTTACTACGTGGCTGTGTTTGTCAGTATTTTTCTTGAAAAAATCTCAGTAAGATTTGTCTAATTATATTTGTGCTCAAACAACGATGCTTTAATTGTTATATATTTCGACTTCTAAGCTTATCTTAATTGCAATAAAAATCTTTTTTTTTTTAAAGTATTGAATTTTTTTTATTTTATTTTTTAAAATCTGGATCCAAACTAGTTTTGTGCATAACTTGATATATTTCAGATTTGATAAATTCTCACATACTGCATACACACTTCTATCTCTAGAATTGGATCATTAATTGACTTTATTTTGAATTGAAGTGGTAGAAATTCTTATGAGAAAAACCAATATATTTTTGAGAAAAATATATTTTAAACCCTCTAATTATTGATACGGTTCTAAGTAGTCATTTTAAGTACAATATAATTTTTGAAAAAAATACATTTTAAACCCTCTAACTATTGACACGGTTCTAAGTAGTCATTTTAAATTTGCGCGTTTCATTTTAAACCATCTATGTATCAACATGTTTTTAAATAGTCATTCTGTCAAAAATTTCATCTAAAGTAACAGAATGGAGGGATAAAATAATAATTTTACATTTTTTTTCATTTTCTTTTTTTCTTTTTTCTTTTTCACTTATCTCTCTCCCGCTCAATAGTTAGAGGGTTTAAAATATTATTTTTCTTATATTTTTTGTATTTTGTGAGTTATAACTTACACCTAAAGGTAATTGGTTTAAGTAAAAATGTTGGTTAAATATAAAATGACTTACCTAATCAAGGTATAAAGATGTAATTCTCACATGAAAAGTAATCAGTATATAAGATTTAATTCTTACCGGGAAAAAGAATTAGAATTGGTTAGTAGATTAAAATTTTCTATGAAAGTCCAGGAGAGTAGACGTAGGCAAAAGTAACTTACCGAGCTATTATAAATTTCGGTGTCAATTTCTCTATCCCTTAACTGTTTACGTGCATATTTAGAAGTACATGTTTCCGCATATTAACCAAAATAAAAATAATTGAATTTTATTATTAATTTTTTAACTATTCAATTTTTTTCGTTTTGGTTAGATCGTTGGGCCAACAAATGTTTTTTAAAAAAAAAAAATCAAAAAATAAAGAAGATATTTATTAGGAAAATTTAGTGAAAAGTCCTATTCCATAAAATTATCACTCTGCGGAGTCCTGTAACAGTAATTTTTTAACATAAAAAGTGATTTTTTGAATTTTGATAACATAGGCATTTATTTATTGGGCTTAGGGTGTATGGGCCCAGTTTTATGAACTTCCGATCATGGATAATGTCTTCGGCTAAACCTCATTGCTGCGCCTGCTAGCATCTCACTCTCTCTCTCTCTCATGGCGACGCTGCAGGCGATATCGGAGGCGCTGAACCTCGTCGACGGGAAGAAGGAAAACCTGAAGAAAGCATTCGAAGATCTCCAGTCTCAATCGTCTTCTCTCTCCTCATTCGCTCTCACATGGTCTGACCTAGACTCGTACTTCACCTCTGTGCATTCCTCCCTTCAGAACAAATTCAGCCTCCTCCAGTCGCTAGCGACTCAACCCCAATCGCAACCGACTTCAAATTCCAAACCATCCACTGAGGAGCATCAACAGCTAGATAAACCCTCGTCTTCTTCTTCCGTGATCGCCGCCGAAGACCCGTCCGACTCGGTCTCCGTCCAAGTCCCTGCTCGCCCGGATCTGATATCGTTATGCGCGAGGATGGACGGGGTGGGACTGGTGACGTATTTGAATGAGAGGAAGAAATTTCGGGCATCGATTAGGGCTGAGTTGGTCGACGCGTGGCGGCACGCGCCGGACGCTGCGGCGATGGTATTGGACGCGATCGATGGGTGCTATGATCAGGATCCGAAATCGGAGAAGCGTATTTCCGGGATGATAAGTTGTGTCACTCTGATGGAGGAGCTGAGGGAGGCGAAAGTAGAGATTGGGGCGGAGGTGAAGAATATAGCGAGGAAGATGGCGTCGAAGTGGAAGGAAAAATTGAATACGGAGATGGAGGAGTCGACGGAGATTGTCTCCATGTTCTGTAATCTTTTGGCCACGTATGAGTTGGTGGATATGTGCAATGCCGATGAAATTGCTGAGTATTTTGCTTCCATGGGAAGAAAGGATAATAAGAGAGCTCATGCCTTGTGTCGTCAGCTTGTTTCCGTCGATAAATTACCAGGTTATGATCTTGAATTTCTCTCTCTTTCTCTATGTTTTCTCTTTCTGATGTTGGCTGAATTTTAGGAAGTTGATTCTACTGTAAATGCATGATTTAATTTAGTTCCATCTCTATGAAGTTTTGAATTCCCTCATTGATACACTTTGAAGGAGATTCAGTAGGCCATTTTGTTAACAATGCTTGGGGATTCATCAAATTTGATTTGAATGTGGGTTGATCATGAGCAATTTGTTCAAGTTCAATATTCTCTGGTAAAAAAAAAAAGTAGAGGAAGAAAGAAATAATACCCATAAACAATAGCTTGATCAGTTTGCTAACCAAATTTTGACTAGTCGGTGTTGAATACCACATTGATGTTGGGTCCCCGATATGAGCTATATATAAAGCCTAGAGGCAATCCTCTTACAAGGTGTCTTTTGAGAGTGAGTTAGACCTATTGGATTTCTACACATATGTTGGCTGTGTTGAACCCCGATATCCGTTCGTAGCGTTCGTAGTGATTTGTCAAAATCCTTTCTGCGCGTGAGGGGACGTGTTGAATCCCACATTGATGTTGGGTCCCCGATATTCGTTTGTAGTGGTTTGTCAAAGTCCACCCTGCGTATGAGGGGGGCACGTTGAATCCCACATCGCTTGTGTTACCTAATCCTGAGCTATATATAAGTCTGGGTGTAATCCTCCTCTCTCAAGGCGTCTTTTGAGAGTGAGTTTGGCCCATTGGGTTTCTGCAAATGAGCGGCGTTGTTTATATGGTTAATTGTGGGATTACTAGCTCAATTAATGGATAATCAACTTGGTAGTAGGTGAAAACAAACACCGATCAAGAGGATTCAATCACAAAGCAAATAACACAGGCTTTTAGACTTGTGTTGCATATGTGATCATATAATTGCTAATTATATCCTAAATATATAGTAATTAATTCAATCATTTAGCTTGATCAGTTTGTTAACCAGATTTTGACTAGTCGGTTCACTGATCTTTGTTGCTGATATGGTTAATTGGTCGATTTCTAGCTCAACTAGTGGATAATTTACTTGATAATAGGCGAAAGCACACAAAGATCAAGAGGGTTAAATCATAAAGAAAACAATACATTTTAGACTTGTGCAGCTTATGTAATCATATAATTGCGAATTAACTCTTAAAATATATAGTAATTAATTCAATCATTTAGCTTGATCAGTTTGTTAACCAGATTTTGACTAGTCGGTTCAATGATCTTCTTTCCTGACATGGTTAACTCATGTAGTAAATATTAAATAATTAATTCGGTAGTAGGCGAACACTCACACCGATCAAGAGGATTCAATCACGAAGCAAACAATATATAAGCTTTTAGACTTGTGCAGCTTATGTAATCGTATAATTGCTAATTATTTCTTAAATATATAGTAATTAATTCAATCATTTAGCTTGATCAGTTTGTTAACCTGACTTTGACTAGTCGGTTCAATGATCTTCGTTTAATTGGGTGATGGTTTACTCAAGCAGTGGATTGTTAACTTGATAGTAGGTGAAAACACAGACCGATCAAGAGGGTTCCATCATAAAGTGAATGGTACGTAGGTTTTTGGTGGTGGTTTTCTACTTGCATTGCTTGGGAGAACACAATGGTGGAGGTACACAGAGATCAGAATTCTTTCTTCCCCTCGTTTTCTCCTCTTTCTTTTCGCCCACTATAAGAATAAGATCTGATAATCCTCCTGAAAATAAATCTAGAATCCTTATATAGAAACCTAACAGGCATCAACGATATTGGTAGAGCTTGCAAGACAGGTATTTACACGTAAACATGACATGAAATTATTGGTTATCGGTTTATCTTAATGGGTCGGGTCAGACACGATAAACACAGTAAGAAACATGTGTTTTGGGTTTACTTGAAAATTGACATGAATGATACAATAATTTTAATCGTGTTTTAGGTTACACGTTAGTAGATGACGTAATATGTGATACGATAATTTTAATAAATTAATTTGAAAATGAGAATATATTAATAACTATTTACAAATATTATCTTATACTTATATAATATTACAATTTAAGTTTTATATATATATATTATACTTAGGTTAGGTCAGGTTTTCTGCAAAATCAAACTGTCTTATTTATTTTTATTGTTGTTCTTAAAGGTGGTATTTTGTTGTTAATAATGTGTTAATAGTATTTTTTTGTGTTTGTGTAATGTGTTTTGTTATTTTATTTGTTCATCAAAATTATGTATCACCAGGTCTATAATGTGTAATGGGTCTTTATTGTAACACAATATCTTTATTATTTCATGTTATTAAATAATTTATCTTGTTGTATTATTGTTTCAGATTATTGTGTGACACGATAGCGTGTCGTGTTCATGTTTTGATTTCATGATATGATAACTTACCGTGTTCGTGTCAGACCGTGACACGCACACATGACATGATTTATCAACCCCTAAAATAGACACAAAACACGGCACGATGACATGACCATGACTTCATCTTTTTTAATTTAATTCATCATTTTAAATGAATAAATCATTATATTTTTCTAAGCTAAAGTCAGTTAATTATAATTTGGGGGTATTCTTTTGCTCAAATCATATAATTGATAAAAAATATATTAAATAGACAAAAAATATTTTTATTGAGTTAAGACATTAATTTTTATAAAAATATTGTAATCATATAATTGCTAACTAATTCTTAAACATGGAGTAATTAATTTAGGAAAAAATACCGGGAGGATTCAAAAATACCATCAAATTACCGGTTAAACTCACTAATTAGATAATAAACCAAGAAATCTCAAGTTACATATTATTTGCACAACGTAGTCCCAAAAATCTGATTTGTACACTTTCCATTGACAAATTTGCCCTTGCAGTATATGCGGCAATAATGTTTCCTTAATAAGGTTTGAATGTTTCCATATTCAACAAAATCATTTTATTAAAATGAAAATAACTATTATTATACATATTTTTTTTACAATTTAATTATATATTTAGATTCGTCTAAACAAAATCTTTAAAACAATATCCAATTCACTATTTTTTTTCATTAGTTTTCAGTTTTCACATTCATGTTACATGTAACATGATATTTTCAAAAAAAATTAATGTTACATGTAATAAGGTGTAGTTATCAACTTTTTTAGGGGGGGGGATTGATATTAGGTTGGTTTTAATGTAACATGCAACATTGATGTTACATGTAACATTAATGATACGAAATTCATCATAACCTTTTTAAATGTTTCATGTAACAGTCGTGTGCATCATGTTAAATATGTCTAAAAAATGTGATTAACTAGTTTCAGTTTTTACATTCATGTTACATATAACATGTTATTTTCAGTATATGCGGTAATAAAATTTCTTTAATAAGGATTGAGAGTTTCCATATTCAACAAAATCATTTTATTAAAATGAAAATAACTATTATTGTATATATTTTTTTTACAATTTAATTATATATTCAAATTCGTCTAAATAAGATCTTTAAAACAATATCCAATTCACTATTTTTTTTCATTAGTTTCAGTTTTCACATTCATGTTACATGTAACATGATATTTCCAGAATTTTGAGTGTTACATGTAATAAGGTGTAGTTATCAATTTTTTTTTTTGGGGGGGAGGGGGGGAGTTTGATGTTTGGGTTGATTTTAATGTTAGATGCAACATTGATGTTACATGTAACATTAGTGATATGAAATTCATTATAACCTTTTTTAACGTTACATGTAACATGTGTGTGCATCATGTTAAATATGTCCAAAAAATGTGATTAATTAGTTTCAATTTTTATATTCATGTTACATTTAACATGACATTTTCAGAATTTTTGAATGTTTACATGTAACAAAGTGTAGTTACCACCTTTTTGGGGGGGGGATTTGATGTTGGGTTGGTTTTAATGTTACATGTAACATTAACATTAATGATACAAAATGCATCATAACTTTTTTTAATGTTACATGTAACATTCGTGTGTATCATGTTAAATATGTTCAAAAAATGTGATTAACTAGTTTCAGTTTTCACATTCATGTTATATGTAATATGATATTTCCAGAATTTTTGAATGTTACATGTAATAAGGTGTAGGTACTAACTTCTTTTGGGGGGTTTGATGTTGGGTTGGTTTTAATGTTACATGTAGCATTGATATTACATGTAACATTAATGATACGAAATTTATCATAACCTTTTTTAATGTTACATGTAACATTTGTATGCATCATGTTAAACATGTCAAAAAAATGTGATTAACATCTCATTTGAAAGAGAATAAAATGAACATTTTTGTTTTGCAATATTTATTTTTTTTCACATGGAAATCTGAGGAAAAAATGAAGCAAATTGTGCACATAAATATTAGTATTGTTTACTAAATTTAGGTTCGCTATATAAGGAGTCTACATTGCCGCATATAATGCAAGGGGTATTTCCGTTACAAAAATAGTAAAAGGACTGCTGGGTGCACATGAATATTAGTGGGTTTATTTGGTAGTTTTGGCCGCAATTTGGGACCGTTCAGTCAGCGCCCCATTAATTTATTATTTAATGTGATTTCATGCAGATGTTATTCAGAAACTCATTGATAAAGGCAAAAGTCTTATGGCTATCAAATTTGCGTTTGGATTTGATATGACTAATAAGTTCCCTCCGGTACCCCTATTAAAAAAATATCTGAATGACGCCATGGAGGCTGCCCAGAACCTTCGACAGGAGGGCGCCCAGAAATTTCGACAAGCGAAAGACGAAAAGGACTCGCATCAATTATTGGTAAATCTTTTTTTTTTTCTTCATTTCGATTGCTTAAATTCAGTAAACGTGTGTTTGGATAAGGAATCTGATAAATTCATGGAAGATTTTTAAAATTTTGAATTTTCGTCGTTTGGGTTTTTCGAAATTGAAATTTTATTATTGAAATTTCACCTCGAGATAGAGACGTATGCCTTGTTTGGAGCGATTTACAAAGAATACCTATTTAGGAGGTATTTGGATGTTTTATTGGGGTAGTTGGTGGTAGCTTTTTATAATCCGTACCTAATTTGTAAAAACTTCCTTAACAAATCAACACTTTAGTTAGGTCCGATCCATTACACTTCATGGGAACCCCAATGCTCCCAATTAGGGTTCTGCGTCGCAGGTCTCCGCCCACCACCACCAGTCACGGGACTCTGTCCGCCCATTTTTTTAGTATGCTTTTAAGTTATATTTTTAGAGCTTTTTTGCATTTTGCACCCTTCATGTTTCAGAGAAATCTCACTTTAGCCCCTGTCCTTTTAATTTGAATACGTTAAACCCTAAAGTATCCAAATCGTATCAAGTCAGTCCTTCAACCAGTTTTTATGACGGAATTCACCTAAGATGGCGTTGTTACACACTTGGCTGATTTCCGTCATAAACAATGACAGAGTTACTGATTTGGACTGACTTGACACGATTTAGATACTTTGGGGTTGAATGTGTTCAAATGAAAGTACAGGGGTTGAAGGCGGATTTCTCCAAAACTTCTGGAGGTGCGAAGTGAAAAAAACTCTAATTTTATAGTGTATTTTTCTATTTGCATTCATTCAATTTTAAGTTACATTGGCAGCTTCTGTAACTAAATGCAATTATATCACATTCAACTTCTGTTACATTCATGAGCAAATGTAACTGAAAAATATTTTAAACATGTAACTGAAGACACCAAAATGTAACTGAAAAAAATATGAAAAAGATACTGAAAAACCCGGTGACGGGGACTTCACACTAAAAAAATTTAAATGGGTTCAATGATGGATTGGATTGCGGGGATTGCCTAACTGGGAGCATTGATTTATTAACCCTATTTAAATTTATTCCCCTTGAAATCCCATTTTGAAATTTTAAGAAATTTTACAAAATTCTTTTCTGAAGTGGCCAAACAAGGATTTTTTACCCCAAACACCCCCTAATTTTCTCGTGCAGCATACAGCGATCAGTAAGGAGATCAATGCATTAAAAGTAGTCATCAAATATATCGATGATCACAATCTCGCATCAGAATACCCAAAGGAGCCCCTCGTAGAGCGCCTCGATCAGCTGGCGAAAGAGAGAACAACCATAAAACAAGCCGAAAAGGCTGCCGCGAAACCTCAGGCTCCGGCAAACAAACGGGTTCCAAAAGCAGCTGTTGCTGCCAAGCCGACGCTGCACCAGGGTGGCAACAAGCGTCCGCGGCCTGCTGCAGTGCCGGATTACGGTACCGGTGCTGGTGCTGCCTATTCAAGTGTTCCGGTGATCCAACAGCCACATTTTCAGGGTGCTCCCGGATATGGTATGGGAGGTGTCGCCCCTTCTGCCGGCACATATGGTGGCTCATCTACTGGTATGTATGGTTCCCCTGGTTTTTACCCTTCACAATCACAGGCACAACCACCACCCCCGGCGGGGGCAGGTGGTAATTATGATAGGGGGGTATCTTCTTACGGTGGATATGGTATTCCACCTCAGTATCATCCATCTTATTATCCCCAGTAGTTCCTAGTCATTTTGTCCTTTTATGCTTATGCTACTATTCATGAAAGATGAAGCCCTTCTGTTTGATTAGGCTGTTTAGTCAACAATTTTAGCCGTCTCTCTCTCTCAATTTTGCGCCCCCACCCCACCCCCCGGGCGGGAAGTTTAGCCCAATTTTCTCCCTCCTCTGTCCCCTCCTCCCCCCACCCCCCGGAAGGTTAACAATTTTAACCTAATCTTCTCCCACCTCCATCCCCTCTCTCCCTCTCACTTTCCAATTTTCGCCCATCCCCGTCCTCTCTCTCTCTCTATATATATATATATAAGCCAGATTTTCCCTGACCTCGGTCCACACGCGCACACACACTCTGTGTGTGTTTATTGGATGTGAATTGAGCTTTTGTCAAGTGTAAAAAATTGCATGTTTCTTTAGTAGAATGGCAATGGCAGTGTTGTGATCCTGGTTTTGGGAGTGTGTTGAGATGGAAATGTCTATGGGTTTTAGTTCCAAGTGAAAGGCTTCAATTGATTTTTAGACTCCAATTATGTATTTTTAAGCAAATTATTTATAGTTTTGTATTTACCTATTGATTGGAGTATATATATTTTTTTCCTTTGAATAACCTAACCTCGCCTGCAAGTTCAATTTTTGAATCAGCTTACGTGCACCTTAACTAACCACCTCCCTCCCTGAGCGATCTTAAAAGCGCTGATTGACAAGAAAAGAGACATTTAGGACTAACATTTCTTGGGTAGGCGAGGCCTATATGATAACATGTTTTCTAATGGCTTTTTGAAATTATAAATGATTTTTAAATAATTTTTTTTTATAGATGGTGAAAAAGAGTGGGAAGATAAATCTATCGCCAATTCGGATAAAATTATTCTCTTTTATGAATTATCTTATTCGATTTGTATATTTCTCTATTTGTTTATGATAAAGTCAATTTCCGGCCTTGAATATTTAAAAAAAAGGATTAGCTAGTTAATTTATGTATTTTAATTCTTTTTTTTTTCTTTTTTTTTTTTTTATAAACCATTTGATATTTGATAACAACATTGGATTTCGATGAATTCAGATCGAGCTAGATCGGACCACAAAGACGACAAAATTCTCCCTACTGAGTTTTAGTTCTTACTACTAAACATTGAACTAGTTGAAAAATAGTATAATTTGCAAATTGAAAGTCAACAAAATAAGCACTTCATCAATTGATCTTATTAAATTGACAAATTGAAGAAATAAAAAGTAATTATTGTTTTTGTTTCAAATAAAAACTTAAAAACAAGTTACTTTTTTATTTTTAAAAGTATTTTATCATGGACTTCAAAGTTCATTACTAATTCATTCTTATACCTATATAATTATTTAAATTTAAAAAAAAAATTAATTGGTATATGATAATTGTTTAATATACAGTAACATTTACATACCGACATTCATTATGTTGATATTGACATTGTTGTTGTGCAACAATATTTGTATCCTCCTATTTATTATGTTGCTATTAATATTATTGCTGAACAGTAATATTTGTATCCCTCATATATAATGTTGCAATTGATGTAATGAGAGAATATGTATTTGGGTTTATCTTAAAAAATAAATATATAGGTGATATTTTCTTAATATAGACTTGCAAATAGTAGTTCATTTTAATTTTAATGATAACCGCAAAAGGATTTTCATGTTTAAAATAAAATAAAATAATGAAATTTTTTACCAAAAGTGGCTTATTTTTTAAAAATTGAAAGAGGGTTTGAGCACTCCATTCTTTGGCTTTAATATGAACTAATTATGAAAATCAGAGTTTAATTTTTTATTTATTTTTTTGTGAGATTAGTTACATTTGGAAATAGACAAGTGAACTCAAATCCCTTCAATTTAAGAAACCTACACATCATTCTAATTTCATGAGATTAATCTTCTTCTTTTTAAAAAAAAAAAAAAAAAGATAAATAAAGATATTTTTTTTATTTTTTTTATTTTACAACTATAATTATGTTTTTTTTTTTTCAAAAAATAAATTAATTATATATTATTTCACTTGTGAATTCTAAAAGAGCAAATTACGTTTTGGTTCCTAATGTGTGTCTGTATGGACGTCAAAATTTATCAAATTGAACTTTTGATCCCTAAAATTTTATATTAATTTTAATTTCACAAAATTAAAAACGTTATTAACGATTTTGGATGAAAAATAGGTTGAACTCAACATGTGGATTTTTATCTAATATATTTTTGTCATTTTATTACTCTGATAGACCTAAGACATTTTCTCATAATAGTGATTCAGGTTTCTTTATCTCATTTTCAAGACAAATCGTTGATAGAAAAATATTAAGAAAAAAAAAATCTTAAAATTAGGGAAGTGATGAAATGATGAAATATACATATTAGAAGACCACGTTTTGAGTATAACCCATTTGCCGTATAAAATCATTGAAAAGATTTTTAATTTTGTTGGATTGAAATAAATGTAAAATTTGAGGGATCAAGTATTGCAATTTGGTACCCAAGAGGTGTTAGTTCGGTTGGTAAAGGGAGGTGTCCTTGTTCTCTGTCAACCTGGGTTCGACTCTTCTGGAAAACATTTCAGGAATTAAATTTTGAATCTAATTCTGAATACACCAAGTCGATGTAGATAAATGCTTCCTTAAAATCGTCCGAGAAAGTGATTAGTCGAGATAAACATAAACTGATCTGGACACACTTTACCGTAAAACGAAAATCAAAATCAAAATATGCAGTTCCGTAAACTTTAAAGTCTGACATCGACACCCACCCCATAATTTAGGGGCCAAAAATTAAATTTTTGGCCCAAATGTAGGTGAAAAATTAAGAAACAAGATAATGACAATTCAATGACATCAAGATCCAATGTCACAAGTCAACTACGTGTTAACCCCCCTTCTATCTCTTTCCCTCCCCCTCCCTGACAAAACCAACACCAACACACAATCTCCATACTTGAATTTACCATTTTAACCCCTCACCTTATTTTCCCCAAATTACCCTTCTATCGTTCTCGAAATACCCGCCTTTTTGGTGAACCGTCCACAAAATTATAATTTTAGCTCATTCAGTTCACGTGTTATAGTAATATTTTCAGAAGTTCAAAATTATTTTAATACGTAAAAATTATTGTAAATTTTTTATGTAAAACAGTGATTTTTCTAATTTTAACAGTAATTTTAAGTTTTTAAAAAAATTATTGTAACGCGTGAACTGTATGAATTAAAAATTTAATTTCATGGGCTATTCACCAAAAAATCTTTTTTTTTTTTTTTCAATTTTAATTTTATATTTTATTCAAAAAGTAGTATTAATTCGTCAATATATAAGTATTAAATTTTTACTTAATCAATTTATAATAAATTATGATTTATTTATTTTTTGTTATAACACCATATTTTGCAATTTACTATTCATCCAGTTCATTCAGTACAACAATTTTTAAAAAGTCCAATATTCTGTCAAAAATTTCAAAATCATTTCACGCCATGAGAATTATTTCAATTTTTTATATGAAAAAATTACAGTGACTTTAATTGTGAACTCTACTGGTAAAAAAATTAAGTTTGTGGACTGTTCACCATATTTAATTGTAGTGATTTCCTATGCCTATAGTTACTATATCGATTTTCAAATTTATAAATGCTTAAAAATAGTAAATAATAAAAAATTAAGTGTGTATATATATACCGAAATTGCTTATTTGGTTGCTTGACTAGTTGCCTATCGTTTCACACCTGCCTTCTAAAGATATGGCTACAAAACAACCATACCAGATAGAGATATGACATAACCAACTAGGAACTCCATTTTTGCACCCGGTGATATCCGACTGTGGGAAATGACGCTACTATTAACTTGAGCAGTCTTCCTCGGGGCTTTCATGGAAAGAATACCAGCTTCTATTCTAAGATAATGAACTAGACTCCCTCCACCAACTTCGACAGACGCACCTCCTCTTTGTAAAATTACTAACATACTTAAAAAAAAAGTGCGTTATTTTTCCCATCTCTCTACAGAAAAATTTAAAGGAAGAGAAAACATAGGATTAAGTACCTCGGATCCAAGCCTTGACTCGAAACTTCTTTTTTTTTTTAAAAAAATATTGTGTACATATATATATATATATATATATATATAAATTTGATTTAATTGAATAATGTAATTTTTTTTAAAAATTTATTACCGTTAATAAAAATATAATATAATATTATTATAATATATATTATTTCGACATACGCGCCTGCTCTTTACAAAACTACTAACATACTTTAGAAGAATGCGCTATTTTTCCTCTATCTCTACAGAAATATTTAAAGGAAGAGAAAATGCAGGATTAAGTACCTCGGATCCAAACATTCACTCGAAGCTTCCTTTTTTTTTTCTCAAATTTATTAAAATTACTAATAAAAAATATTTTAAAAAATAGTGTATATATATATATAATTTAGGGAAACTTTTTTAGAGATCTCAAGATTTCAAAAATTACTTTTTAAATTCCATTTGATGTGTAAAAAAATTATTGTTACAGAACTTCATAAAGTGATGTTTTTATGGGATGGAATTTTTGGAGGAATTTCTGTATAATTTATTTAATTGAATAATGTAATTTTTTTTAAAATTTTTATTACCGTTAATAAAAAATAATAATATAATATTATTATAATATATACCACTGAAAACACGTCATGCAAGAAGACGCACGGCATTTTCCCCCTTCGCTCTTCGTCGTCTTCTTCCCCAAAATGAACCATTTCTCCTTTTGACCTTCTCTCCCTCTCTCTCTCCTCTCTAGGACCAGCTGGAATCGTTTCTTCCGTCAATGGAAGAAGACTCGCAGGCTTCTACTACTGCTGCTGCTGTTGCCGCCTCGGAGCTTCGACTTCATAGCTCTAATGTCGAGGAACGTCGCGCGATTTATGGCGCTGAGCAAGTGAAAGTTCCGATTTCAGATGCCGGAGCCTTCCCCGGCGTCGGATCGATTAGCGGCGCCAGGTACAAGCTGATGTCTCCCGCGAAGCTCCCGATCTCTAGGTCACCTTGCCTCACCATCCCTCCCGGTCTCAGTCCGACGTCCCTCCTCGAGTCACCTGTCCTCCTATCCAACATCAAGGTTAGAGATTCCAGCTGGAGTTATTTCATCAATATCTGTAAATTCGATACTATTGGTGTGAGATTGGAGTCGCGTATCGGATTTCTAATTCGAGTTGATTCTTTTTGTTGCTCCGATATTTTTCTCTTCCCGGATTTTCAGAAGTCTAATCTTACTCGTCTGGTCTGATGCAATGTCGCATGAGACCTAATTAAGAGAGATTCGAGTTTCCCTTCGATTATTGGTTGAGCAAGCTGGCGTCCGCTTGCCTTTCGGCAGATAGGTCACTAGGTTTTGGTGGAGAATTTGGGGAAAATTCGATGATGTGATCAAATATGTACGTTGAACATAGAAAAACAGACCTCCTTTAGTAATAAGTGCTGGTGAAGTTCGGATTAGACGTTTGGTTCTTTTCATCACTTTGCAATTTGTTATTGTTGCTATTCCTCCTTCCATCTGAACGCTCCTTTTCCTGTTGGAGAATAATACGTCTTTGTTAGCATTAAATGCGTATTTCTGTGTATAGTGGATATGATTTAAGTGTGTGCGTTTTTGGAGCCGTTAGAATCTGGTACTTGCATCACATTATCGATCATTGGCAGCTTATCTATCCTATTCATAGCAATAGAATATGCTCCTCTTAATTATTTTTTTGCCCATTTAATCTTCGGTGGTGTTTTTTCACAGAATGAATCTTCCTTTTTGTTGGTGCTCAGACTTTGTCTTTGTTTTATTCCCTGATAAAGGTTAAAAAGTAATCTTGCATTTGTATGTTTAATATTCTCGAATCATGGCACTAAGGGAATTATATACCTCATTGTTTATGCCTTGAACTTGTATGTGTCGTCGATAACTATGATGATCTAGTGTTGATGATGATGATTTTGACTAGGTACCCATTATTCCGATTTTGTTATGTCTTCACGGCCAGATGAATACAGTTTTGTTTTTACCTCTCTCCTATCAAAACATGAAGATTTTTAGCCAGCATTGAGACTGAGATTCAATGTTTTTTTGGGTTGTGATTGAACTGTTGAAGAACGAGAATTCTTTATGATCAATGATTGTTTATGTTTTGATAAGTCTCAGTTAAACAGTCTTATGTACTGACTTTGTGTTTTTTGCAGGCAGAGCCTTCTCCAACTACAGGTTCCTTCTTCAAGGCTCAATTGATGCAAAGCTCTCGTGGTGGTGCTGCATTCACAATGACCACAAACTGTTCCAATAGCAGTACTTGTGATGAGAAAAGATCTGAAAGCTTTGAATTCAAGTTTCCCACCCTAACTAATAACGGTTCATCATTATTGCCTACCAGACCTGTGGTATGCCTCTACTGAATTCTCTGTTTGTTAATAACCCTCTTTTGGTTAATTCGAGTTTCGGATCGTACCTATATTTATCTTCATTTTAATTTGATTTTTACGAAGTTGTGTCAACCAACTTATGGATGCGGTGTTTTTGATAATGAGAAATAGGAATTACCTGTAGGAGTCTTTGCCATGTTTCTTAAACGGTTTTACTCATACTTAAGATGACATTGGAAATGGCATCTTGAAAGAATGAGGTTGCGTATGTTTTTGGTTTGATCACTCTAGCATGATTACTTCTAAAACATGATAATCTGAATTTATCCATTTGTTGAATACAAAATATGAGTGTATGTTGAATTAAGATTTTTTTTTATTTAACAGTAAGGTATGTCCTGGCCCGCTTACGCGCACCTCGACTAATCACGTCACCGGCCAATTAAGATTTACATAAGATGCAAAAGTCCTTTTTTTGTGATTAATTTTTGTTTGTTGATTGTAATTAAGGAAAAAGAAAGTAAACACGATCGAGGTAAATACCTATGCACAGTGGCAGATGCAAGTGATGAACAACGGGAACTAATGCTCAAGGCCCCCTACATTTTTGAAAAAATCAATCAAAAGCCTTTTATATAAGCCCCCTCTAATTTATCGATATATTCAATAGACTCCCTAAATATTTTCACCCCCCTCCCCCACCCGGACCATTTTTTGGGATCCACCACTGCCTATGCATACATGTCTTGTCTTACGTTTTAAAGAGATCTTATCTTTAGACTAATTTTGGCAACTGCTTACTTAAAATTGCATTGAAGGTATCTACAGGTTTCAACCAGCGGCAAAGTGAAATACACAAACTAATCCAAGACCAACACCAGTCTCAATCATTCCCATCTGCAGGTTCAGTTAAACGCGAGACATCAGCTTCTTCAAAAATTTTGGGTCCATCTGGACCTGCAAGTGAAGTTGATTCTGACAAATTAAATCAGACTCAAATTTCTGACTCTGACCATAAAGATCACGGGCCTTCAGTAGTGGCCGAGAGGTCTTCTGATGATGGATATAACTGGAGAAAATACGGGCAGAAAGTTGTGAAAGGAAGTGAATTCCCAAGAAGCTATTACAAATGTACGTATCCTAACTGCGAAGTGAAAAAGATTTTTGAACGTGCACCAGACGGACAGATCACGGAGATTGTCTATAAGGGTAGTCATGATCATCCTAAACCTCAACCTAGCCGTCGATTTACAACTGGCGCCCTTGTATCTATCCAAGAAGAAAGAAATGACCATGCTTTGTCTTTAACTGGCGAAGAAGGTACGTGCCTCAACCTTTTAGTAAGAGCGCGTTTGGATGAGGTATTTGATTTCAATAAGGGATTTGATTTTTACACATTGCTTTTCGAAATCAAATACCTTCTGCAAATACTTTATCACAAAAGGACTCTAAGAGTGTGTTTGGGCAAGAAATGTGATAAATTTATGAAATCTAGAAATGATGGGATTTTGAATTTTAGAAGTTTAAAATCCTGTTATTTTCCAAATCCGTTGTTTGGATTTATTTTTTGCAATTAAAATTGTATTTATGTAATTTTACTATGATATGGAGATGGAGAGGTTTACCTTATTTAGAAGGTTTACAAAAAACACATTCGGATATCATTTTACCCCCTTTGAATCTCCTGGAATTCTGCAAATTCCTTTCTGAAGTATCCTAACCAAGAATTTTAAATTATGAATTTCTGAAATTCCTTATCAAAATGAAATCCCCTCTCAAATTCCTTCACCCAAACTATGAGATCACACATCAGAAGTATTATAAAAGATTGTCTAATATATAAAGTACCATGTGAGTTGTTAGTAGTATCCTGGTGCAGAAATGGCACCGTGTTGTTGTTGATAGAGGAGTAGAGCTCTGGAGAGGGGTAGAGGTCCCGGGTTAGGTACCCTGTGTCCGCTTATGGGTTGCCATTTACACCACCAAAAAAAAGGATGAACTAGGCCAACACGACGAGGACGTCACGTCTTTGAGTGGTGGGGGTGGGGGAGATGTGGTGAGATCCCACATTGTAATATTTCTTGAATTAAAACTTTTTAATTCGTATCCTGACAATATGGAGTTAGTTGTTTGCATTGAGGGAGTTCTTCCCTCATTACAATTTGGATATTAGTTGAATTACTCAAATATTTGTGGATTAACTAGATATAATTGAAAAATAAAGATTAAAGTGTAGCAGATGCCAATATGATACATTTGTTTTGGGGGTTTTACGATAAGGTGTGTCCGGACCAACTTATGTACACCTCGACCAATCATCTCCCTGGACAATATCTTTGCATGCCTTCGGTAGTGTTTGGCTGCATGCAATTAGAGCCTTGGAATTTGCCATACGTCCAAATGCTACCTCATTTCTCTTACTTAATGTTTGGTAGCATGAAATTCAAGCCTGGAATTGGAATTGGAAACGAATGCATATAACGTTTTAAGATATGTACATGCATTCGTTTCTAATTCAAATTCCACCAAACCAAACACTGCCTTAAAAAGTTTTTAATGCGTATGCAGTACTAATTTAGTTGCTCTTGTTTTCTTTTTGTTGAAGACAAGTCAGGCAACAATTCCCAGACTTGCAGCGTCGATCCAAACGGCAGTCCTATGATATCTCCTCAACAAGCGACCGATAGCATAGACGGTCCCGTTTCGCAATTGAACGGTATCAACAACGAGTTTGATGAAGATGGTCCGTTTTCAAAGCGAAGGTAAGTGGCCGTGTGTAAAGTCATGCTTTAAAGGGTTTTTCTCTCATAACCCCAAATTTTGCAATTCACTATTCATCCAATTTATTTGATACAATAATTTTTGGAGTCCAATAATTTTGTTAAAAGTCACTGTATGCTATAAAAGTTACTGTAATTTTTTATATGGAAAAATTACAGTGACTTTTATATAGTACATTAATTTTGGACTTTTGGAAAAATTATTGTAGTGCATGGGCTAAAATTTTAAATTTCTAGACTGTTCACCAAAAAACCCAAATTAAAAACGGCAGCCCAGTGCACAATGGCTTTTGCCATTGCTTATCCTTTTCAAAATTTAAATAATTAATTTTATATCATAAACTCGAATGGTATGGGCTAAAAGTTAGGATTTCTTCAAAGGATGGAAATATCTCTTCAATTGAATGGTTGAGATTTAATCTATATCTCCACCAATAGATGTAAATTGTCCCGTTGACAAAAATTATTGTCCCGATTTATAATATAGACAAGTATAAAGTCCATTAATTATGTACAAATATTTTATTGAGAGTTTGTTATTTAGTTTGTCAACGAAATCTAAATCAATGGTTGGAAATTTCTCAAACCATCCGATGATAAAAAAATGTCTCAAATATAAAATATGTTCCGATTTATTTTGGAAGAATGGGTTGTTCAGATCGTCTTTCATCTTTGATTAATGTATTGAACTAAAAGTAGTGTCTTTAGGTCAAAAATATTTCCAACCATCCAATGGTAACAAATGTCGTAGATATAAAATACGTTTTGATTTATAGAATAGATGTTCATACGCTAACTCGTGATAATAAGCAGGAAGACCGATATGTGCAGCGTTGACGTCATGCAGGTGGTTAAGCCAATACGCGAACCTCGTGTGGTTGTTCAAACCGTGAGTGAGGTAGATATACTCGATGATGGGTATCGATGGCGTAAATATGGGCAAAAAGTTGTACGAGGCAACCCTAATCCCAGGTGTGTACTTTTTCATAGACATACAAGTAACATGTTGCGTTTTTTTCGATATTGTCCGTTATCGTTTTCATCGGATTTAGATAGGGCAAATCGGTTGAAAAACCCAATTCGACACCATAATCTATACAGTATATATAGAGAGAAGAGTTATATTACACTCGTTACGAAATAATTATTTATTTTACAATTTCTAAAAATTGCACGCACATTTTGTGGGTCATAAACGCTGGTCCATATCATAACGCAATCCTGTTTTACAGATTGTACGCACATTCTGTGGGTCATAAACGCTAGTCTATATAATAACGTAATCATGTTTTTTTTTTTGGCTCCGTTGAGAAACCATAAAATCTTTTCAACGTGGGATTCTTAATCCCAAATTTTGAATTTGGCCGATTTTCTGACTTTTTTTTCCCTGCTAAATTTTCGGATATAAAAATCTCATGTCGCATTCAATATTTAGAAAATATTATTAGTTGTATAGTTTGAATACATTTTTAAATTTGTGAACTAAAAATGAAAGTATATTTTCATTCTTTTTTTGTTTCTCCTCATAAACAGATTACGAACAATAACTTATTTGTTGATATATATATACACACACACATATGTATGTATCGCATACCCTTGTCTTTGAAAACTACAAAAAATTATTGCCACCCGTTATTTTATATCCTTATATTGTACTTGTTCGAGTAAGTTTTTAATCTTTTAGTTAATATTAACTAGATTCGATTTATTTAGTTGATATTAACTACTATATTTGTACTTGATATTAGTAGTTGACTTCAACTGTTTTTTTTTTTTAATGCAGGAGTTACTACAAATGCACGAACCCGGGCTGCCCGGTAAGGAAACACGTTGAGAGGGCATCCCACGACCCCAAAGCCGTCATAACCACCTACGAGGGTAAACACAACCACGATGTCCCCACCGCCAAAAACAGCATCCACGATACAGCGGGACCCACCCTAACATCCCGAACGAGACCCGAAGAAAATGACTCAATTACCCTCGATCTCGGGGTCGGGATTCAACCACAACAAACACTAGATTCCGGGTCACCAAGTCATTTGCAAGGGCAAATGCGACAATTAACAAATTCGAACCTAAAGTTGGTTCAATCATACGGTAATAGCTTCGAGACTCAATCCCTACACCGTTCTTCCAATCAATACCCCCAAAACATCGGGAGAATACTCCTCGGCCCTTGAGCGAGACAAGGGTAATAAGGTGAAAAAATAAATAAATTAAGCATAGTTTTTTTTTTCCCCATCATTTGGTATTCTTAATAGATGAGTGTGATCATTTCTATATATATATATATAGATTGTTAGAAACAATCCTTGATGTGTATTTTTACTACTACATTGTATTCGCCTTGTTCAAATGTTGTCCATGTGAAATTTAGTTTCGATTAAAATTCTTTACGGTATATTTAGTTGAAGGTAATAGAATTGAACTCTGATAAAATTTTGAAATTGGAAATGGACGTCTATTCGAAATTCGATTTTGTTTTGTCAAAATATGATTTTATTAGCTCAAATCAAACAGATCGTTGAGTTGGCGTTTGGTTAGGTCCCGTTTGGTTAGTGTTCCCAACTAAATTCAACTCAACTCAACCTAACCTAAAAATTTTGGGTTTGATTTTTGGGAACGCGTTTGGCAAATACAAAACCCAACCCAATCCAAAAAATAGAAATTGATTCTCAAAATCCTAAAGAAACCAGAAACAAAAAAAAGTTGTTTCTTTTTGTGTCCAAAAAATTCAACTCAAAGTTCTCAACTTTCGTCTTCATCTGCCGGCCGACCACCACCATCCGTCGCCGCCGGCGACCGTCCAACGATTGTCCGGCGAAAGTCCGCGCCGCCGGTGGCCCTGTCGGCGACCGTCGCCGGCCACCGCCGCCGCCGTCGCAGTCTGACACACCGTCGTCCGGCCACCGCCAAACACAAAAAAAAAATTAAAAAATAAATAAATTAGTTTTAAGATAAAATCGTTACCAAACACATTCTGTTCTCAGCACAAAACAAAAATTTTCGTTACCAAACGCAATTCTGTTCCCAAAATTCTCAACCCCATCCAATTCAACTCAATCCAACCCATTCCAGTTGGGTTCAGAAAAGTGGGAACACTAACCAAACGCCACCTTAGTGTTTCTGCTTTTTGTTGTTACTTCTAATAAACTGGGATGAAAATTCTTTTTTCATTCCGGAGTATTTCGAGAATAAAAACATGTTTAGTAATGACCGTTGCTTCTTTTAGTTTACGATGGTGATGACCCGAGAGGTTGTAGCGGAATTAATTTTGTGGGAGTGTTTATGAATGGACGTTTTTTTGAGTTTCTCAATTTTTTAAGCAATTCAAGAATTACTCCCAAAAGTTTAGGAATAGAAACGTGTTTACCGAACGCGTTTCTATATATTAGTCTCAAAATTTTGAGAACGGAAACAATAACCAAATGGGGACTAAAACTTGTGTATACGATACATAACCGCACTCTTCTTCGAACAATATTTGTCTAAATTTAGAGAAAATTAAGGATTGCGAGGCTTTTTTATACATAGATGATCAACCGAATGACTACAAATGTGTTTGTATATGTATATATACGGGTGAAATTTAGATGTTTAGAGAGAAATAAGGTAACGTTTGGTATCATGGAATTGGAGGTTTGGAATTGGAATAAGAAGAAATGAATGCATGTAAAAATTTAAAAATTACGTGCGCTTATTTTCAATTTCAATTTTAATTCCGTGCTACCAAACAATACCCAAGAGGAAATTAACCAGTGAAGAATCTCTTCCATGACTGCCAAGGAAGAAATCCACCTGCAAAGTGGCATGAAAATTAAAATAATTTATTTATTTTTTATCAATATATATATATATATATATATATATATATATATATATATATATATATATATTATATAAGTGTGTGTGTGTATAAAAGAGTACCACAATTGGGGCATCTGAAATAGTATTTGTTGTCCCTTAGAACAAGCCCGGAGCCTCCACAAACCCCACATCTCCTTTGTGCCATCTGCCCATTTGGATAACGCGTAAAGATTAAACAAAAAAGATAGCTCGGTGCTACAAAATTCTAGCTATGCACGGAATCCGCAGGAAGGTCGGACTACTTAGGTATATTGTATACAGTCTTATCTTACTTTTTGTAAGAGGCTATTTCCACGACTTGAATTCACGACCTCCAGGTCACATGGTGACAACTTCTACTGTTGTGCCAAGGTTGCCCTACTTAAAATTAAAATTATGGTGTGGACTCAATTTAAGATACAAAATAACGTTTGATATCTATAGTCTCGTTGACGTGACTTTTTGAACAAAATAATCTCATTTGTTAATTTTTTGAATTTTGCATGGCAAAAATGTTTGCCACTAATTTTCGGGATCAACACATTACGTATTTATGAAATTTGAAATTAATCATTCATTATTATGTTGAATTTAATAATGATCAATTAATTAAAAAAATTTGATTACTAGAATTCAAAGTTTGTGTTGAATTCAACATAAAAATTATTAATGTTTTAAATTCAACATGGTCACGTAATTAAGAAATTTATCATCATCTAATAGCTTGACATGCTCTAAATATTGATCACATATACACAAAAAATATTTTTCACAAAAAAGGGACAGTTACTAATTTTAATTTAATTAATCATATCTTAATATAATCATAAATAACTTCATTTTAATTATTTTTTTTCTTGATTTGATTACTCAAAACACATTTGTCTAAATAATAACTTCAAAATCACATATCCATTCATATTGAATTCAATGCTAATCTAATTTTACTTTTCAATTCAAGAAAGTCATGAATGATAACTCTTCGATTTTAACATTAACATTTCGAATACAACATGAATTATGTTATTTTGATGTAAAAATTACAATTTAAGTGTCATCTTGAAGCTCTTAAACAAATGATCATAGTTATGTAATTTAATTAATAAAATAACAAACTTGATTAATCATTTTTACTTTAATTAAATGTGGGGACTACTCCTTAATTTTCAAAATAGATATGTTTTAAAAAAAATTGAACGGTCAATATGGAATGTAATGACACTTAATAAGAGCAAATTTGTCGGTATCTTTCAAAAGATTCATATTTTTTTATTTTTTTTTTGTACCCATGAGTATCTCCACACCCACACAGAATGTGAGACTAATCTCGTTAGGGATCAACAAGTGTTTTTCCGCAATATCAAACTCCTGATTGATCTTGTAGATACCTCTCAACTGTTTTAACTTAAGTGTATCTTACCGCTTGGACCACACTATGTTAGGTAGTAAAAGGTTCATAGTGTTCAATGGAAAAATGTTGGTATATATAGTAGTGTATGTATGTTTGCATGTGTATATATATATATATAGTTCACTCACAATTCTCTTGCTGAACTCGATTCCAGCAACCACGAAAGGTGTAATTCCAGCTGAAATAAATAAATAAATTACTCAAAAATGCTGTGTGTGTGTGTGTGTGTGTGTGAGAGAGAGAGAGAGAGAGAGAGGACCTATAGCGCCGATGACAATTTGCCAGGTGACATCCGCCTGAGCGGGATCCGACGCATTGACAGCCGAGACGGCGTCCAAAACCGAGACTCTCGCGATCAACCGGCGATTTCTGGCGAGACGACGATCGCCGCCACTGCTGAAAATAGGAGCGAAATTGACAACTCCCGATTTGGCCGATACGGTTCTGGAGAGAGAGTTCGAGATCGAGGCCGGAAACACCGAGACTCTCGCGATCAACCGGCGATTTCTGGCGAGACGACGACGATCACCGCCGCTACTGAAAATAGGAGCGAAATTGACAACTCCCGATTTGGCCTGTACGGTTCTGGAGAGAGAGTTCGAGATCGAGGCCGGGAACACCGAAGATGGAGACATAATTGAAGCCTCCATGTTATCGCTAAAAGCTTCGCCGACGAGTCGCCGGAGATTGAATTCGTATAAGTTCAGAGAGAGCAGCGCCACAAATGTTGGACCGTTACCATTACCTCCACGTAGGTGAATAGTTGATGCTTTATATAATGGAGACTCCTTAAGGTGAAATTACATTTTTGCCCTCTAAAACACGGGGCAGGTGTTTATGTAAATCCTAGCATTTATCAAATTCTACATTTAATCTTTCAAATTTTATATTTCTTTTAATCTCGTAAATTTAAAAACGTTATTAATAATTTTAAATAGAAAAATAGATTATTCTCAGCACGTTGTTTTCTGACAGAAAATTTTTCGTTATTTCATCACTCTGCTAAAAATTTATGATGCAAAAAAATATTGAGAGAAATCCTCTTAGGTCACATACTGTGATACTGAAGATAACCTATTTTTCGTTCAAAATTATATATATATACGTGTCATTTTTGCGGAATTGAAATAATGTGGAATTTGAAAAATCAAATGCGGAATTTGACAAATCGACAAACCCATTCCATTTTTCGTCAAAATATATTTGCTTTTAGCGGATTCTTATCAAATTAAGTATATTTGATAATAAAATAAAACAATCACTTATAAATATTGCTTAAAAATAATTTAAAATTTTAAGTAATATCCGACTCATTTTTTAAATATTTCTCACTTAAAATTATCAAACATTTATCTACTACAACTATCGTTTAACATCAATATTATAAAATTTTACAAAAAAAAAAATTATACACAAACAATTATAGATATAAAAACACTAAAGTTGGAAAAAAAAAAAAAAACAAAACAAAGAAAAAGTTATAGAGAGAATATCTTAAAAAAAGATAATAGCAAAATTATTTTAGGACCGTACAACTTTTTTTGAAATAAATAGTATTAAAAAAAGTAAATACTTAATATATTCAATACTAAAATTCAACACTAAATCTATGTTATCAAACTAGCCTAAATGTTGTATTACGTGACATACTGATATGACTTCGAGAACGAATCATCTTAAATAATAATTGTACATATTAGATCAAAAGCTATATAGACCTATAGGGTCAACTAGATAAATTATAATATTATGTAGAAGTGGCAACTACCATTAATTGTAGTACACCACATCAATATGTCAGTACACAGTGCACCAACACCACTCAATATTTTTTTATTAATCATAGGCAAGACAAGCTATCTTGATTGATACTAGAAAAACCACATATGGCAATATCTAAACAAAAACATGCTTATGGAATCGTAAATCAAGGAAACAAGTGAAGCCATCTCAGACACATGCACATAATTATTGATAAGTTCACCACAATTAATTGAACATTAATCATTGTGTACCACGTGACATGTTGATGTGATGTATGAAAATCAACCATTCAGAATAATACTAAACATATCAAATTGAAAGCTATGCAAACCAGTAAAATCAACCTGATAAACTATAATACTATATAGAAGTGTCAACTCGCATCAATTGTGGTATATCACATTAACATGTCAGTACATGGTGTATGAGCACGATTCAATATTTTTTCATTAATCATAGGCAAGACGGGCTATCTTGATTGATACTAGGAAAACCATATATGAGAGAATCTACACAAAAACATCATAGAAAAAAACCATGCCTATGCTTATAGAATTGTAAATCAAAGAAAACAGATGAACCCATCTCAGACAAATGCACATTCTTATTGATAAGTTCACCACGATTGATTGAGCATTAATCATGGTGTACCATGTGACATATTGATGTGGTACATGAGAACCAATCATCCAGAATAATAACAGTACATATCAAATTGAAAACTATGTAGACCTAAAGGGTCAACTTGATTAACTATAATACTACTCAGAAGTGTCAACGTGCATCAATTGTGGTACATCACATCAGCATATCAGTACATAGTGCATGAGCAAGACTCAATATTTTTTCATTAATCATAGGCAAGGCGGGCTATCTTGATTGATACTAGAAAAACCACATATGAGAGAATCCACACAAGAACATAATAGAAAAAACCCATGCCTATGCTAGAATCATAAATCAAAGAAAACAAATAAACCCATCTCATACAAACGCACATACTTATCGATAAGTTCACCAAAATTGACTAAGAATTAATCATAGTGCACCACATAACATATCAATTTGGTGCATGGGAACCAATCATCTGGAATAATACTGTACATATTAGATTGAAAGTTATGCAGACCTATAGGGTCAACCTGATAAACTAGAATACTATACAGAAGTGTCAACTCACATTAATTGTGGTACATCACATCAACATATGTGATTGTGGTGCACGATGACTACCGAATTGTGTTTCATTAATCATGGGCAAGGCAAGCTATCTTCATTAATACTAGAAAAACCACACAGAGAATCTAAACAAAAGCATGATAGAAAAAACCCATGCCTATGCTTTTAGAATTGTAAATCAGAGAAAACCAAATTCAACCCATCTCACAAAAATCAAGCATTAGACAATTGAAGTTCATATATGTGAAATGAAACCAATTTTAGACTGATCCAATTTTGCTTCACTTGGTCAAGCTCAGTCTGTCAATGGCTTTTGACAGTTGAAGTTCATAGGAAGCTAATTTCAAAAGATAAACTTGTAGGGTGGTCTTGGGAGATTCTCAACCTCATAATTAGTTGAGGTGAGAATTTTCCTCACACTTTTAACATGACCGCCAACTTTTTTCACATCCGATATGGGATAACCCAACAATCTCCCGCTCACACCTAGGGCTTTTGGTTAACTAACATTCAACCAATATCTACTTTTGTGACTATTGGGCCAGAGTTGTTGTAACTTGAGCTCTGATACTAGTGCAGGATCTTGAGTCTCTGTCAACTCTAAAACCTAACTCATGAAGTCAAACTTTCCCTCGCATTTGTAAAACCTGACCACCTCCGGTGTGAGATAACCCAACAAAACTAGAGACTGATGGAAGGCAAAATCAAATCATTGGAAACAAGTATTTGAGAAGTATCATTCATTATCCAATTGAAACCAACAATAAGAACATTATGATTATTCATTGCATAATCAAATGCATGATCATTCTTGAAAACAACACAAAATGGATTTTATCTCATTTTTTTCAGCAAATGCAGAACCACAAAAAGAAACCCTAAATTGGAAAAATTGAAAACGAAGAAGAAGAAGAAGAAGATGATGATGATGAAATCTACTTCTTATAACGAGCTACCTCACCGTCGTTGGGGAAGAATCCCATCAGCCTTCCGGCAGAGTTCTGATACGCGTACATGAACCCTCCCATCACTCCGATTATACCTCCAGTCACCATCGACGGACCTGTTATACCAGGCTTTCTTCCTGCAGCAAGATCAACGGAGCATCATTCGTGAGAAAATGGAAAATTAACATAGAAAACACGGGAATAGGATCGGAAACAGGACTGACCGGAGAGGTAGCCGACGGCGACCGAAACGCCGCTGATGGTAGTAAGGCGAAGGTAATCGCGGAAGTTGAAGTTCCCCACCGTCTTCGTAAAAGGAGGATTCCGATCTATCACCGGGTACTCCGGCTTCTCCGACGCCGTTATGTCGGTGTTCATCGTCTTCTTCTTCTTCCTCCTCCGACCTGCTACTGCCGAATCCGATCTCTCTCTCTCTCTCTCACACACACAAATGGAGAAATGCGAAGCTGCTTTCACAGGCCTAGGTCCATTGATAAAGCCCAATAGAACTGAAATTGATTTGGTGAAAATTTGAGGGTTGATATTGTGATGTTTGAAAAATAAAGGACCAAAATAGAATATAGTCTAAATTTAAAGGGTGAAAACTGAAAATTATTTAGGGTATTTCGATGGGCGTCTCTTATTTTATCCTTAATTTGAAGAAAATCCCCGACTCAATTACTACTTGTGTTTTAGTTTTGCGCATTAAAAAAAACAGAAGTATCAATACACGCAGGTGCACTCTCGCAACCATACTAAACAAAAAACACCATTTTGGCGTGAACAAACCTATTAAATGTTGTTGGTGTCGAAAAATGGATGGACCAATAGTATGGTGTGGTCAGCTTCCACGCGGAGAACTGCTAGTGATTTGGAGATTGTCTTTGATGTAGCTAGATCCTTTAAGCCTTCCAATCCTTGAAGTTGCACTTAATCGAGTTGTAGCGGCGTTGTCTGGCCTCACCTTCAAGTCGGTACCTGCACACAGGACTTGCCGGGGTTGGCTCGAAAATACTGTTCATACCTTCCTTTTATAGGCGTGAACTTGATTAGCGTTTTGGTAATTCAGACCTTAAACTCGGTTATCGACTTTAACACTACGCGTGGAGTGCACGTGAAGAAATTAGAGCCATAGGCTTGGGCTTTTAATCATTGATGGAGAAATCCATGGGCATAATTAGGATTAATGAGCTGACTTGGACATTGGTATGAACTCTGAGGTGATTATGCTGACCTGATTCTCGCTGGTTATATCCTTTATAGATGCTGGGGATTTTTGCTTGGTGACTGTCCAAGTCCTTCGAGATGACCAATCTGCTGAGACGCCAGGTTAATCAGGTCGTTTGATGACGTGTCCTTCTTTGATCTACGTGGCAGGCCTAGGTGGGGCCACTTGGAGATCGATTGATTTTTTCCCACATCACATGTATTTATCTTTCGTGTAAAAACATTTGTTAGATGTAACAATATTAAACGATTTCATCCTAAAAAACGCGATATAACATATAATTATTATTAATGATTCACTTTATAAAATCCAAATATGAACACGGCATGATAAGCATATTGTATCAGACTACCCAAATACGAACATGATACGAAAATTATTATGTCATCATGACACGATAATTTTTCATGTCACACGATGACATGAAACCTATCAGGTAAACACGATACGATAAGACTTGATAGATTTCCAATACACATTAACCTACCCATTATACGTTAATGACCTATTAAGCTGACACCATGTTAACAAAATTTATTCACAAAAGAAAAGAAAAAAAAATAGTTCAATCAAAACAAACCAAACAAGAAAAAAAATCCATCATTACATTTACAATGTCACACAAACGGCTGAGATTCGAACAACGAAGGTCGTCGTCTTGTGGAGCAATGGCAAAGGGAGAGAGAACGAAATGAAGCAGCAGTGATCGTCGTTGTCTTGTGGAGCAGTGGTGAAGGGAGAGAGAACGTAATGGAACAGTGGCGGTCGTCGTCGTCGTCTTGTAGAGCAATAGCGAAGGGAGAGAAAACGAAGTAAGTGGCAGACAGCGGTAGAACGAATATCAAATGACTAAATGAGTAGAGTTAGAAAAATGTGAATATATATATATATATATATCATGTACTAAATTATAATATTTGATAATTTGGGAGTGTAAAAATAATTTATTAAATTAATGTAAATTAACGAGTAACCTATTAGATCTCAGGTTATCGTCTAACTCAAATATACGAAATTCTTATCGTGTAACCTATTGGGTTATCAGATCAACCTGATAGCCTGTACTATTTCTTATCGGATTATCGGATTTGACACAATAACCTGCACTATTTCTTAGCGGGAGTTTTGTAGCACAAAATATAAAGGTCATTTTTTGTTTTGTTTAATATCTTAAGAATAGTAATTTGGCCGTTGAATATATTATCAAACTAACAACGGCCACTCGTCGGCAAATTGGAAAAATCGGTAGCTATGGATAACGATTAGCTCGAATCAGGGTTTTAGGGTATATTCTCTCTCTACTCTCTCTCTTCTTCTTCTTCTCTCTGAATCGAATGGCAATTTGTTCTATCTATCCTTTCACTTTCTTGTTTCCTTCCGATTCTTCTTCGTCTTCGCGTTTTCGTTCGTATCAATTCAAACGAAGTTTCAGCTCAAGTAGGATTTCCGTTGCGTCGTCGCATTCAAACGCTAAGATTCTCAAGTCAAACCGCAGGTCCAGGAACGGCGAAAAATTGTCTCCTTATGACAGTGACGACGACGGAGCTCCCGTCGATGATGAAGACGACGATGATTGGGGTTCCGATGTGAGTTTTCTTCTTTCTTATAAATTTAAGCTGATGTTAGATTGGATTATTTTGGTTAAATTGTTGTGGCTTTTGGTTTCTTCAGCTCGTTGAAGTTTCTGCTAGTATTGTGATGGTTTAGGGTTTCTAATTTTCATTTTATTGATATTATTGGAAGGTCCATGCTGCATTGCTCTATCTGTTGGAATTTTTAGCTTCAAAAACCGAAAAACCATAGTGGATCTTTTCAATTTTACTGGGATGATGCATTTCTGATTCATTTTGATGCTGCAATCAACAAAGAAATGGATTTAGATTTCACTTTTACGGCGCATCTATATATTTTGTTTGGCTGAGGCATTTTTGTTCAAAATTCATGATCTATATCTAGGATGAGTTTTCAGATTTAGAAGTCTCGGAAGCCGATAGGAGAAGACTGAAGTCACATACTGCAATCAACAAAGAAAAAGGTTTGCATTAATTATCAATTATAGATTTTGTCCATGAATAAATTAGCACCATTTGAAACACTTTTTTTTTAAGTATATTGTTATTTTTAAGTGAAAAAATACTTCAAAATAGAAGTAGAGTTACTTCAAAATATAAGTAGAGTGATTGTTTTACGCTTTGAAACGGTACATTTAAAAATCAAGAAAGTAGAAGTACTTTTTGTGAAGCAAAAATATAGTGTTTTTTTTTCCCATTTCTTCAATTGTTTATGTTTTGAGAGATTGATGGAGGATGACCTCTCTATCTAAATTTTCTCAATTCCTTACAATTTTTTTTTTTGGGATTAAGGGATTGTTAATAATGCCTAACACTAAGATATCATCTCTATGTTTTCAAACACACTTTTGATTTGATTTTTGCTTTTGCAAGTAAAAATACTTTATTTTGTTCAATTATTTTTTCAACAAAAAACACTTGAAAAAGCATTACCAAATGGTGCCTTATATTCACCAAAAGGATATATCTTTAATTGTAGGTAGTCGTAAGCATTCACAACATGAGTGGGTTGTAGGATCATTTGAATCAGGGCAGAGCCTTAGATTTACCAAATCCATATCGGGCATAAGAAGTCGAGCAGAGACCTTGGAAAAGAGAGGTGGTGCCAATTCTGATCAATCTCCGATTGAACCCGATAAGCTTAACTCCTCAGGCACAGAGGTATTCTTTGGTAGCCGAATTGGATGTCAAATTTTAATAGAGGTTATTATTATATAGTCCCCCATCTGATGTTTTTTATAATTTTCTCCTGTTTTCAGAGCTATATTCTTATTTTATTTTTTATTAACCTTTTGTTTTTATGTTTTTACCATTACAATCCATGCACAGTTATCAAAATTATCCCTATAATACGCGTACATTGATAGTAGGATGTTTGTGTGACAAATCCCTTATTTTACCCTTAATTAAAAAAAAAAAATCGCATATGCAATTGCAATTTTTGTTTTAGTCCTGCGCATTATAAAAAAGCGGAAGACCCAATATACGCGCTAGTTATATGTATCTAACTTGTATGTAAAATATTTATTAGATGTAATAATATTACACAAGTAAATACAATATAACATGTAATTTGTAACCGATAACTAATATTACACAGAGACATGTAACTAATATTACACAGATGTGAGCACATGCGGGATTAATACACAAACAAAAACCAATTTAAGGGACTGAATCAAAACTTATGTTTTGAATGGGACTAATAATAGATTACACCCGCTATTTGGGACTAATCACTAATTATCCCTAGATAGTATTATCCTCTAGACTTCACGCAGTTCTTTGGTTAACAAAATGACTTGATTTTAATTATGATATCAAACACAAATTCAAAATCTAGTTGAGACAACAGTGTAGACCGATGGACTTACCGGCCTTGATCGCTACAAAGGGCGGTGCTACCACATTGAGCTTGTTGCTGGAGAAGAAAATCAATATATTGCTTATGTAGCTTATCCCTTAGATCTTTTTGGCACTTACCTGTCCAATTTCTAATGAAGCAAGATAGCCATTTGTTCCGGTATAAATAGTAATTATCTGGTCTTCGAACGTGAGAGGTTAACTGAAGGGCTGAATATTATTCAAAAAAATCAAAAAATTAAGAAGAAAAAGACCTGGGATAAAAAATTGGGGAAAATAGTAGATTGTGCTTGATAAATCAATTACAATTTATTTTTTTTATCCACAATTTTTTTCTCTTTATCTTTTAGTTCTTCGAACAAGTTTTTAGCCCTCCATTTAACATCAACTAAATTATTTGCATTTGGTATCGTAGTTAATGTTAACTGAAATATTGATAATGACTAAAAAATCAGTTGGTAAAGGCTAAATAATAAGGTGCTGTATAAATAGAATAAAAAATTTCAAAAACAAAAATAGTAGACTATATAATAAAAACTCCTAAAAAATTATAAGTGAATTATTTTAACTGAAATAACACATTTATATGACGATAACGAGCAACGTGAAAATTATCTCTGATTGCAACAGGATTCAGAGGGATGTGCAAAGAGCAGATTTCTTTGTTTGTCAGAAGAACTAGATATAGACGAGAGGTGGTTTCCACTTCTCGACTACCTAATGACTTTCGGCCTCAAGGAATCACACTTTATCCAAATGTACGAGAGGCATATGCCGTGCCTTCAAATAAACGTCGTGGCAGCACAAGAAAGGCTCAACTACTTACAAAGTGTTGGAGTCAAGCAGAAAGACATCAGAAAAATACTCTTGAGGCAACCCCAAATTCTAGAGTACACAGTCGAGAACAACCTTAGGGTTCACGTAGCCTTTTTATCGAGTTTGGGTATTCCTGAATCAAGAATAGGCCACATAATTACCGCAACGCCCTCACTATTTTCTTATAGCGTCGAGAATTCGTTGAAACCCACGGTTAGATACTTGATCGAGGAGGTCGGGATGAGGAAGGATGATGTCAGCAAAGTCGTGCAGCTTAGCCCTCAGATTCTCGTTCAAAGGATCGATAATACGTGGAACACCCGTTTCAAGTTTTTGACGAGGGAATTGGGTGCATCCCGAGATAGTGTGGTGAAGATGGTGACGAAACATCCCCAATTCCTTCATTATAGCATCGAGGATGGATTATTACCGAGGATTAATTTTTTACGGAGCATTGGGATGAGGAATTCGGACATCCTCAAAGTGTTGACGAGCCATACACAGGTTGATTTTTCACTTATGCCTTGATATTTTATACAATGCGGTTTGTTTGATCGATATGATAGTTATTTCATCTTTGTTGAACTGGAAAAAAAAGGAAGTACTTAAAATGAAGGCGCGCCGTTTGGGAACGCTTTTTATAAGTAATTTTCATAAACAAGTAAGTTAAGGCACCGTTTAGTTACGCATTTTTAATTACTTTTCAAAATAGAAAAGTTAATTGACCAAAAAGTATTTTCACTCGAAAGCAAAAGATAAAAATCAAAGGTATTAGGATATAAAACTTGAAGAAACAAAAAGCAGGTATTTTTTGTTTTAAAAAAATAGTTAAAATCATGTTTTTACTTTTTTGACTTTTAAAAGTAAATTTCTAAAACAAATGCTACTTTTAGAATTAACTACATTGACTTAAAATATATTAAAAAAATGTGTTACATCAATTTCTATAATTATAAAAATCGAAAGAAAGTAAAAAACAACTATTTTTTTACTTTAAAAAAAAAATGATTTTACTTTCTTGATTTTTGAAAGTACTTTTATTAAATGCAAAACAAATGTTGCTTCGAGTAATGTTTCGAAGAATTGATATTAGGTATTCTATACATATGTTGAGAGTGTTAGGAGGTTCCAATTTAAAACCATATAGCATTTAGTGGAATAACTCCTTTCATATATAGACTATGTTAGGAAGTCTCAATGTGGGATTCTAATTAATATCTACCCTCACGTGTAATCCTGCCTTGCATATGATGCGATGAGAAGAGAGAAGATAAACATTCAAACAATCTGGGACAAACAAACGAGACTTCCCAAATCCAGTTTTGATATCGTGTTAGGAGGTTCCAAATTAAAACTATATGGCATTTAGTGGAGTAACTCCTTTCATATATAGAATATTTTAAGACGTCTCACAAATTGGATGTTGGATTCTAATAGAGAACATGTTTTAATATATGTACTATAGTTCTAATGTTATCAAGGTGGCGATATTGGTTACTGTTTTCTTTCCCGGAAAACTTGGAACAGAAACATGGATCTGTGAAATTTGGGAACAAAACCGGAACAAATTTTAAACAACTATACAGGCAAAGCCTTATCATACCATTTTTTTTTTCCTGGGGATTCTTCTCATTGACTGTTGAAATGTCTTTTTGAGCCCTAATGCAGGTGTTCTCTCTCTCACTGGAGAAGAATCTGAAACCCAAGTACATGTACTTGATCAATGACCTCAAGAATGAAGTGAAAGCCTTAACCAAGTACCCGACATACCTAAGCTTGTCTCTGGACCAGAGAATTCGTCCCCGTCATAGGTTTTTGGTTTCCCTAAAGAAAGCTCCTAAAGGACCTTTTCCTTTGAGTTCATTTGTTCCAACCGATGAATGCTTTTGTCAGCAGTGGGCAGGAACAACCTTAGACAAATATCTAGCTTTTCGACAGAAATTGCTTCTAAAACAGTTTGCGAAGAAATACGAAAAACGGTGACAGCTTCAAGTTATATAAGTTATGTTCTTGAAAATAGAGGGAAAAAGGCGAATGAAGAATTGGGTTTTGACGCATCTAAATTTTTATTTGGAGTATACAAAGGGGTTTTCTCGGCAAAGCTCAGACTTCAGAAAGTTCAACGAAACCCTGGTAAGAAATGCTTAGATGTTGTTTGTTTAGTGTTTTTGTTCTCATATTTTTAATTTTATTTCCCAAAAAACAAAAAAAAAGGAAAACAGTTTCCGAAAATTTTGGTCGAGTTTAATTGTTCTTGGAAGGATTCGGGCCAGTTTGGTTGAGTTTTAGGAAACAGTTTCCAAAAATTTTGAAAACAGTTTTTGAAAAGTCTGAGAAGTTCTTGGAGAACAGTTTTTGAAAATTATGAAAAGTAGAAAGTGATGTAGTTAATTAAAATATGATGTTGAAAAAGAGAGATAATAACGATGATTGTTAGATCAATAAAAAAATAAAGATACAAAGGAAAAAAGGTTAAAATATTAGATTTATAAAATAATAAAAATATTAATTGAGTAGTGGGAAAATTGTTCTCTACAAGTGTTTTTGAGTTTTGTTATTTTAAAAGAGAAACAATAGTGCCATTTTGAGTTTTAGAAAACTGAAAACACCGCTTGAATTCTCAACCAAACAGCCCCTTCACTCTCGAAAACCAAGGAGAGCACAATAGAAAAATATTCTTTTGTTTCTGTTCCCATATTTTTGTTTCTGATCCTAATTGTCTTGGAACAGAAAAACCAAACAAACTAGGCCTTTAGTTGCTGTCATTTTCTTCTAATATTTTAGTTCATGTTCATCTATTTGTTGTTGTGAATTGAAGTACTGAACAAGGTATGGTTTTTACTCTTTTGGCAGGAACTGGTCATTTTTTGTGTACACATTTAGCATATGTATATGAGCAGCATCAAGGTAACTTCTTTTGCCAACTTCGGATTGTAAAATCGTATCGAATCAAATACGAAACCGATATATTCGAGGTTAGATTTGCTTTTACTCATGTAAAGCAAACCGGTACCCGTTATTTTTTCCTTTTTTTTTTTTTTTTTGTGTGTGTGTGTGTGTGTGATGTCTTTTTTTTTTTTTTTTTTTTACCTAATATTGCATTATCTCATTGCAGGTTTTAATTTTAACTGCAACTTGGATACTTTTGGGGTAGCTTGGTTTTAGTGCTGACAATTGAAAAAGTCTTTTTTGCTTGGGTACATCCATTAAAGTGTGTATGAGAGAAATTAAAATTTTAGTCAATGCAGTTCACGTGCTCAATAATCTTTCTAGGAGTCCAAAATTATTGTAATACATATAAGTTATTGTAATTTTTTTATGTAAAAAATTACAGAACTTTTATGACGTACAATGACTTTTAGACTTTTGACAGTAAATTTGAACTTCTGGAAAAATTGTTGTAGCTCGTGGACTGTTCACTATTTTTTTTTTGTTTATATATATATATATATATGGTGCTGTGTGTAAAATCTAAGATTTTGTTGAGTTTGTTTTTGTAAGTCTAATTCTTAAGTAAAGAAAACTGGGAAGCAGTCGCCAAATTGAGTTTGAATAGTATCCAAACAAGGCACTGATCTGAGTGAGTTGTTATGGTTTTCTTGGAGGGTCTTTTTTGTTCTTTCCAACTACTGTTATATATATATATATATATATATATATATATATATATATATATATATATATACACAAAAAAAAAAAAGTTATATACTTCATTGTATTTTAATTCTCTGTTTGGCAGACTCTTTAAATTTTTGCAAACTCAAAAATCACTATAAAAATAAAAAAACTGAATGCCAGACTAAATACTATTTTGCTTGAACATGAATGCATTTAAAAGGACATGGCTGAAATTTTGTGGGGTTTGTCCCTTAAAATGATGCACCTATGAATCGCAATCTTCTATGTTGGGAGATTTTGGTGAGTGAAATTAAAATTTTAATTTATGCAGTTTATATCATATAATAATTTTTTTTCAGAAATTTAAGGTTGTGTTTGGATAAGGAATTTCTAGGAATGATTTCATTTGTTTAGAGAATTTTAAAATCCTCTTTTGGTAAATCCTTTGTTTTGGGGTTTATTTGAATTTTAAGAGGGAGATATTTGTCAAATCCTTTTAGGAGTGAAATGATGGATTTTGAAATTCTTTTGGAAGAGATTGTATTTGCCAAATCCTTTCTTCCTCATCTCCATCTTCGTCGCTTCTTTGTTCGTCGTCTTCTTCGTCGATTGTTTTCTACATCTTCTTCGTCATCGTTCATCTTCGTCGTCGTCTTCTTTTTTGTCGTTGTCTTCTCCATTTTTGTCGGCGATTTTCGTCTGTCCTCATTGGAAGGGTTTCGATTCGTCATCGTCTGTCGAGTTCGAAATCAAAATAGGGTTTCAATTGATTTAAAAAAGAAAATTGAAACCAAATCGAAAGGGTTTCGATTGATTTTGATTTCGTTTAAAAAACGAAATCGATTTCGATTTCAAAATTGAAATAGGGTTCAAAATCAATATCGAAATCGAATGACGGAGAACGATGACGACGAAGATCTCTCTGGTTTTGATTTTGATTTCCTGTTTCGAATTTGTTCGAATATGTTTTTGTTGGATTTCTTCGAATTTGTTCTTGGTTTTGATTTCCTGTTTTGATTTGCAATGATTTTTTATTTTGTGATGGGTAATGTTGTCTAATTGATCCAAATAAGGAGATCTATAAATGATGATATTTGAAAATTCTAAATTTTGAAACCTCATCATTTTACAAATCTCTTATCCAAAAACAACCTAAGATAATTTCTATATAATATATAGAAGTCAGTAATTTTATGACGCAAAGTAACTTTTAGACTTTTGAAAAAATTACTGTAGAACGTATACTGTATTGGTTGAAATTTTAATTTTGTGGATTGTTAAAATAACCCACCTTTGGGTAAATAAAGCTACAATAAAGGATTTCAACAACAAAAAATAAATAAACTATTAATTATATAAAAAATGACTAAAAATAATAAGAACAAAAAAAAGAAAACATTAAATAAAGGATTATGTAATAAGAACCAAATAAATGCCATAAACCTTCTTTACTGCGAAAAGTTTGTTCTCTTTTCACTTCATTATTTGCTATTACAAATATTCTCAAAACAAAACCTAACTAAAACCCTATATTTATTTCTGCCCAAGAAAAAAAAAACTAAGTTTATTTCTATTTTTTTTTTTAAAAAAAAAAAAACTAGATTAAAAGAAAACCTAGACTTATTTCTGTCAGAAGGAAAAAAAATCCTAGATTTATTTCTGCAAAAAAAAAAAAAACAAAAAAAACACTAGATTTATTTCTCAAAAGAAAAACTAGATTTATTAACCTTCTATCTCCTAAACCCTACTTTGTAATTTTTTTTTTCAAAGGCAGAATTCTAAATTTATTTGAAAATGATTATTTACAAAAAAAAAAAAAAAAAAAAAACTTTGTTTTGATCTTTCATCCTGTTTCAACAATGTACTTGGGTGAAGATCATCAACCCTATACCGCTGTAGGAATGCCGTTTGCTACAGGAGAAGCAAATGGGTTCTCCGGCAGTTCAAGCCCTGTACCACTGCCAAAAGAAATAAGAAAAATAAAAAATCAACGAAAAAAATAATTGTTTTGAGTACCCGTTTGGCTGATTGTTTGAAAATTCGTTATTTCGAAATCCAAAACAAAATTTACTTCATACGTCAAAACCGTGTTTTGCCAAACGGGTACTTAATGGAAATGTGCTAGGGCAAACGGGTTCTTCAATATGTTGAGTACTCGTTTGGCAGACTGTTGGGGATCAAAATTGCAGTCAAAAATTAAAAATAAAAATAAATCAACAAAAAGAACAATTGTTTTGAGTACCCGTTTGGCTGATCGTTTGAAAATTCGGAAATCCAAAATAAAATTTACTTCATACGTCAAAACCGTGTTTTGCCAAACGGGTACTTAATGGAAATGTGCTAGGGCAAACGGGTTCTTCAATATGTTGAGTATGCGTTTGGCAGACTGTTGGGGTTCAAAATTGCAGTCAAGAATTAAAAATAAAAATAAATCAACGAAAAGAACAATTGTTTTGAGTACCTGTTTGGCCGACTGTCAAGAAATCCAAAACAAAATTGACTTCATACATCAAAACCGTGTTTTGCCAAACGGGTACTTAATGGAAATGTGCTAGGCCAAACGGGTTCTTCAATATGTTGAGTACTCGTTTGGCAGACTGTTGGGGATCAAAATTACAGTCAAAAATTAAAAATAAAAATAAATCAACGAAAAGAACAATTGTTTTGAGTAGTCGTTTGGCTGACTGTTTAAAAATCCAAAACAAAATTGACTTCATACATCAAAACCGTGTTTTGCCAAACGGGTTTAATGGAAATGTGCTAGGGCAAACGCGTTCTTTAACATGTTGAGTACAGTACACGTTTGGCAGAACATTCAAAATCAGAGTAAAAAATTCAAAAATTAATTGCGTTAGGACATTTGAAAACCATGTTTTTGCCAAAAGGATACTTAAATCAAGGAAAAAAAACACACACCAAAGATTAGAACATTCAAACCGCATTTTGCAAAACAAGCGAAAAAGAAAGTGTAGGATCCAAAAAAAAAAAACATTTAAGATAGAGAGAGAGCGCGATTAGGGTTGATACCTCTCTTGCACGTCGTAAGCGTAATTAGCATTTATACGATTAGGGTTATCCTGACTTCTGGAGGCACCATCCCAAACATCAAGAGGATAATTGAATTGTTCTATTGATGGGTATCCAGAATCATCTGCAAAGATTAAATCTTTATAAGAACTCTAATTAAACGGAAAAAAAAATTAAAAATATGTGTTTTGTGATCATAAATGGACAACCTTCGGATAATTTAAGCTCATCGGGGGAGCAGCCAACATAGGATTGATTGGACATCGGTTTTCTTACCGATCGCATCTCTGAAAAACGCCTTCTCTCGACTTCCATGGCTTGTTCTTGCTCTTCCATAAACTTCTTCCTTATTAAACTTGACGGCACCCACCCTATATAGACAAGCAATTCCACATAGAAATTTCAAGAAAATTAAATGCGTAAGGACCCGTTTGGCAGACTGTTTGGAAACCTTCCAAATCTCGATTTTGAAAATCCAAATTCAATATCCATGAAGCCAAACACTGCCTTACACAGATTTTAATCAAATCAAAGGACAAGAAATCTTACTTGCATGAAGCTCAGTCTCAACATCTGAATGGTGAAGTTGGTAATACATTGAAGGATCATGCCTGTCATGGTACTTCCTGCATTTTGAACAAACCCAATTTCAAAATAAATAAATAAAAATAATAAAATAGGCAATAAAAAAAAAAATTAAAAAAATAAAATAAACCTATCGACGGCCTTTGATTTCTCCCGATAAGGTTTGACAAGAACACGGGCACCGCAAACAAAATGCGGATTTCCCTTCGATAAAATCGTCTTCACAGTATCTGCGCTCTCAAATGTTACGAACCCAAACATTCTTTTTTGTTGACACGGGATTCTCACATCTTGAACTTCCCCGAAAGTACTGTAATATATATATATATATATATTAAAAAATATTTATAATTCAGAAAAATTCAGGAATAAAAACAGTTAATAGGATAAATTACTTGAAGTAATCAGACACATCATCCTCAGAAAATGTGCTTTCAGCTGGGAATGTTAAATATATTTGCCGTGAACCGCTAACAATTGGCCAGGGCTCGTTCCTTTCACTCCAGTGTTCCATGTATTTAGGCGCATCTTCCGCTAATATTACCGAATGTTGGCCATGAGGTCTGTGATTCAACAATAATCATTAGATAAAAAAAAAAAAAAAAAACACTGTTCGGTAATCTTTTTTTTTTACTTTTTATAATCATAATAATAATTAAAAAAAATTAACAAAAAAATATTTTTACTTTCTTGATTCATAAAAGTATTTTTTTTACAAGCGCAAAACAAGACGATGCTTAAACGAATAAAAATTCTAAAAATTAACAAATTAAATTATATACCTATCGATAAGCCGAATGGTGTTCATATGAGAAAGAAGCCTGGTCAAACTATAACCGGCTTTCCCGTGTCTCCGACTCTCGGTCAAATACCCTTCAGCCTGAAGACTCTTACCATATTTGTCGGAATACATCATCGGCAGTGACGCGATCGAGACCGGACTTGCCCTCCTCGAATTCAAAATCTCCTTGATTTCCCATTCCAATTTCTCGAGTGTTTTCGGTGACAAAACTTGATCTTCGCCGGAAAAATCATTCCAATTCGGATACACATCGGGGACCGATCGCCTGTGCGAGTATCTACAGTTGTTACCGTGCTTGCAAAACCCCTTGTTGAAGTAGTGACAAGCCTTGACCGGAAATTCGGGTTGGCGTAATGAGTTTCGGGCACCTCTTATGCTTAGATTTCTCAACGACGATCTTGGATAATAGTGGGCCCCGGGGAAAGAAGACGGTTGTAACTGATTGCCTGAATTAACTGTCGGCTGGTTTAGGAGAATAGAATCGTCATTGTTGGTTATTGGAAAGGAGTATGAAAACGGTAAGAAATCGGAATTTTCGATTTGGGGTTGAAAAGTGGCGGCGGATGGAAACGGTTGGGAAGGGGTTGGCAAGAAGGGTGTCCGGTCAAGGGTAAAAAAGGTATTTGAGTTCAAACCGAGGTTTGTTTTGGCTTCTTGTATCGTTTTTTGGACGGCAGAAATAGGGCTAAAAGCGAGGCGTAACATTTCTTGCTCGCCGTGGTCTTGCACTAAAATATATCCGATAATCTTCTGCGCGATATTTTCAGGTTCTGATCTACAGATTTTTTCGTATACAACTTCTGTTGCCTCTAGAGACTCCATCATCAAATTTCAAACACTACAAATATTTTTTTATAAAAAAGGAAAAAAAAAAGAATCAATTGAACTGAATGATCTAGATCCTCTGCTTGATTTCTTTTTTTTGGGATCGCTTCACTTGTGCTGAACTAAATTCAAAAGGGGCAATAAAACATTAAAACAAAATATTTATCACCCAACACAAGTCAAGCACAAAAAAAGTCAATCAAGAACCATAATTTAAGGATCTAAAAAAGAAAGTAGAAAAAAATAATAAATAAATTATTAAACAAAAAATGTAAATTAAAAAACAAATCTAAAAAGAAACAAGAAAAAAAATGCAAAAAAATCTAAAAAAAAAAAAAAAAAAAGGAAGAAGAAGAAGAAGAAGATCTAACAATGAATTTACACGGAAAGTAAGAATCAACACCTGAACTAACAAAAACCCTTGATGATCTTCTCTTTTCTCTCTCTTAATATTAGACTTGTTTTACATGGAAAGTTATTTAATAAAGTTTATCTAATAGTCTCTCTCCATAATTATTACCTAATCAATGCTTATTAAATTATATCCTAATCCTGATCCTAATCCTAATCCTAATCAATGAAAAGAATGATTAATTAAACACAGAAACGAGATAGCACATTAGTTAATTAAGAAATGATTCAACGATCAAATCAGGAAATTCCATGATCAATAAATAATAAAATTGCAGAAGATTAAAAAAGAATTCGCAGAAAATTAAAAATTGGCGAAAGAACATACTACAAGAAGACGAAGACGGAGATGAGATCTGCGGGAGAAAGCGCGAGCGATCCACGCGTCCACGGCGAGTCTGAACGGCCAACCGGCGTGAACGAAACACAGAGAAATGAGAACGAACCACCGGTCCACGGCGATTCGACGGCGAGCCGACGCCGAAATGTGAAGGGCGGCTGCTGGCCGGCAGAACTTAGGGCTCTGGAGTATTGATGAACACTGAGAATCTGAACTCTATATTTGGAAAGAGACGTTTATATTTTCACTCTTGATTTTATTTACACTTACCACCCCTAATATTTTTAAACATCTAATTTTATCCCACTTTATTCCCCTACTCGAATATTAAATATAAATTTTATTTTCTAATCTAATATGTGTGCATTTTTATCATTAATATTCTATTTTATCTCTATCTAATTATTTCATACTATTCTCATGACTCTGGTATTTATTCAAAAAACGAAAAATATAATATTAATATCACAGTCCAAGTCTTTGTGTCCTGATAAGTCTCAAAATCCAATCCTACTGGCTGAGAAGGTTTGTTATATATAATTACGGTAATTTGAATTTCTGAAAAAATTGTTGTAGCACGTGGTCTGCATGAGCTAAAATTTTAATTTCGTGAATTGTTAATTAAAAAATATAAACTAAAGTTTATAGTTTGTAATTCACTATTCATCCAATTTGCTCGGTTCGATTTTTTTAGAGAAGTCCAATAATTTTGTCAAAAATCCAAAGTGATTATGCCGTAATCTTGGATTTCAGAAAAAATAATTATAGCACGTAGACTACATAGACAAAAAATTTAAGTTCGTGGACTGTTTAAAAAAAAAAAAAAAACTAAAATAAATATATTTCTCAATTTAAAACTAATATCTAAAAGTAAAAAATTATAATTTTTTACTTTTATTTTTCTAAAGACAAAATAAAATAAAAATTAAAACAAATGATAATTTTGTATTTTTCACATAAAATTCAGAATAAAATATTTTGAGCATTAATTTAAATTAAAAAAATTAAATCGAGATCAAAGTACGAGGGGTAAACCAATATAGTTTAGTTCAAGTGATAAGGCTCAGTTGAGTTAAAACAGTTGAGGGATCTCTGTAAGATCAAGAGTTCGAATCTGTAAAAAAACACTTATTAGGAAGGACAAACATGCATTCCGAATGAGATTAGTCTCATACCTTGTGTGGGTGTGAGGACACTTGTGGGTATACCAAAAAAGTACGGGGATAAAATACAATTAACCAATGATTTATTTATAATTTTGATTCAATAATAATTAGTTAATTTTTTTTTGAATTAAGTAAGGGGGTGTTTTGTGATATTTTGCAAAGGAAATGGGGACGTAAGTGTAATTTAATCCAATCTGGCACAACTATAAAAACTGAACCACCGAAGAAGACGTCATTGCTCACTTTCCTCCGGTCAAAGCCCCACAAGATCCGCCATAGCCATCTTCTCTCTCCTCTCTCTCTCTCTCTCGCGCGCGCGCGCACGTGCGCGCATGGTGGACGAGCGGACTTTTGTCTATACTACGCTCGTTGATTGGATCAACACCTTCGAGCTACCATTTCCGCGAATTTAAAACCCTAGATTCAAATCCCGCCTCGTCATCCTCCGATTTGCCGCCGGTTTCGTTACATTTAAATCCCGCTTCGTCACTTTCCCGACGTTCAGTTCAGTCGCCGATATCCTACACGACTGAATTCCCTCGCCCTAATTACCTTCGCCTTTCGTGTTTCCGTCTTACCAGTGTTGCCTTCACGTTGCGGAATCAAGAGCAACATATGTGTTGAGGAGCGAATGATGCTGTCGCGCTGCTTTTCCGTGTCCTAATGATGAGAACGAAGTGGTATTGATTCTTATTATTCTATTGTTCTCTTGTTTGGTTTTGAGTGCGCATATTAGGGTTTGAATTTCGAACACTACATGTTAATCCTTCGCAAAAAAAAAAAGAAGGAATAATAATAAAACCTAGGGTTTTTGTTGTTTTGTTTGGGAAATTTCAAATTTACAAGCATCTCCGCACTCGATTTGGAGTTGCCTCACGATTTCCCTTCCTGCCGACATTATTTATTTGTTTCCTTCATTGTATGGGACCCAATAAAATGTATATTTGATCTAAAATTGAGTTTTTTTGTCCTTGAATCGATTTTTGAAGTAGATGTGGCGTGTTGCCAATCTTGAGTTGATTAATTCTGAGAATGAGCACAGATTGGGAGGAAGCGTTCCTTCTTTTCGAATGCATGATTGCACAGGAGGATGAGGCTGTTAAGCTCCAAGCTATAATTGAACTTGCTCGCTTATCCAACTATGTACCTGAGGATATGCTAACTCGTGTTGTGCCGATCCTTGTAAATCTTCTTGTAAATTCATCTGGTAATTCAATTCAGGAAGCCTCCGTCTACTGCCTGAAATGCATTGCGTATCAACACGAAGGAAGATTAGCCGAAGTTGTTGGTCAATCGGGTGCCATACCTTCCCTCCTGCGATTGTTGCCGGTTTCTGAAGGTAATCTCCAGAAATTTATACTTGAATGCCTTCGAAATATTCTTACATTTGGTGATTCTAATCGCAAGATAGTAGCTAGAAACAATGGCCTACAACTTGTCCTCAACATGCTCAATTCTCGCCCTATTCGTTTTAGAAGGCTATTGCTAGAAATTTTGAGTGCATTGGCTCTCCTTTGGGAGGTAAGGAGGGTTATTATCAATGTCAGAGCCGTTAATTTTCTTGTTGAATCCGCTAGATGCGGAAGCATGATCTCAAGAACTAGGGCTGCTCAGGCTCTAGGGCTAATCGGTATGGTGAGAAGATCGAGGCATAAACTTGTGGATTTGGGTGCCATAGAAGCACTAATGGAACTTCTTCGACATGGGGATAACTCCACAAAAATGGTGGCGGGTAATGCCATTGGCGTTATTGCATCTCATGTTGATTTTATTCGGCCACTAGCTCGAGCCGGGGCGATTCCTCTGTTTGCAGAGCTTATTGAAGGGTCTGAACCCATGGGTAAGGATATCGCTGAGGATGTTTTTTGCGTTTTGGCTGTTTCCGAAGCGAGCGGTGTAGTGATTGTTGAACACTTGGCTAGGATTCTTGGGGAAGGTAATAGCGAGGCCAAAGCCAAAGCTGCTGATGTTCTTTGGAATCTCTGTGGTTACAAGCACTTGTGTTCCGTTATACAGAAATCAGGGGTGGTTTCGATTTTGGTTGAGCTTTTGAGAGATGAAAATGGTGATGTTAGGGAGAAGGTTTCAATGGCTGTCGCCCGGCTAAGTAACAGCCGGGCGGGTCGAGCTGCTATTGCTGATTTGGGTGGGGTGTCGATTCTTGTGGATATGTTGGGCGATGAGTCGCTGGAAGTGAGAGAGAATGCTGGTGAAGCCATTGTTAACTTTTCCGAAGACCCGTTTTGGCGTGAGAGCGTGTTGTCGGCTGCGTTGGATCTTTCGTTTTTGGGTAATGTGAAGGAGCAGATGATGAATGTTCGGGCGTCGCAGGAGGAGTTGGCTGTTTCTTTGAGGCAATTGAGCATTGAGCATCTCACTGGGGCCTCCACCATTTTGGACTGATTTTTGGTGAAAAGTAGGAATGGGGGGATGCTGGTTTGGACTGATCTTGGGTATGCAGGGGATGGCTCCAGGACTCATGAGGTATGTTTTTTTTCTTCTTTAATAGTTGAGTTCTGATATGGGTCCTAGACATGATAGGATAAACTTACCCCACACCTAGGAAGCACAGACATAGATATGCGTATCGTGTCTGACACTGAGATACGACAAATTTCTAAAAACTAGGATACGGGTACAGTTATATGACTTTATTTATTCATATTTTAATTTTTTTTTAATTAATGCTCATCTCATTCAGTATTGTAAAAGGTGGGGGCATTGGGCGAGACATTTTGACCTGTCCGAGGTCAGGCGTAAGTCTTGGGGCATGGGGTGTAAATCTTGTAATACATGAATGTTTAATATTTTAAAAATATTTTCTATAATTAAAAAATACCAAAAATAATTAAAAAGAATAAGTATGAAAAAATAAATATATATAAAATCATAAGATTGTAAAAGTTATAAATTATAAATAGTAATTTAATATTTAAATTTTATTTTACATATGAGGTCAACTTATTTAGAGATGTTATTAAATATTATTCTTTATTTTGTTATTTATTTTGTAACAAATAATAATCTTCCTTGAATTCTGGTTATCCAAAATTTTCCTCTATTAATTTAAAAAAATATTAATTAGAGCAGACAATTGCTTTATTTCCAAATAAAACATAAACAAACGCATGACATAACCTTATTTCTCCTATTTTTGCATTTTTTCTATTTTCGCCGCTATCGACTTCTGCTTTCTCATCTGAATGATAAACTTTTCTACCCCAAATCTTGTTTGCACCTCCAGCCTTCGAGTTTTGACACCGTCGAAAAGACGAAGACGAACAGACCAAGCGAAGTTGAGCGTTGCCTACTGCATTTGGGTGCATGCCCGCCGGGGCAGTTTAGGACCGCCCCGCTTCTAGGTGAGCCCCAGGAACGCATTTTACAACATTGATATCATTTAGATGACCAACGCACAAAATTTTAAATTGGGGAGTTCTTTAATTTAACAAATAGCAAAATGTTAGAAAATAAAAAATGTAAAAAAAATTAATTAACAATCCTAGAAAATAAAAAATCACAGAAGATTTATCTAGAGGTAATTGGCTGGTAAGGGTCGAAAGTCATAACATACTTGACAAAAATAAGTATTTTTTTAAAATCCATAAATAATTTATATTAAGGGTAAAAAGTCACTAAATTAAAAGATAATTCTTCTATATATGTATAATTAATATTAAAATTTGACAAAATAAAAAATTTAGGGTAGCATTGTTAATTGTATTTTACTTGGGTGCATCTAGTAGTTTTTAGATGTGAAGAGTTGTGACTTGTGAGTGAATTTGTCCCTTTGCAATTTTGTCTTTATAACCAAGTAATTTTTTAGAAATATTAAACATTATTCTCTGGTGTTCCTTATTTGTCACGCCTTGTCCGTCATGTGTCTGTGTCCAATACGTGTCCGGTATGCAGATGGCGACCCTCCTACAAATATCCGCACTTTCTACCCCCAACAAAAAAAATCTTTTCCACATATTTGAATTAGTCTCTTGTAATGCTAGAACATATCACTGTGTGACCTGGAGGTCGCGAGTTTAAATTGTGGAAATAGTCTCATGTAAAGCATGGTAAGGTTGCCCCCCTAAGAGATTTTATGGATTTGAGTCATCTGAAATGGTAGTTATAGCATTGGACAACCCCTTTGGTTACTCACTTAGAGATGCTTTAATAGCATTAGGAGAGCCTTGGTGTAATGTTAGAACGTGTGACTTAGATTACGGGTTCAAATCGTGGAAATAGTCTCATGTAAAGCATGGTAAGATTGCCTACAATATATAGTCAAGTGGTCCGATCTTTTCTCCAGACCCCGCGCATAACGGAAGCTTTGTAGCACCCTGCTCGTTTAGCACACTCGTTTGATGAATAAAAATTGATAATAATGGGGCAGTTGAGGAGCACTTTTTGTTGTAATTATCATTTTGAGATGTTGTACTTATTGCTTGAATTTGGCATATTTTATCTTGTGTAGAATAAGTCAACAATCATTACTACTTAAAATCATTTCATTAATTTTGGTGCAACAAACAATGAACTATTTTACAATGTTTATGTATTTTTACTTTTTTTTTTTTAGTTTCTGAAGGGGAGCCCTGGCACAACGGTAGAGGTTGTCGCCATGTGACCTGGAGGTCACGAGTTCGAGTCGTGAAAACAACCTCTTGCAAAACCAAGATAAGACTGCGTACAATAGGCCCAAGTGATCCGACTCTTCTCCGGACTTTGCGCATAGCGGGAGCTTTGTAGTACTGAACTACTTCTTCTTTCTTTTTCTTTTTTTTTGTTTTTTTTTGGTGCTGCTGATGTTAGTTATGTTTGTTTATGCCTACTTGGAGCAATAGCCCCCATAAGAACAGCATGTAGCAAGTAGTAGAAACATAGGATGCTACAATAGGACTGAGCTCTCCTTGTAATAATGCAACTAAGTCAGCATTATCTGTATACTCAAATGGCTTTAATCAATGCTTTTGAACTCTTCGAAACTAGGTATGTTCATGCGCTCAGGCTCAGGCTTGGGCTCGGGCTCGGGCGCTTGCCCAACCCGTTAGGTTTGGTCCTAAAATTTTAAGGTTCGGGAAGGGGGATTTAAGCCCATAGGGCCGGGCTAGTGCTTTAGATTTTAGTCCTGTTAAAATTTAGGGTTGGTGGATTTTCAGTTATTTAATATATAAAAAATTATATCTACATGATTAAATGATTATAATTATTTGTGTAGATAATATCACATAATCTATTAGAAAAATAATAATTTATGGGTTGGGCGGGCCGGGTTAGGTAACCCAGATATTTCTAAGGACCGGGCTTGCTCCTTGATTTAAATCTCTGTCTTCGACCTCGGCCCGGGGCCGGGGCCATATTAAAACACGTAATACACCTATAGGACCCGGCCTGGGCTTGCCCCATGAACACTCCTACTTGAAACTAATTCACCTCCGAGACACATTGTTGAAGATAAGCAATGGTGACACAGGGCGGTTAGAACCCGCCCCGCTCCCCCCCCCCCCCCCGGAAGATAAGCAATGGTGACACAAGGCGTTTAGACCCCCCCCCCCCCCCCCCAACCCCCAAGAAAATAAAAATAATAAAGAAATAAAGACAAAAGAATTCAAAAGCACCTATTTAATGTAATTTGTGTTTAAAACCCAACAAGTTGGGCCAAAAAATATAGAAAATGGGACTAGTTGGGCCACTGAAATACGATATGCATAGTTCGGCCCAAAAAATTATGGCAGTGGGACTAGCCGAGCCCACAAATATTCAGTGGGACCACTTATCCCCAAATTGCATTTTAGAGATTCAACGACATATTCGGTCCCGAATCAAAATTGTGATAAATTAGGAAGGCTATAGCGCACAAAAAAGACAATTTTCCACTACTTTTATCACATAATCGCATTTAACAAATTTAACGACATATTCGATCCCAAATCAAAATCGACACAAATTAGAATGCTAGAGCTCACAAAATACACCATTTCGCTACTATTATCTCATAATCACATTTCATTGTGTAAGGTAAGTATTTGAACACGAATCAAAATGGACAAAAATTAGATGGCTAAAGCTCACAAAATAGACCATTTTCCGCTATCTGATAAACGCATTTAAGAGATTTAAAGACATATTCGATCCCAAATCAAAATGGTGACACAGAAGGCTATAACTCACAAAATAGTCAATTTCCCATTACTTTTAACTCATAATGGCATTTCATCGAGTTAGACAAGTATTTCAACACGAGTCAAAATGGAGAAAATTAGAAGGCTATAGCTCACAAAATAGACCATTTTTCGCTACTTTTCGCTACTTTTATCTCATAATCGCATTTCATCAAGCCAGACAAGTATTTGAACGCAAGTCAAAGGAGGGGAAAATTAGAAGGCTATAACTTACAAAATAGACCATTTTCTGCTATTTTTATCTCATACTCGCATTTCATCGAGTCGGGCAAGTATTTGAACACGAGTCAAAATGGAGAAAAATTAGAAGGCAATAGCTCACAAAATAGAACATTTACTCTACAATTATCCCAAAATTGCATTTTAGAGATTCAAGGACATATTCGATCTCAAAATCAAAATTGTGACAAATTAGAAGGCTATATGGCTCACAAAATGTACCATTATCCACCACTTTTATCTCATAATCGCATTTAAGTATTTTAAGGACATATTCGATCCCGAACCAAAATCGAGACAAATTAGAATGCTAGAGCTCACAAAATACACCATTTTCCGCTACTTTTATCTCATAATCACATTTCATCAAGGTAAGTATTTGAATACGAATCAAAGTGGACAAAAATTAGAAGGCTAAAGCTCACAAAATAGACCATTTTCCACTACTTTTTATCTAATAAACGGATTTCAGAGATTTAAATACATATTTGATCCCGAATAAAAATCGTGACAAATTAGAAGTCTATAACTCACAAAATAGACCGTTTCCTGCTACTTTTACCTCATAATCGCATTTCATCGAGTCAGACAAATATTTCAACATGAGTCAAAATGAAAACAATTAGAAGGCTATAGCTCACAAAATAGACCATTACACACTAATTTTAACTCATAATCACATTTTAGAGATTTAAGAAGATATTTGATCCCAAATCAAAATAATGACAAATTGGAAGGCTATACCTCACAAAATAAGCCATTTTCCGCTACTTTTATCTCATAATCACATTTTATCGAGCAAGACAATTATTTGAACACGAATCAAAATCGTGACAAACTAGAAAGTATAGCTCACAAAATGGACCATTTTCATCAAGTCAAAATGCTCATCTGTTCTTTAACAAGATTTGGCATAATTCTCCTCCAATCAAAATCTCCATCTTCATGTGGAGGCTTTTTCATCAGATTGTTCCGATGGATGAGGCAATTCAGAAGAAAGGCGTAAAGATCGTTTCCCGGTGTAATTATTGTTATAGGCCTCAGGTTGAATCTATACATCATCTGTTTTCGAAAGGGGATTTGGCTAAAACCGTGTGGTCTGCTTTTGGAGTGGCTTCTTGGAATGGCGAAGTGTTTGGCAGATTAGTTAGTTAGTGGCAACGTTAGAGTTCGTCCCCCCTCAAAAATTTTTATGATACCCTTTTTCCTTATGTGCTTTGCTGGGAAATCTGGAAAATACGTAACAAGATAAGGTTTGATAGGATCCAATGCGACGCCCACAAGGTTATTGTTAACATTCACCAGACTTTGGCTAAGATTGCTCCCTTGACGAGAAAACCGAAATCTAAGATTCAACTGGTTTATTGGAATCCGCCTCAAGATAGAATCAAGAATAATTTAGATGGAAGCTCTCGAGGAAATCCAGGCCCTATTGGCGAAGGCGGCACTTTCCGTAATCCCAATGGTGAGTTGTTGCTTGGTTTTGCTCATTTTTTTGGTTTTGGATCCAGTTTACTTGCTGAAACCAAAGCCCTTTGGATTGTGCTTAAGTACTGTGTTGACTTTGAGTGGTACCAGTTGGAGGTTGAAAGTGACAATGCTCTGTTAGTAGATATGGTTACCGGTAGAGCTCAAGTCCCATGGCGCTTAATGTCTCTGATTAGGATGATCAATGATTTGGCTGCAAAGGTCCAAGTTTCTATTTCGCATTGTTTCAGGGAAGCAAACTCGGCTGCAGATATGTTAGCCAAATTAGGCAGTGTTGGAAAAGATCAAATTTTTCGATCAGAATCAGATTGTCCAGCTTCTGTTAGAGGTTGCTTAAGATTGAATAGGCTTTGAGTCCCAAACATTTCGGAAGACTAAAGATATGTCTTTAGAGCTTTTATCTTGATAGAGTTTCTTTTACTTGCGTTTGTTGTTGTTTAGTTGGGTTCAAAGGTCAGGCTTCGCCCCCCTCTGTTATTTGTTTGCTTTGTTTTATAAAATCTCTTCTTTCTTTAAAAAAAGAAAAAAGAAAAAAAGGACATATTCTATAGTGATTAGATCCCAAATCAAAATTTTGACAAATTAGAAGGCTATAGCTCACAAAATGGACCATTTTCTGCTACTTTTATCTTCTAATCGCATTTTATTGAGTCAGGTAAGTATTTGAACACGAGTCACATCGGAGAAAAATTAGAAGGCTATAGCTCACAAAAAATACCATTTTCTCTACATTTATCTCGAAATTGCATTTAAGAGATTTAAGGACATATTCTATATTAATTTGATCGCAAATCGAAATCTCGACAAATAAGAAGGCTATAGCTCACGAAATAAACCATTTTTCGCTAATTTTATCTTGTAATCGCATTTAATTGAGTCAGGCAAGACATGAGTCAAAATGGAGGAAAATTAGAAAGGCTAGCTCACAAAATCGACCATTTTTCTCCATATTTATCCCAAATTTGTGTTTAAGAAATTTGAGCACACATTCTATATTGATTTACCAAATAAAATCTTGACAAATTAGAAGCCTATAGCGCACGAAAAATACCATTTATAGCTAATTTTATCTCTTAATCGCATTTAATTAAGCTAGACAAGTATCTAAACACGAGTCATAATGGAGAAAAATTAGAAGGCTATAGCTCATAAAATAGGCCATTTTTTCTACATTTACCCCGAAATTGCATTCCAGATATTTAAGGCCATATTTGATATTGATTTGATCTCAAATCAAAAGCTTGACAAATTAGATAATTTTTCAAAAGCTCACAAAAAAGACCATTTTTCGCTATTTTTATCTCCTAATAGCCTTTTATCGAGTCGGGCAAGAATTTGGACACGAGCCAAAATAGAGGAAAATTAGAAGGCTATAGCTTAAAAAAATAGAACATTTTCTCTATATTCATTCCAAATATGCATTTAAGAGATTTAAGGACATATTTTATATTGATTAGATCTGAAATCAAAATCTTGACAAATTAGAAGTCTATAGCTCATGAAAAAGACCATTTTTTGCTAATTTTATCTATTAATCGCATTGAATCAAGCCAGACAAGTATTTGAACATGAGTCATGATGGAGAAAAATTAGAAGGCGCTCACAAAATAGGCCATTTTGTCTACATTTATCCCGAATATGAATTTTGGAGATTTAAGGCTATATTCGATATTGATTTGATCCCGAATCGAAATCTTGACAAATTAGAAAGCTATAGCTTACAAAACAAACCATTTTTCACTACTTTTATCTCCTAATCGCATTTCATCGATTCAGGCAAGCATTTGAACACCAATCAAAACGGAGGAAAATTGGAAGGCTAGCACTGACAAAATAGACCACTTTCTCTACATTTATCCCAAATTTGTGTTTAAGAGATTTTAAGGACATGTTCTATAGTGAAATATACCATCTTCTGTTAGTTTTATCTCTTAATTGCATTTCAACGAATCAGGCAAGTATTTGAACACAAGTCGAAAAGGGAGAAAAATTATAAGGCTATTGCTCACAAAATAGACCACTTTCTATACATTTATTCCCAAATTGCATCTCGAAGATTTAAGGACATTCATTCGCTACTCAAAATCTTGACAAATTTGTTAATTTAGTTGTTAAATTAAAAATTACACTTTGTCCCCTTTCACATGTATAGGAAAATATACACTTTGGCCCCTAAAATTTTTTCAATTAGAAAAATATAAAATTTTCAACCTATTGTTTTAAAATAAATTGTTAGTTAGTTTCATTTTTGAATTTCGTTTAATTTAAAATGTATTTATTTAATTTGTTAATTTAGTTGTTAAATTAAAAATTACACTTTCGCCCCTTTCACATGTGTAGGAAAATATAAATCAACATATTATATTTTTAGTTAGTTTAATTTTTTAATTTAGCTATTTAATTAAAAATGTACACTTTGGCCCTTGAAAATTTGACAATTAGAAAAATATAAAATTAAAATACCTATTATTTGTTTAATTTGTTAATCTAGTTGTTAAATTAAAAATTACACTTTCGCCCCTTTCACATGTGTAGGAAAATATAAATCAACATATTACATTTTTAGTTAGTTTAATTTTCTAACTTAGCTATTTAATTAAAAATATACACTTTGGCCCCTGAAAATTTGACAATTAGAAAAATATAAAATTAAAATACCTATTATTTCTTTAATTTGTTAATTTAGTTGTTAAATTAAAAATTACACTTTCGCCCCTTTCACATGTGTAGAAAATATAAATCAACATATTACATTTTTAGTTAGTTTAATTTTCTAATTTAGCTATTTAATTAAAAATATACACTTTGGCCCCTGAAATTTTGACAATTAGAAAAATATAAAATTAAAATACCTATTATTTGTTTAATTTATTAATTTAGTTGTTAAATTAAAAATTACACTTTCGTCCCTTTCACATGTGTAGGAAAATATAAATCAACATATTACATTTTTAGTTAGTTTAATTTTCTAATTTAGCTATTTAATTAAAAATATACACTTTGGCCCCTGAAATTTTGACAATTAGAAAAATATAAAATTAAAATACCTATTATTTGTTTAATTTGTTAATTTAGTTGTTAAATTAAAAATTACACTTTCGCCTCTTTCACATGTGTAGGAAAATATAAATCAACATATTATATTTTTAGTTAATTTAATTTTATAATTTAGCTATTTAATTAAAAATACACTTTGGCCCCTGAAATTTGATAGGCGAAAATGTCCATCCCGACCCCGCCATGCACCCAATTGATCTTGTCGGTTTATTGTAATGAATGTTTATGCTACTTTATTTTTTTGTTATGTCAACTTTTATGTATTATAAATTCTATGCACTTGTCGCACACATTTCTTTATAATGAATCTTATATTTTGTTTATAAATATGATTAAATTTTAATTTCGTACTAACAAATTTACCACAAGTGTTGTGGGAAAAAATTTCAGCTATGCATCCTGGGCTTGAGGATACTTAAGTTCTACACCAACAGGGGCAGCACAGGTCCGAAACTAGTTTGGTTAGCGCAGGTAAACATTTAGGTTATTGCATTTTTTTTTTATTTTAGTTTTTTAATTTTTTAATGCTATTTATTCTGTTTCATTAAATGTTTCAGGATATCAGTACTTTTGACTGTGTTGGACATGATGTAGGGGAATGGAGAGAAAATGTCCCCCCTCGAGTTATAAAGTTAATAGAATCAGTCAGTTTGTACGGCCCATTTAGGTTGTGGCTGAAGCGGTTAGATAGGGCCCTCATAACCGCGTTGGTAGAGAGATGGCGTCCTGAGACGCACACTTTCCATCTACCTGTCGGGGAGATGACTGTCACACTGCAGGACGTGACCGTCTTATTGGGGTTACCCGTGCATGGGTTGCCAGTTATCCAGAATGATGACTCGCATGAGGATACCGTCTGGCAGAGACTCTGCGGCGAGCTACTCGAAGTGGAACCACCAGTGGATATGATTAGGAATGGGTCTTTGACGCTCAAGTGGTTACGGGATACCTTTGCTAGAGTTCCTGGCGAGGCCGACGAGGAGGTTATGCCTTGCTACGCACGTGCATATTGCTTGATTATACTTGGTGAGATGTTGTTTTATGATAAATCACACAACAGAGTTAAGCTATCCTACCTCCTACTGTTGCGTGACTTGACACCTTTCGTTAAGTATAGCTGGGGAGCGATCCTCTACAGCGAGCTTTGTAAGGCGACGAAGCCCAACACGAAACACATTGTCGGGTGCCTATTTTTGTTGGAGTGTTGGGCTTGGGAGCGATTTCCAAGGCTTCGGCCTGAAGTTGTCCCTTTCCCCAACTATAAGATATCATTCGGAGAGCTCGACTATGGCGACGACTTGAAGTTCCCAGCTGCTCCGAGGGGTTCTTGGTAAGTAATTAGTATTTTCTTTTTAATTTCATTTATCATGTAATGGATATTTATTTATGGATATTAAACTTATGATTTATATTTTTGGTGTACAGGTGAACTCTTGAATTTAATTTGGATAATTTGCTGATGCATATTTTGGTGGTGTATCGCGATCGGTTAGATCGCTTGAAGAATGACGAAGTTATTTATTTACTTATATCGAAATTTTAATTTTTTTTATTTGTTTGTTTATATTTTATTTTACAGGTCATTTGGATGCCCTATACCTTGCCGACTTTGCCTCCATATACTAGAGATGGAGAAGATATTTGGATGGCAAAGTTGCCCCTAATTTGCTATGAGATTGTCGAGTACACGTATCCCTTGCGCGTGTTACGACAGTTTGGTTATCGCCAAGGGGTTCCTAAACCGGTAATTATGGACAGGAACTTGCACAAAATTACTCGGCGAGGATACTTCCGTGCAAACTAGGCTGACCATCACCATGCACATATAGTTGCGTGGAATAATCGACAAGCACTAGATGTCGGCAACTTCGAGCAAGGGATAGGGGTTAACCAAGAATACATAGACTGGTATTGGCGAATCACACAAAGATTTTTGGTCAACCCGGCGTACCAACCTCAGTTTGGATATCTATCAATAGAAGGACGACTGGGATTAGATGTATGATCACATTGACTATACCATCTGTTTAGTTATATGAGTTTGATTATGTTGTTATTATTCATGTATTAATTAAATGATTATATGTGTTTCGTAGGATACGGAGGTATCGAACCTGATACGCTTGAGTCATCTAACTCTGCGGTCGGATACTGCGGAATCAGGTATCGCGTTGGCTCATGCCATCAATGATGGCACGATTGGGAGGATGCACCGAGGAGTGTAATTTTTAATTTAACAACTAAATTAACAAATTAAAATTAAAATAGGTATTTTAATTTTATATTTTTCTAATTGTCAAATTTTCAGGGGGCCAAAGTGTATATTTTTAATTAAATAGCTAAATTAAAAAATTAAACTAACTAAAAATGTAATATGTTGATTTATATTTTCCTACACATGCGAAAGGGGCAAAAGTGTAATTTTTAATTTAACAACTAAATTAACAAATTAAAATTAAAATACCTATTTTAATTTTATATTTTTCTAATTGTCAAATTTTCAGGGGCCAAAGTGTATATTTTTAATTAAATAGCTAAATTAGAAAATTAAACTAACTAAAAATGTAATATGTTGATTTATATTTTTCTACATATGTGAAATGGGCGAAAGTGTAATTTTTAATTTAACAACTAAATTAACAAATTAAACAAATAATAGGTATTTTAATTTTATATTTTTCTAATTATCAAAATTTCAGGGGTCAAAGTGTATATTTTTAATTAAATAGCTAAATTAGAAAATTAAACTAACTAAAAATGTAATATGTTGATTTATATTTTCCTACACATGTGAAAGGGGCGAAAGTATAATTTTAATTTAACAACTAAATTAACAAATTAAACAAATAATAGGTATTTTAGTTTTATATTTTTCTAATTGTCAAAATTTCAGGGGCCAAAGTGTATATTTTTAATTAAATAGCTAAATTAGAAAATTAAACTAATTAAAAATGTAATATGTTGATTTATATTTTTCTATACATGTGAAAGGGGTGAAAGTATAATTTTTAATTTAACAACTAAATTAACAAATTAAACAAATAATAGGTATTTTAATTTTATATTTTTCTAATTATCAAAATTTCAGGGGTCAAAGTGTATTTTTAATTAAATAGCTAAATTAAAAAATTAAACTAACTAAAAATGTAATACGTTGATTTATATTTTCCTACACATGTGAAAGGGGCGAAAGTGTAATTTTTAATTTAACAACTAAATTAACAAATTAAACAAATAATAGGTATTTTAATTTTATATTTTTCTAATTATCAAAATTTTAGGGGCCAAAGTGTATTTTTAATTAAATAACTAAATTAGAAAATTAAACTAATTAAAAATGTAATATGTTAATTTATATTTTCCTACACATGTGAAAGGGAAGAAAATGTAATTTTTAATTTAACAACTAAATTAACAAATTAAACAAATAATAGGTATTTTAATTTTATATTTTTCTAATTGTCAAATTTTTAGGGGCCAAAGTGTATATTTTTAATTAAATAGCTAAATTAGAAAATTAAACTAATTAAAAATGTAATATGTTGATTTATATTTTCCTACACATATGAAATGGGCGAAAGTGTAATTTTTAATTTAACAACTAAATTAACAAATTAAATAAATACATTTTAAATTAAATAACGAAATTCAAAAATAAAACTAACTAATAATTTATTTTAAAACAATAGGTTGAAAATTTTATATTTTTCTAATTGAAAAAATTTCAGGGGCCAAAGTGTATATTTTTCTACACATGTGAAAGGGGACAAAGTGTAATTTTTAATTTAACAACTAAATTAACAAATTAAACTAACCAATTAATTAAACAACTAAACCAACAAATTAAATTAACAAAACAAACAAACAAACTAATAATTTATTTTAAAATAATATATTAAAAATTTATATTTTTCTAATTGTTAAATTTTTAGGGGTCAAAGTGCATAATTTTTTAATTAAATAGCTAGAGTAAAAAATTAAACTAACTAACTAACATTTTTTTTTAAAATAATATATTATTTTATATTTTCTTAAACATGTGAAAATGGCCAAAGTATAATTTTTAATTCAACAATTAAATTAACAAATTAAACTAACCAACTAACTAACAAATAAAGGTAAAAAATATACTAATTAAATTAACAAATAAATTAAAAAAACGTTAAAAATATACTAACCTGTGAATGGAGGAGTAGAAGTCTGAATAGAAGAAGTGTAAATAGAAGAGAAAATATCAAAATGAATAACAAATGAGAGAAGGAACAAATGAAGAAGTGTGAATTTTAATGAACTCAGGCAAGTGATATTTATAGGCGAAATATTGTGCAAGTATCCCGAGATATTCAAATTTTCAAATTAAGGCCGAGTCTAATAGCAGCCTAAAAGGCTGGCCTAATAGTAAAAGAAGGCAGCCTAAAAGGCTGCCTTCTTTTGCAGCTTTGGCCGGTCGTTTGACTGGCTAAAGCAAACGGCGACCAGCCGTTAACGGCTGGTCGCCGTCTACTGTGATCCCGCCCTTCACAAGGGCGGGATCACATGAAAATATAGTTTTTTGATCCCGCCTTTGTGAAAAAAAAAAAAAAAAAAAAAAAACGATCCCGCTGTTCTAAACGGCGAAATGCATCCCTACTGTAAATAAGTTAAAACTTAAATTGTTTCAGTAATTTTTTTTTTAAAAATATTTATTAGGTAAACAACTCCTCAGAAATCCCCCCTACAAAATGAAAATGAGTCTTCTATTTATAGATTCCGAAAAGGGTAAAATGGGAAAAAAAAATGCAGTTCACTAGTCACGCGGGAGTACTGTTCACGATCACGCGGGAGTACTGTTCACGATCATGCGGGTACTATTCACGATCACGCGGTTACTGTTCATGCATGCGAATACTATTCACGATCACTATTCATGCATGCGGATACTATTCACGATCACTATTCATGCATCCGTTTGATTTGTCTTGATTTGTTTCATTTTTTCCTGATTTGCTTCAAACAAACGATATTTTGTTTCTTTTTTTTTTTCTTATTTGTTTGCATTTTTTGAAATAAAATAAAATAAAACAAAGGGAAATGAAACAAAGTTAATTATAAAATAAAATATAAATTTTTTATGGGGTGGTCAAAATGCCGTATCTACAACTGCCTTATAATTTTCCTCTATTTTGACTCGTGTCCAAATACTAGCCTGACAAGATGAAATGCGATTACAAGATAAAATTAGTGGAAAATGGTCTATTTTTGTGGGAAATAGCCTTTTAATTTGTCAAGATTTTGATTTGGGATCTAATTAATAAAGTACACATCCTTAAATCTCTTAAACGCAAATTTGAGATAAATATAGAGAAAATGGTCTATTTTACGAGCAATAGCCTTCTAATTTTTCTCCATTTTGACTCGTGTCCAAATTCTTGCCTGACTCGATGAAATGCGATTACGAGATAACATTAGCGGAACACGGTTTGTTTCGTGAGCTATAGGCTTCAAATTTGTCAAGATTTTGAGTAGCAAATGAATGTCCTTAAATCTTCGAAATGCAATTTGGGAATAAATGTATAGAAAGTGGTCTATTTTGTGAGCAATAGCCTTATAATTTTTCTCCCTTTTCGACTTGTGTTCAGATACTTGCCTGACTCGTTGAAATGCAATTAAGAGATAAAATTAACAGAAGATGGTATATTTCACTATAGAATATGTCCTTAAAATCTCTTAAACACAAATTTGGGATAAATGTAGAGAAAGTGGTCTATTTTGTCAGTGCTAGCCTTCCAATTTTCCTCCGTTTTGATTGGTGTTCAAATGCTTGCCTGAATCGATGAAATGCGATTAGGGGATCAAAAAAAAAAAAGCGATCCCGCTGTTCTAAACGGCGAAATGCATCCCTACCGTAAATAAGTTAAAACTTAAATTGTTTCAGTAATTTTTTTTTTAAAATATTTATTAGGTAAACAACTCAATTTTTGAGCGGATTTGGAGGGGTTTTTTTGGAGAGAATTTTTTTGTAGAAGAGTTTTATTTTGGAGAGAAATTTGGAGAGAGAATTTTTTTTTTTTCTTGAGAAAATATATATATATATATATTTTTTGAGAAGAAGAGAAATGAAAAAGGGAAGAAAATCTCTAATTTAAGATTATGAACTTCCATCTTTTGTAAATTTATTTATGCATTAAGTCGTTATTATACTAAAATTTTATTTTGTTAAATTAAATTTTATATATATATATAAACTTGTGAATTACTTAATGTGTAGATAAAACGAGGTGGAAAACTCCTAACCTTCCACTGAAGTTGTTTAGGTTTAAAAGGAGATTACTCCCCTCGATATGTAGATTGAACTAACTTAAGTGTGTGTGTGTGTGTGTATGCGTGTGCGCATGTGTTTCTTTAACTTGTGTGCTAACAATACGAGGTGGAAAACTCCTGACCTTCCATTGGAGCGGTTTAGGTTTAGAAGGGAGATTACTCCCCTTGATCCATGTGAGTGTGTGTGTGTGTGTGTGTGTGCGTGTGTTTCTTTAACATGTGTTAAATATAATGTGCTGACAAGATGAGGTGGAAAACTTCCGACCTTCCATTGGAGTGGTTTAAGTTTAGAAGGGAGAATACTTCCCTCGATGTGTGTGAGTGTGTGTGTATGGGTGTGTGTTTATTTTTTTTATTTTATTTTTTGTTAAATTTAATGTTGTTGTCAAATCGTAGAGGAATTTTCTCGCCTTCTATTTAAATGGCTTAGAAGGGAATTATCCCCTCAATTTATAAATTCTTTGATAATATATAAAAAATACAAAAAGATTTTCTTTTTTAGAAGGAAATGATTTCAAAATAAAATAAAAATATTCGGATTTAAATTTTAATTGAACTTAATTGGATAAGGTACCGTTTTTGGACGGGCGTCTTGGGGTGCCTAATACCTTCCCCGAGCGTAGCTGATCCCTGAACTCTTTAAAACGAATCTCTGGTCAGATCATGTTATTTTTGGAGTCAAAATCGTACTTAAGCCATTTTTTTTTTTAATTTGTTTTCAAAAAAGAAAAATCCGGTGACCTAACACACCATTTAAACTCAATGTTAGGTGGCGGCTCATTTTTTCAAAAATTGGCTTAAATATTTTTATGAGAAAACCAATGTTTTTTTTTTAAGAAAACCCCTTCTCATTTTTACACTTGTATAATTTATTTTGATTTTTTTGGAAAATCAGGGTGCGTCAGCAGTATAACTAACAAAATAGACCATTTTCTATATATTTTTCCCAAATTTGCGTTTCAAACATTTAAGGACATATTCTATATTGATTAGATCCCAAATCAAGATCTTGACACATCAAAAGTGTATAGCTCTCAAAATAGACCCTTTTTCGCTAATTTTATCTCGTAATCACATTTCAATGAGTAGGCAAGTACACGAGTCAAAATGGAGAAAAATTAGAAGGGTATACCCAAAAAAATAGACCACTTTCTATACGTTTATTCCCAAATTACATTTCAAATATTTAAGGACATATTCGATCCCGACTCAAAATCTCGAAAAATTAGAAGCCTATAGCTCACGAAATAGACTATTTTCCGATAATTTTATCTCATAATTGCATTTCATCGAGTTAGGCCCATATTTGAACACGAGTCAAAATGGAAGAAAATTAGAAGGCTATGACTCACAAAAAGGCCATTTTCTCTATATTTATCCCAAATTTGCGTTTCAGACATTTAAAGAAATAATCTATAATGATTAGATCCCAAATCAAAATCTTGACAAATTAGAAGGCTGTTGCTCACAAAATAGACCATTTTTTGCTAATTTTATCTCGTAGTTAGCATTCCATCTAGTCGGACTAATATTTGAACACGAGTCAGAAAGGGAGGAAAATTAGAAAGCTATAGCTCACAAAATAAACCTTTTTCCATATATTTATCCCAAATTGCATTTCGAAGATTTAAGGACATATTTGATCCCGACTCAAAATCATAACTTAGAAACATATAGCTCACATAATTGACCATTTTTCACTAATATTATATCGTAATCGCATTTCATCGAGTCAGACAAGTATTTGAACACGAGTCAAAATGGAGAAAAAATAGAAGGCCATGGGCTATTTTCTCTATATTTATTTTGAAATTGCATTTCAAAGATTTAAGGACATATTCGATATTGATTTGATCCCGAATCGAAATCTTGACAAAGAAGGCTATAGCTAACAAAACATACAAAAAAAATTTAATCTCCTAATCGTATTTGATCAAGTCAGACAAGTATTTGAACATGAGTAAAATGGAGGAAAATTAGAAGGCTAAAACTCACAAAATAAACCATTTTCTCAATATTTGTCCAAAATTTACGTTTCAAAGATTTAAGGACTTAATAAATATTGATTAGATCCCAAATCGAAGTCTTGACAAATTAGAAGGAAAAATACCATTTTCCACTAATTTTGTCGCAAAATCATATTTCATCGAGTCAGACAAGTATTTAAACACGAGTCAAAATGAAGGAAAATTAGAAGGCTACAGCTCAAAAAATAGGCCACTTTTTATACATTGATCCCAAATTGCATTTCGAAGATTTAAGGACATATTCGATCCTGACTCAAAATCTTGACAAATTAGAAGCTTATAGCTCACGAAATAGACTATTTTCAACTAATTTTATCTCGCAATCACATTTAATAGAGTCAGACAAGTATTTGAACACAAGTCAAGGAGAAAAATTAGAAGGCTATAGCTCACAAAATATATGCCACTTTCTATACATTGATCCCCAAATTGCATTTCGAAGATTTAAGGATATATTCGATTCCAAATCAAAATCATAACAAATAAAAAGACTATAGTTCACAAAATAGACCATTTTTTGCTACTTTCATCTCATAATCGCATTTTATCGAGTCAATGAAGAATGATCACGAGTTAAAACGAAACACAATTAGAAGGCTGTAGCTCAAAAAAATAAATCATTTTCACAATTTTTATCCACAAATTACATTTCTGAGATTTCAGGACATATTTGATCCTAAATCAAAATCTTGACAAATTAGAAGGCTAAGCTCACAAAATAGACCATCTTTCGCTACTTTCATCTCATAATCACATTTTATCGAGTCAAAGAAGAATTTGATCATGAGTCAAAATGTAGGACAATTAGAAGGCCATAGGTCACAAATCAAACTTTCTTCCAATATGTCTAGCTTTTATGAGTTGAACTACACTAAGAGATTTCAAGACATACTCGATCTCAAATCAAAATCGTGATGAAATAAAAGACTATAGCTCACAAAATAGATATTTTTTGCTACTTTCACCTCATAATCGCATTTTATCGAGTAAAGGAAGTATTTGATTTTGAGTCAAAATGGATAACAAATAGATATAACTCACAAATTAGATTATTTCCGCAACTTTTATCCCAAAATTGCATTTCAGAGATTTCAGGACATATTTGATTCCGAACCAAAAGCGTGACAAATTAGAAGGTTATAGCTAACAAAGTAGACCATTTTCCGCTACTTTTATCACATAATCGCATTTTATTGAGTCAAGAAAGTATTTGAACACGAGTCAAAATAGAGAAAAAAATTGAAGGCTATATAACACAAAATAGACAATTTTCTCTACTTTTTCCCACAAGTTACAATTCAGAGATTTTAGGGAATATTCGATCCCGAATCAAAATCGTGATAAATTAGAAAACTGTAGCTCACAAAATAGACCATTTTTCACTACTTTCATCTCATAATTGTATTTTATCGACTCAATGAAGAATTTGATCACGGGTCAAAATTGAGGACAACTAGACGGCCATAGCTCACAAAATAGAGCATTTTTGCAACTTCTATCCCCAAATTGCATTTCAGAGACTCCAATACGTAATCTATCCCAAATCAAAATTGTGATAAATTAGGAGGCTATATACCTCATAAAAAGAGTCATTTTACGCTATTTTCATCTCATAATCGCATTTTATCGAGTCAACGAAGAATTTAATCATGAGTTAAAGTGGAGGACGATTAGAAGGTCATAGCTTACAAGATAGACCATTTTTTACTAATGTCATCTCATAATTGCATTTTATCGAGTCAAGGAAGTATTTGATCACTAGTTAAAACGGAGAACACTTAGAAGACTATATAGCTCACAAAATATAGACTATTTTTCGCAACTTTTATAACCAAATTCCATTTAAGAGATTTCAAGGAAAATATTTGATTCCAAATCAAAATCATGACAAATTAGATGGCTATAATGTTGTGCTCAGAAGCGACAAAAATATAAAAATAGAGAATATAGGGAAACAAAGAAAATGACAAAACCGAGTTATATCTTGTGTCTCTTTTATATTTTTTATGTTTCTATATATTCTCTATTTTCATATTTTTGTCGCCTCTAAGCACAACAAGTGGTATCAGAGCCCAAGGTTCAATGACTTTCGCGAAATATGAAATAGAGAAGTTTCATGGAAAAAATGGCTTTAATTTGTGGCGTATCAAAATACGTGCATTTTTGCGACAACAAGGCTTTGCAAAAATTTTGGATAAATACAAGGCATCCAAGTTATCCAAGGAGCAGGCAACAAAGATGGAAGAAAAGGCACATAGTGCAATTCAACCATCTCTTGCGAATGTAGTTCTTAGGGAGATTGTAAACGAAGAAACAACTAAAGGGTTATGGGACAAGCTAGAAAGCTTGTATATGATGAACTCCCTCACAAACTGGTTGTATTTGACGCAATAGTTGTATACTATCATGATGGAGGCGGGTATGTCCATATACCAACACCTTGATAATTTTAATCGAATTATCATGGATTTGAAGAATGTTGACATCAAGGTTGACGTGGAAGACCAAGCTCTTATCCTTTTATGTTCACTACCAATTTCCTATGATTCCTTTGTTAATTCCAAGAACGGTTCAATGAAAGGCAGCGGTAAATCGAAGAAAAATATTAAGTGTTATTATTGTCACCAGTTTGGGCATTATAAGTCAGAGTGCCCTAAGTTCAAAAAACATGATGGTCACAAGACAGATGCAAAGGCGAATGTCGGCTTGGGTGAAAATTCACAATTTGTTCTTTCTGTTACAGCTCCACAAATTCGCTCCAAAGAGCAGTGGATTTTAGATTCAGGTGGTTCCTATCACGTGACCCCTAATAGGAATGCTTTTACCACCTATGATTTGGTCAGTGGTGGCACAATCTTGATGGGTAACAGTACTTCCTGCAAGGTTATTGGGATAAACTCAGTCCAGATCCAGTTAAATAATGGAGCTCTTAGAACATTGACGGGTGTCCATCATGTGCTAGATTTGCAGAAGAATCTCATGTCCTTGAGCAATTTGGATTCCAAAGGCTACAAGTTCTCCGCGAAAGGTGGAGTTTTAAAGGTAAGCAGAGTTGTCGTAACAATGATGATAGGGAAAAAGATTGGCGGCCTTTATGTTCTTGATGATAGGCGAATGTTGGCTTGGTATTATAGATGTTTCGGGGTCTCAGAAACAAATAAAATTTCAGATGAGATAAATTTGATAAAGTGCAAGTTAATACTCCAATTCAGTCCGTGAAAGAGAGTTTTCAGAGAAGACAGGTTGATCGTTCTCGGATGAAAAACACAGATTTGGAATCACTTATTTTGGTAAAGAAAATGGGGGTTCCATATTCCAGATTTGTCAAAATAAATGAGTCTGAACAACAAATTTTTATTACATCGAGTTGATGTTTGGGGATAAGTTCAAAAGAACTCTTGAACTTGGTCAGGATTAATCTCTAAAATTGAGATTGTGTTGGAGAAGACATGAGGAAAAATGCCCTCAAGTATGAAAAAAATTTGTTTGGTCAAAAATCTCATCAAGATGGAGATGGTTGGTTGTTGGATTTTTTCTTTTCAACCTTGGTTGGCTCTATTTTCAACAAAGGTGGGCATAATGGTGTGAGTGATTTCTTTTCCCACAAAACCTGCAAGCATGTGCCATAGTTGTTTGAATAAGAAAAACTTTGGGTTGTCATTTTTGACAAATAAGAAATGAGCCAACGATGAAGAAAAAAAGGGGATGAAAACTTTTGTCAAAAATCAAATTTTCTCTTATTTGTTTTATTTGTTTTCATTCTCATACAATGCATATATAAAGGAGATGGAGCATCACACAAATGGCAAAAGAGTAAATACTTCTCAAAATGTGTGAAAATTATATATTAGAATTTTGTGTACCCATGCCCAAAAAGAGTGTATTTGTTCAGAGAGATTTTATTGTTAGTTCTTGAGTCAAAAACTTATCTTCTTTTGTGTAATTTTCTTTATATTAATGAAACCATTCGTTGTTCTTCGCCCGTGGAAATAAGCAAGTTGTGCCGAATCACGTTATATCTTGCGTCTCTTCTGTATTTGTCATAAAATGGCAACCCAAAGTTTTTTTTATTCAAACAACCATGGCACATGCTTACAGCGTCTGTGGAAAACAAAAAATCACTCACACCATTGTACCCACCTCTGTTGAAAATAGAGCCAACAAAGGTTGAAAAGAAAAAACCCAACAACGAACATATAACTTACAAAATAGACCGTTTTCACAACTTTTATCCCGAAATTGCATTTAAGAGATTTCAACACATGTTAAGAGTCTAATTTTATTCCCAAATTGCATTTCATAGTCCATTTTGGCTAGTCTAGTTTAAAATAGGTGTAACAATATGTCAGTGTGTCTAAGTTCAAATTTCATATAATTATCCTATATTTTATTCATTTTAGTTAATTTGGGAGCCACAAATAGTCCACTTGTTATAGATGTTCATGCATTTTTTTTACTATTTTTCTTTTTAATTTTTAAAAATATCTCATACATTTTAAAATATTAAAATAAATCACGAGGCTTACAGTTACACTTTGCCTCAAAATACGCCTAAACTTTTAAAACACTATTAATGAAGCAAACAAACATTTTCGTTCAAAGTGATTTTTGAACTTTTAACGCTGAAATCATTTGGACTGCATGGGTTAAATATATAATTTCGCGCGCTGGTCAACAAACAACCCTAAAGAAATTCGTGAAGGTTAACGATCGCTAAAGCATGCATCAACTAAGAATGGTTATACGTTCCCAAATGCCTTTCAAAACTAATACTCATGCTACTCTAGAATGGGAAACGTATAACAACATTGGAATTTTCTATGGTGCTGTGTAGGTGGTAATGGAGGCAGATGTTGCCTCATAAAGTGAATGACGAGTTGAAAAATGGTGGTATTTCAAACACTAGTTGGGGTGAAAAAATTGGACGAGGAGATGGTGAGGGCAAAAACGCAACTTGCCCAAAACCCTAGAAATTAATGTAAAAGACTTTTCCATTTTGGCAGGATTCAGGAAGCCTAGATTCGAAGTAAAGTACGAAAGTGAAAGATCCAACAGAAAATAGAAAGCAACTTACTCGTTAGGGTAGGGTAGGGTAGTAGGGATAGGATAGGAGGTGGAGGGTAAGGTAGGGGGTTAGGTGAGCATACCATGGCCAGATTCGCCGTCAACATCAATCGACAAACACCTCTCTATCTCTTTGCCTCTCTCAACACAAAAGTGAAAGAAGCAATAGAAATTAGCAAATAATTTACTAGTTAGACTTAGAGTTACATACTTTTGGCTTGATTCGCCATCAACATCGATCGATGAACACCTCTCTTTCATATTTACTTTAAAAATTATAGTTTATTTATTTCTACTTTTACAAAAAAAATAGAAATTAATTTTATTCCATTTAAATTAATATAAGTTTTCATCCAAATTTTCAATAAAAAAAAAAAAGTTATCCCTTTACTTTAATTTTAATTTAATTTTAAAAAAATATTCAAATTGAAAATAAAGCAACAATTGCGTTTATTTTATCAAAAATTAGATAAAAAATTTAATTTTATCAATTATTAAGCATATTTCATTAATATAAACGAAAAAAATTTAATTCCTCACCTTATTCAAAAGTAAAAATAAAATATAATTTTTTTAGATGGATGATGATTGGGCAAATTAGAATGGGGTAAAAAGCAATTTACCCATATACATACCCTCAAATTTTTACCATTATTTTACTTTAGTTCTTATAGTTACAATTTTAACACATTCACCCACAAAAGTTCCCTAGTGATTCCACTTCGATCAAAATTAATAATTTCATTACAATTTTGGATGATAAACTGACTGACTATCGTACACTCATCTATTTTTCAAAAAAACTTAAAATATCTCTTTTTGCCCTCTAAAATTTTTCTATTAAAAAAATTTATATATGTATATATATTGTCATTTCTAATTTATGAGTATTTGGTCACATTTAATAAATAACTATTTTATATCCAAATAAAAGTATAACTTAAAATAGCCACTTGAAATGTGTAAGTGTGTTTTATTCTACGTATCGAACTGACGAATATGAAAAATCAATTATGAATACTCGGGTTAACTTTTTAAAGGTGACAAGTAGTCTAATGGACATAAATAAACAACGCGCGCACATTGCCACCGCCGTCTAACTGATTCCTTCTTGTGCCATGCCAGGCTCGAGCTCTTATTTTATAACATAAATAAGCGAATAATTTTCCTCCTTTTTTTCTCTAAATCTTTGTGGTATTAGGTATTTCTTGGGTTAACTTCATTATATCAATTTTCAAATTTACGATATATAAAGAATTTAACTAATGTATGTATAAAAGTTGAAAGATACAAAACGTAATTAAACACAATCATTTTATGAGTCAAAACATGAAATTTTTGAATGAGAACTTTCCCCCCCCCCCCCCTTAAACTAATCCAACCCGTTAATAAAAACGATATGTAAAAAAATATCCAAAATAATTAATAAACTAAAAAATTCTCGTGACTAAAATCACTATAACAATTTTTAAATTTGTACGTTAAAAAAAATAAAAAATAAAAAAATTTACTAATAAAATGTATATGTGAAAGAGAATTTTGAGTTTATACATCGGAGAAATCCGTTGTGTTATTAAAAAGAAAACTCAAATACATTGGAGATCACCGATCCGAAAAATCAAAATCTTACGAAAAAAGAAAACTCAAATACATAATCAAAAGCTTTTCAAATTTCATCATAGCAACGAAGAAAAAATTCGTAAAACGTTGATTATCAAAAATAAAATTCGAATCCGAAAGAAGTTTTGAGATCAGACTGACGTGCAAACAGATCGTTGAGCAGAGCTCAGATCACTGATCTGAAAAATCAAAATCTTGCGAAAAAAAAAAACTCAAATACATAATCAAAAACTTCTCAAATTTCATCAGAGCAACGAAGAAAAAGTTTGTAAAACGTTGATTATCAAAAATAAAATTCAAATCCGAAAGGAGTTTTGAGATCAGACTGACGTGCAAAAAGATCGTTCAGCAGAGCTCAGATCTCTGAGCCTAAGACTGTTAGATCATTTTCTCATCACTTCACAAACTCCAAAAAGTAATCAAAACACAGTTTCGTCAATCAAGATCGCGCTTCGAACACGATAAACAAGTTCGAATTCCAAGAAATGAAATCGGAAACAAATAATTCGCAGTTCATGCAGAATCATAAAAATCACAATCTACAACAGAAATGCTACTCACGGTAATAAGAATAACGCATGAAATACTCGAAGATCGCCATGTGCGTTGCTGAAGCTAACCTTTCGCCCGCATATATATATATATATAGCCATGGCCGCTGAGCTCTCGAGATTTCATATCACATTGGAAGGCCGCCGCCAAATGACACTTCGTGAAACCCTAATTTCAGTATCCTCCTTATGATAATAGGACGATTATTTACACTTTTAGCCCCTAATGTTTAGAGCCAGCTTGATTTTGATCTCTATTCTTTCTGATATTTTTAATGAAATCCTTACCGCTCGTTTGGTTGGACAGAATAGAATGGAAGAAATAATGAAATGAGAGAAAAAATGCAATAAAATTGTTAATGGAATCACTATTCCATTCACTTATTTGGTTGGAATGGAATGAGGAAAGAAATGGAACAGTGAAATATAATAAAATTCTCGGGCATAATGAAAATTTTATTATATTTCACTATTCCATTTCTTCTATTATTTTATTATATTTTACTATTCCATTCAATTTTTAGTTTCTGTTCTCTCTCTTTCAGTTTATGTTTTCAATTTTTCAGTTTCTATTCTCAATTTTTTATTCTCAAATTTTTGTTTTTGTTCTCTAATTTTCTGTTCTCAATTTTTTTGTTGTTTAATGTTCTGTTTTTGTTCTCAATTTTTTGTTTTTGTTCCTAATTTTATATTCTCTAATTTCTGTTTTTGTTCTCTAATTTTTGTTTCTATTCTCAAATTGTTGTTTATGTTCTATAATTTTTAGATTGGACTAAATCAATAATGATTTTTTTTGTAATTTTAGTTTTGATTCCATTGGCTGGACTTGATTCCAGTCAATTTTAAATGAAATCTCATTCTCTTGATTTTCGTTCCAATGAAATCACAAAAGTGATTCCAAGTAAACATGTCATTAAAGTTATAACTAAGTTCAATTAAGTTCTTAGTTGGCCAAAACTTTGAAGGATTATTTTGTCATAACTCCAAATTTTACAATTCGCTACTCATTCAATCTACTCGGGAAACTAATTTTTTTAGAAATTAAATAATTATGTCAAAAATTCGAAATTACTGTAATTTTTTATATGAAAAAATTACAATGATTTTTATGTAGTATAATAATTTTAAAATACTAAAAAAATAATTATACTATATAGATTATATGAACTAAAATTTTAATTTTATGACCGTTCACCATAAACCCAACTTTTTATTCACCAAAATTGGAGTATCAATCACATATATTATTACTATTATTATTTTTATTCCAATTTACCTTTAACTAGCAATCTATTAACATTGAACATGTTTTTATAGCTTAAATAAAGATATTTTTTTACACTTTGAAATCCTAGAGTTTGGCTATTATCTCACTTTGGTCCTTGTAATTTCATTTTGAAAACACAACACCCTAAAAATTTCAAAAATCAAAATTATTAAACCCGTTACATTTTTTTTACCGTAAACATTGCTTACCATGCACCTAATTGTTTTTAAAGAGTTCAATAAACACTTTCAACATCCTCCAATTCATTAACACCATCCATAAATTTTACCCCCGCCCCCCAAACACACGTCTATTCTTCGGTTGAGGAGGATGGAGGGAAAAGAAAAGGATAGAGATGTCCATAAAAATCCCTAAAAACAATGAAGTATGATGGACATGACTTTACCATCCAAAATTGTAACGCGGATAATGATCTGGACAAAAGTGGAATGATTAGAAAATTTCAGGACATTATCTGTTCAATTTAAAACCACAAGAACCAAAGTGAGAGTGTAGTCAAGCTTCAATGGTACGAAATGTAAAAGGGACCACAACGTTGTTATAAAAGACCAGAATTCGAGTCTCACTACCCCTGTATCGATAGCACGTATCAAATTAACCCAGTTTTACACTCCATTATGTCTTCTCAAAGCGAAAGTCCCCTGTATCAAATTAACCCAGTTTTACACTCCATTATGTCTTCTCAAAGCGAAAGTCCCCTGTATCTATAACACGTACGTGCATTACAGGGTCTAAGAAGAGTCAAATTGACCTGTTTTCACGCTCCTTGATGTCCTCTCAAAGCTAAAGTTTTGGACAAAAACAATGTATCAATGACTACTAAATGCCAGTTACAACAAACCTCCCAAACAAAGACACTTCACTACCTACAAAAACCATGTCAAACTCTTTCAAATCCAAGGCCATTTCAAGGCTATACACATCAAACAACAACTTCTATTGAATTTTGATAACTTTCTAACTTTAGCATTTGGAAGTTTACAACAAAACTCATAAGCTTTTGGCAAGAAACAAACAAAACGTGCGTCAACCATCCCTATATTCTACTAAAGAAACCCATCCAAAAGCTACCTTCTACTTTCCCCCAATTTGTTGTTTGACTCACTACACAAATTACAAATCTAAACAAAACCCACATTGATACTCCCAAGATTAACCAAACTCTTTCTATTTTGGACACTTAGATCGGCTGCCGATTCATCAATGGAGTGATGCTCAAAATTCACCTATAAATACCCTAAAAAAAATACCCATCTCCAACATTTTATAAAGAAGTTGTTGCCATTTCTTACCAACGATGAGCCAGGAGAGCGGTGAGCCGATTGTCATTCATTCCTCCATTGCTCTTCTGAGAGAACGATTCAAGCAACTGCAAAGAGCAAAGGAGATGAGAGAGGAGAAAGAGAACCAGGGAATGCTATTGGAATCCTCCTCTTTTTTCCAGCATAATTTGCAGATCAAGAACACCGACACTCAGAGGAAGTTACCATCCAAGGATGCAGTCATGAACAACAGATCAAAAAGTGTTGGTGACTCGGACATCGACACTTCTCTTCATCTCTGAATTTTTTTTATTTTTTTTTTTCTTTAATATATATATGTGTGAAATTATTTTCTTACGCTTGTTTCGGGTTGTTCGCTCATATTATCAGTGTTTCTGTAGAAAAAGAGTGGAAAAGGAATAACCGAGTTATGTAATTATTGCTTACTCGGAAGATCATGATTGTCTTTGTGTTGATCAATTACATGAATATTGATGACATCGTCATCGTCGCCGTCTGATTTTTCCTGAAAAGAGACCTCCTCAGAGTCACTTCTGTCCGATTCATCGTCGCTGCTCCATTTCCGTTTCATGATTCTAGGAACTAAACGGGTTATTTCTTTTGCCTCTAATTCGGTATCGTCGTGGTCTAGCTGTTCAAATCGAACTGCGCTCACTTTTCTTGCATTTCCTGCTAGTATCTGCAAATCATAAGATAAAAACATGTTTCTTATGAACTACACTTTGGTACAACACAAATATATTAATGAATTCTAAGGATCTGTTTGGTTGTCCATCAATTCATGAATTATACCATTTCTTAACTAGTCAATTAATGAATTTTGTTATATTTTGGTGGTTGGATACACACACACACACACCAGTATATACCCCATATGCATAAAGGCACTAATCTTAATTTAATATATTAATCTTTAATATGTTGTTGTTAATTAAAATATTTTATTCATGAAAATACATTTTATTGAGAGTTTATTATTTAGTTCCTCAACAAAATTCAAATCAACAGTTCAAATTTCTAAACCATCCCATGGTAAAAAATGTCTCAAATATAAAATATGTCGTGATTTAAAGAATATAAATATATACACACACATTTTAGTAATAGTTTAGTTATTCTCTTCTCTAATTGGAAGAAAATTTAACTAAAAATTGAATTGAACTAAAACAACATTTTCTTTGTTCAACTAGACAAGAGCAATATACAAATTCATTCAATCAAAATAAGATAATTCCTAAAATAGGATAATTTAGACAACAAAAGGGGTCCTATGTAAACTATTCTATTTTAAGGAAAAAACCGATCAAACTACATTTAGCAAAAATAACAAAAGGCATACCTCGAGCCTAAAAAATTCATTTTTCTCTCGCTGATCTTGGCGCTCAGTGTCTGCCTCTGAATAGTCCTCACGCTCCTCTCGATTTGCCTTTTGAAGTACAACTTTTATGGTCTCACCTGTTCTTGGGATATATCCAAACGCTTCACATATGAAACCTGAAACAGTCTCGTATTGATGACCCTCGGCCATTTTGATGCCTAGTTCTTCAGAAAGCTGGTCAATTGATGTATTTGCATCCACATCGTATATTCCCTCTGCCCGCATAACAATATATCCAGTTTTCTTCTGGATTTCTTCCTGTTACACAAGAAAAAAGGCACATGACAATAATTCTCTTCAAGATAGCCCTAAAAACACCCCAAATGTTGGCAGCTCATATATATATATATATATATATAGAGAGAGAGAGAGAGAACACCAATATAGATGCATTACTAGCTATAAATAATGAATGATGACTAAATAGATCATACCATAAACCAGCCCCCAAAGTCACTCATAAATGATCTCTACAAGATTTCTGGAGCCATAGCAATAATATTCTTTTGCCACAAGTATAATAATAGCCATAATTAGTAATTTTAGTGAGTCGTTGCCTTGTTAATTGTCTATGATTCTGATTTTCAATCAAGTACTTCCTTAATTCCATAAAATACTATTATGCACGAAACTAATAAAAATGGTAATTTTAGTAAGCTCAAGCCTTGTTATTTCCACAATTTTGATTTGTAATCAAGTATTTTCTTAATTCTACAAAACACATTTTTCGGACAATAGCCAAAATCAATGTTTTCCCCACGAGATATCGTTGAATGATAATTCCGTATTGTCCTCACAAAAGTATCTAAATGGCAAGGGATTGTCCATTTGAGGTGATATTCAACAATTTACCGCGTATGGTAGCAATATCTTCTAAGGCGATGCCTAGTCCACCTAGAACGAGAAAATGGTGTAGCTAACTCATCAAGTAAAACTTTAAGCATCCGCCATCACTTCTTAGCTCTGTTGCTGATGTACGAAGAGGGAAGATGGGTGAGAATTGCATCTCTGATGCCCATGAATTGAGATTACTATACAACTAGCACTCGCAGTGGCAAATCGCCAATGCCAGAGCTAAGGCTTCCCAGTTGGGTCAGAAAGACATAGGAGAGAAAAGTCGTTTGGAACCTCCTTACATGGTGTTTGGCCAACACTATTCTTTCTTTTGATCTTCGTCAATTGCACCACATGCAAGACAGAGTTGCACATGAATGTGGGTGTTGAATCCCACATCACCTTTGTGAGACTTGTCAAGTGGATGCAATAATACCAACAATAATGCACCGGATCCCATCACAATTTTGCAGTTAAGCATGCTTGGGCAAAAATAGTACTAGGATGGTAAAAGAGTAGCAAAAATGGTGTTTTAAGTGAGAAATAACCATGTTATTATCCAAGATTTTATTTAATCAAGTATTTTCTTAGTTCTACAAAATGCAAATTATGGGATAAAAGTAGCAAAATGGCGTTTTAGTGAGAACAACCTTGTTATCATCCACGCTTTTGATTTTTAATAAGGACATCCTCAATTTTATACAATTATCGAGAAAAAAATAACCGAAACGGTGCTTTGAGTGAGCCATGGCGTTATTATTGTCCATAATTTTCATTTTTAATCAAGAACTTCCTCAATCTACAAAGTCAAAAAAAAAGCAAAAATTGTCAACTTTAAGTTTTCTAAGGTTCACCAATTCAAGCAGTGGTCAATCTCCAAATTCCCTTCATCATTATTCATTCATCAAGCATAATTGTCTTGAGGTGAAACATCACATAAAGGGCAGCCTAGTGCATGAAGGTTCCCGCCATTGCGGGATTTGGGGAGGGTCAGGTGAAACATCACATAAATGCAACATATTTTCGATCTCATTGACAAGTATTGTTACCAAAACATTACTGAGCTAAGAAAAGGCTGGCTCTGTAAAACTGAAGTGCAATGCAGATGAAACGAATTCATGCAATATAGATATAGAAACACAAGGTTTTATAAGGTCTTACTTTTGAATCATTTTCATCGAAGATTTCGCCAACAATTTCCTCAACCACATCTTCTAGAGTGACTATCTGCAACACCAATGAACGAATGCAAATATCAGGATGTGAAAAAACTAAGAACTCATGCTGATGATAATCAAATGCACAAGTGCAAGCAAAAGATAATCGAACAATTTCACAGTGAAAATATGTATGAAAAGATGTAGTACTTGAATATAAAAGAAAGAGCCCAATACATACTCCAATAGTTCCACCATATTCATTAAGAACAACAGCCATGTGAACCTTTCTGATGCGGAATTCTCTAAGAAGATTCCATACCGACATAGAGTCTGCGATGTTGGTGGGAAGTTCATTTATTTGTTTGCAATAGAAAAAAAAAAAAGAAATTGCAAAGAAAAAATCACCATTAGCCATGTGCCAGTCTTGAAATGTTAGACAGCTACTTAATTCAAAACAAGTTAAAATAGCAGGAATTCGACAATGAGAAGATGTAGTTCTTCCAATTAAAGCCTTCTTTAGGCAATTTGTTGGTTATTTTCGAGACAAAAGAACATTTTTGAAACGTTTGGCAGTACAATTTTTCATTAGAGATGGTTGTATGTCAATCTTGCTACCATGAGAATTCATTTTCGCACTGGGAAAGCCATAGTATCTATATCATGATTTTATTCCTAAATTTAAATAGTGGATACATCATCTAGAAACCAATTTGAGTATCATCATCCGTAGGAGATGCTTTTTTACTTTTCTCCTTCCATCAGTATTCCCTTCTTTTGCCTCCTTTGATTTCCTCTCCTCTCAACTAAGTTGCCTTCTCCATTCCTCTCTCTCCCTCCATACGTAAGAAGAGATGAATCAATTGTACCCTACCACTCTCAGCATTCTCCCGTTTTCTCTACTTCATGATTGAAAAAAACACGGGGCCTTCTATTTGTGGAAATATTTATCAACAAGAAACAGGAACTTACCAGGCACAAAATAGGCAGGTTTATGTGCCATATCTCCAACAATAGAACTTTCAAGTAGTTCTCCCTACAAAACCAAACAAAAGATTATTCTGCAAACTATCAGCTTTTTTCATCTACAACACAGGAAAGTTGTAACATAATATAAAACTAGAAACATAAAGGATAGAAGCGGTAACTAGTAAACCTTCTGTACATAATCTAAAAGATCCATTGCATATGCGATGCCAACTATATTATCAACCCGTTGCTCGAAAACGGGGACCCTACAAAAAGGTTTAAACGTCTCTCAGCATGTGATTGAGAATAATCTCCAGCATATAATGTCAAAAGAAAATAAAAATTAGGAACCTGGAATATTGATGAGTCAGCCACAAGCTGTGGAAATCAACTAGGGTCACACTGGCGTCAATTGCAACAACGTCTACAAGAGGTGTCATCACCTCTCTAACATGTGTATCTTTGATCTCTAACACATTTTCAATCATATCCTGCAATATACCCTCATATTAGGCTTCCATTACTACCATGCTTTTGTCGATGAAATGTAAGCAGTATGGATTTCAATAAAGATCTTCTAAAAGACAGAAACGATAATACAATCAAGTCGTTATCACCGGAAACAACCCTGTCTTGAACCATGTCTAAATTTAAACCAAGTAAGGTGAAAATGTAATACTCCGGGTATATACTGCTTGCCTGCTCTTCCTCCTCTATTGCCCCACTCAATTCCGCTCCTCGCAACATCAACTTCAATTCATCTTCAGTAACATATGGCTCACTAAAACAAAATAAAATTTTTAAGGTGAAGTATCAACACGAAATATATTCAACAATATCACTATTTCATAGCATAGCATATAGTTTAAGTGTCACACCTCCGTCCTTTCAATCCAAGCACTTTTAGAATCCCCATTGACAGGTATGTCACAACTCTTCCCACGGGATATAATATCAAGGAAAGCCATGCCACTGGTCTGACCTAGAGGCAAGTAAGAGGTACAAACAGATTAATATTATCTAAGAAAGAGTGAAAGACTGTTCTTCACCTTTTTGTTTTTCCTATATGACTTTGGTTTAACTAGGAGAAAGACATCTTCACACTTACCACAAACCTGGCAACCTCAGTGGCATTATGAACAGCTATGCTTTTTGGAGTAATTTCAGTGAGGAGCAAAACGGCAACCTGATAAAATTGAGGAAAAAATGTATTTGTTTAATAATTTGTTGAATTCCTGCATGTATGTGAGTGCATACATCTGCCAGAGTAATTTTATTAAGCAGCAAAGAAAATAGGGGCATAAAACATTTTAAGTCACCATTTTCTGTAATAGGTCAAAGACAACTCAGTATATAAGACTCAATGAAACATTATACTTCAACGATAATGGGATCAGACCTTGATCCAACAAAACTTGTAAGTAATGACACAGTTTTTTAAAATATGAAGCCTTAGTTTTTCATTTCTACAAGGTACCAACATGTAACCGATGATATTCATAATGATTACCCTAAATAATCCTTAATACTTATTCAAGGCAATGGCGAAATCGATGAGGATATTACTCATAGAGTCAAAACAAGATGGTTGAAATGGAAAAGTACAATTGGGGTGATATGTGATCGTAGAATATTGTTGAAACTCAAAGGAAAATTCTACACAACTGCAATATGACCGAAGCTTTTATAAGGTTTAGAATGTTGGGCAGTAAAAACAAAACATGTCTATAAAATTGGTGTGACAGCAATGAGAATGCCACCGTGGATGAATGGGAAGACGAGAATGTATAAAATTAAGAATGAAACTATTGGAGAAAATTTAGGAATAGCACCTATCGAAGAGAAGATGAGAGAAAACTGTTTATGGTGGTTTGGACATATGCACGTAGAAGGCCCATTGAAGCACCAGTGAGAAAATGTGACTTACTCCAAGTGCTGGGGATTACTAGAGGGAGAGGTAGGCTTAAAAAGACTTGAGAGACTCTATTAGAATCAATTTGATGACATCAAACCTGACCAAGGGGATAATCCTTGATCGATCTTTATGGTGTAACGGATTCATATAACCGACCCTACTTAAGTGGGACGAAGGCTTACTTGTTGTTGTTGTTGTGTCCTTAAGTTCGAAAACTGCTTACCTAAGGTCGTCAAAGTCAAACAAGTATCATGTAAATTTGTCCTTATAAGCATGTATTCCACTGTCCATCCTAGAATAGTTCGAAATTAATTACAAATTTGGCTCCTTCATCAAGTAAGCAAAGATAGTCGGACATACAGTCATCACTCCAGTTGCTGCACTGACACCAGCTTCACCGAATATTGCCGTTGCAGCTTCAGTGACAAGTGCTGTCGCTCCAATATTGACCACACTAAGTACACAAATCAATTGAAGATTAAAAAGTAAGATGCATAATCAAGCATTTGAAATGAAACACATTGCAACTATAAAACAAGATTACGTTGTCCCAATAAGAATCGTTGTCAAGAACCGAGTAACATCACTGCGAAGCATCTTGAAAACACCGTCTTCAGACTCTTTCTCAGCCAATTCTCGCACCTGATATACATCAACCAAAAAAAAAATAACAAGAAAGAAGTTTGAGACATGGTCAAGACATGTCGAAGGAGCAATACAGACCTCGTACAAGACCATAAGTGTCCATGCTTCCTAGGAAAATCATGGTTTTGGTTTGTGTTGAAATACATATGATTATGGACTTATGCAGAAAGATGCCTCGAGTTAATTCATTAGTAAATGGAACACGCAACGGCCAACAGGAGTCACATGCTTCAGACGATGCATGAGGCAGCATTTGATTGCAAAGTCAATAGTTCTTTTAAGTACCATTTTATGAAACATCAAACTGTTCCTAATGCACGAATTTTAGTGAAATTTCAAGTGGTGATCAAGCAAAACCAAGTAGTGTCTAACTGCATGTGCACGATTTCACGGTATAAATTAGCTTGGCTAAGTTGGCTTTTCTCTCTATAAGATTGCATAATTGAAAACTCCCACTTATACTATACTTCTCCTATCACCAAGACTACCTATAGAGATAAAACCATTTCGGTGTTTCAGTTGAAGCAAGCAATAATGCAAATTCAACTTCAAGAATGATTAGAGGAGACCTCCCTTGTATCCTAACAGCATTTCTCACATTCTTCAGCACTTGTGATTCAAATTAGAGGGAGACAAATTCATCTGCATAGTCTTCGTTTGTCACAAACATTTCTACCTTCATACACATTTTTTGGAAGAGAGAATAAATCAATAGTTATCAAACTTCAAGAATTTGTCACCATAAGCAGTTATATAAGTATATTTGCGTAGCATTAAGCTTGCTAAAACTTGAAAACACGCACTCTCAATGGTTCGATCTAAGCTTGAGACAATGTCAAATCAAATTGTAATTGAGAATGGCTTAGTACCTTCCAAGGCCAAAGTGTGGTAATGGAAGTCTCAGCCATGGAGAAAAAAGCCGAGAGACCCAAAAGTGCAGCCAAAATCAGACCCTGCTCCTGAAAAATCTGAAGGACCTGCAAAACCTTTGGCCATGAACTTCTCAATAACAGCACGCCCTGCTCCCAAACACCATAACCAGCATTCACAACCCCCTCCACGGCAAGAACTCTCCGGCAAGCAAAACCCAAAACCCAGCAAACCATTGCCGCCAAAACCAATCCCCGCTTCAGAGAAACCGCGATAAACCCCAAATTCACACCGCTGCTTTCACTCCCTCCAACAACAGCATATCTCACCCGACCACCACCATCAACAACCTCATTTCCTTGGAATCCACCATGGAAGCTGCATCTAGGGATACACGGACCGCTGCAGTTACTTGCGATTCGTGAAGAGTAAAACACTCTTCTCGGCAAAAATCTTTTCGAAATTTGCACCTGACGACGGCTAGAAACAACGAATAATGCGGGATGTGAGCCCGTAACATACGAAGATCGACTGAAAACTAATGATTCGATCGACATAACTGCACACACAGATTATACTACAATAACTCTCAATTTTGGGGTAAAAAAAATGTGAATCAAAATGTAAACAGAAACGAAGAGAAATCAGAGATTTCCGTATGAATTTCTAGCTGGAATTTAGCAGATTAAATCGTTTTCCGTGAGACATATAAACCCTAGAGAAGATCTTAGAGAAAGCGATAGGAATTAGGAACGGATTGGTGGTCTTCATCATCAGCCTGACTGAACCCCGGGGAGGGGGGGTTGGTGTGTGCATATTTTGTCTTCTGAAGACAAGCGTTCGAGCAAGTTGGAGTGATAAAATGACATATTTACCCCTGATTTTCAAGATAAGAGTTTAAACCCGAGACGCCCTGTCATTTTAACAAATATCAAGAACGCTCTCCGTTATTTTTTTTTTCTGTAGAAATTATTGGAGAGGGATTTTTTAACGCTAAATCTTCCACTAGAGAAACACACTAGATAACCGATAGAATACAAGCCTTGGATTCTCTAATATTTTTATAATACTTGCGATACTCTTTTTTTTTTCAGCTTAATTACTTAATACATTTTTCATCGTGTTTTATTGACAAAAATATTATCGCGCATAATTTTTATTGTTTATTTTATATTTTTTTAATTTTAATTTTTTATTTTCTGTTATATTTCTCTCATTTTATATTCATTTTATTTTATCTCTGTCAAAAAAAATAGAATTAGAGAGCGAAAGAGCGCTAGAGGAAAAATATTAGTTTTTTTACTCTTAAAAATTAAATCTAAATTAAAAAATAAAGGACAATTATTTTTTTAAGGGAAAAATACATTTTAAACCTATAGGTATTGACACTTTTCCAAATGGTTCTTTTTTATTTGAGCGTTTCATTTTAAACCCTCTAGGTATTAACCTGTTTTTATTCGGTCCTTCCGTCAAAAAATCTGTCAAACATAACAGAATAGAGAGACAAATCTGTCTTTTTACATATTTTTAATTTTTAAATGATTTTTTTTCTTACCTCCCGTTCATTTTTCTCTCTCTCTCTTCCTCCTTCCTCTTTCCCTCCTCCTCTCTCCCTCTCCCGGCCGGGCAGAACAAGGGGTGTTTCACCCCTTGTTATGGGTGGTGAAACACCCCCTGTTGCCACTCCCATAACAGGAGGTGGTTCCGCCCGGCGAGGAGAAAGAAGGAGGAAGAGGAAGAGAGAGAGAGTATTGAGTGGGAGAGAGAGGGGTCAAACAACAAAGAAAAAAAATATTAAAAAATGTAAAATGACAATTTTACCCTCAAAATTCTGTTAATTTAGACAATTTTTTTTTATAGAATGTTCAAATAAAAATGTACTGATATATAGAGGATTTAAAATGAAACGTTTAAACGGAGAGGGACCATTTAGACATTCGTCAATACTTAGAAGGTTTAAAATATAGTTTTTTCCTTTCTTTTTTTTTTTTAATAAAACACAAGTTTTTCCCTTTAATAAAAAATAGAAATAGAAGAGAGTTACAACCTGTCATTTTGAATCATATTAAAAGTGGATGTCAAAATTAAGAATGAAACGTAATCTCTTTATTCCTATTAAATTAACCGCCAATATTTTTTTCTCCACTATTAATATTTTGACTCTAAATTTTTTACAAACTAATCATCCCTATTTTTTAAAAAATATTCATTTTATCCCTCTATTTTTAGAAATCAACTACAATTTTTATAATTTCGTATATTCATCTAATTTATATAAATTCAAGTGAATTCTTAAAAAAAAAATTATCCTTTAAAAAATGTTTTATATTTTCTATTAAATGTAGATCAAGAATCAAAATTATAACATCAAAATATTCAAATTAAAATATATATTAAATATTTTTTTTTCTAGACCCGCATATTTTGCAGATCTAAAACTATTTTTTATAATACCTGCGATATTCATTATCTTTTCAATTTGGTTACTCAATACAGCTCCATCGTATTTTTATTATTTATTTTATATTTTTTTTATTTTTATTTTCTACTCTATCTCACTCTTATTTTATATTTATTTTATTTTGTCTTTGTTATCTCTCTTGTAGTTTATATTTATTTTATTACGTCTCTCTTAAAAAAACTAGAATTAGCGAGAGAAAGAGCGTGGCGAGAGAAAGAGCGTTAGAGGACAATAGATTTTTTACGGTAATTTGAATTTATGAAAAAATTATCGAATCACGTAAACTGCATGAGTTAAAATTTTAATTTCGTAGACTTTCACCAATCCTAAAAAAAATATTTTATATGAAAGAAAAAAATACGAAGAAAAATGCACAATTCCCAAATGTAATTTTTTTCCTCACCAACCAGATAGAAAAATAAAAGAAAATCACCTAGTTTTGAAAAAAAAGGTAAAATTATTACTGATAATAATTTATTTTTTTTATAATATATGACGATTAGATAATAAAGTACATTAAAATAAATTATGTTTCTTCTTTTCATTTTCTTTTCCTACCCAAAAACGAAAAAATAATTTTTCTTTCACAGTGAATAAAAATATTACTCTTATTTTTTTTTTTTCCTCTCTTTTTCTTCCTTCCACCAAAATTTTGAGATTCATAAATCAAATATTTTAACCCCGATTGACATGAACAAAATTTCAAATTTTCATATAGCTGATTCGAGTAACTGTCCAACATACTTTATTGTAAACTTAAATTTTGAAATCCAATACTAATAGACTAAAAATTTAGCAAATTTCGATCTCGACCCATGATTTCGCTTCATTTTGTCGTCGTCATCATCGTGCTAAATTGATCGATTTTTGGCACCGAAAATTATCATCAACTGATCGAAATATCCTCAGAATTAGAACTAGATCTCATACTATACTCTGCCACAAGCTTTGCAAATAAAGATGACTTATTCTCCAGCAGCCTCGTCGGAGAATCGTATTCCTCAACAAGTCCTATCCAAAAAAGAAAATTGAGAAAAAGATATTTAGGGCATGTTTGGTTTGGTTTTCCAAAAACAATTTTTTATTTAAAAAAAAATATTTCAAACCCAATTTTAAGAACATGCTCGAGAACAAGATTTTTTTTTTCCAGTATACTCAATCTATCACGTCATCTACTTTTATTATTTTATTTATTAAAAAAATGACGCTTTGGCCCCCTAAAGTTTGACCATTATTTTACTTTGGCCCCCCAAGTTTCAATTTGAACACAACATACCCTAAAGGTTCATAATCATCCCACTTTACTCCAAATCAATAATTCCATCACAATTTTTCACCCAACTATTTTCACGGGGACTTCATTGGCATTTTAGAGCATTTGAGCAGAAAGGAGAATGAGCGGAAAAAAGAAAACCAGAATTTCCGGTGAAATTTCTTAAAAACAATCAGGCAAAGCGAGTGATTGTTTTCTGATTGTAATGGGGAGAATGACTTGGATACCAGTAGGATGATTGACACTACAATAAATATCCTATCAAAAAAACAAATTAATTCTCCAAATTTTCAAAAAAAAAGTTTCGAAAGCTGTTTTCGGAAACTAAACCAGACAGAACCTTAACCGTTACGATGGAATTTAATGAAAAGACAAGTAGTTAGTATAATATACCATGATCTAAGAGAAGGACCATGTCGCTGTCAAGAACCGACGTTATTCTGTGCGCGATTGTTATGACGGTGCTGTCTGAAAAATGTTGTCTGAGCGTCAGTTGAATTAGATTATCGGTTGCCGTGTCGACGGATGCGGTGGCCTCGTCCAGAACCAAGACTTTGCTCTTCTTGAGAAGAACTCGGCCTAGACAAACGAGTTGCCTTTGTCCCACGCTCCAATTTTCGCCGTTTTCAGTAACTGTAATAACCGTAAAAACTGTAAGAAGTTGAAAATACGAAAAACGGGAACAGTTTTTTCTGGTTTTTGTTTTTTTAAGAACAGTTTAAAAAGAACCTGATGAATCAAGTTTGCCTTCTTTCTTCCTCACTTCATCTCCAAGCTGGCATTTATCAAGGGCCTAAATCAATGAAACGAAAGCATGTTTAGTGCTATTGTTTCTTTGCTTTGTTAGAAACAGAAATATGGGAACAAAAAGATCTTTTTTTTTTTCTTCCCAAATTTTTAGAACACAATTCTAGCAACAGAACAAAATTGTTTCCAGATTTTCATTATTCTTCTAATTTTTTTGGGAACAGAAAATGAAAACAAAACACTAAACAGAGACCATCTTAGGATCAGGTGACGGAGCTACTAAGCCCAAGGGGAACTCAAGTACCCCCAATTCCTGTTTTTATTCCTAAATAAAAATAAATCTTGAAAACGTTGAATATAGTTCCAAAAAAATTGTTCTAAAAATCTGAAAAAAAGAACATAAACATGTTTTTTGTTCTAATATTTCTGTTTCTGTTCTCATTTTTCTTGCAATAGAAAACAACACACTCAAAAAACAAACAGAACCCACCTCCCAAATCTGTTCATCAGTATACTCCTCGAGCGGATCAAGATTGCTACGAATAGTCCCCTCGAACATGGTTGGATCTTGCGGAATAATGCTCAACCTCGATCGAAGATCATGAAGTCCAATCGACGAAATTTTGATTTGATCGATCAAAATCTCCCCAGAAGAAGGCTCAATAATCCGGAAAAGCGTTTGGATAAGAGTAGATTTACCGCTCCCAGTCCTCCCCACAATCCCAGTTTTCTTTCCTCCAAGAAAACTACAAGTAAGTCCCCTCAACACAAGCGGCATATGTGGAGCATATCGAACCTAAATCGCATAAAATCAAATCACCATTAAATTATAAAATCAAATTACCATCAAATTAAATTATAATTTTGAGTACTTTTTAAAAGCGAAAAATAGTTAGCGAGAAAAAGCACAAGGATCTATCAACCTAAATTCTCTCGACCATCTAAGAAATTCATTTAGATGAGAAGTTATCGTAAGCATATAATAGCAAGATATTCTTCCTACACTGACAAACATATTTTTTATTTTTTACGAGAAATATTTTTTTGATAGATAAATTGCTCTAATTATAGAAAGTACTAAAAAAAACGTTAGTAAACAATGTCTGAGAAAAACTTTACCTGAAGATCACGAATTTCAACTTCACCATGCGATGGCCATTGAGGATCAGGCCTATTCGATTCTATAACGAGTGGAGGTTCACTCGGAATGGATGTATACTGAAAAATTCTCTCAACTGATATGATTTTGTTCTCCATATTGCATATATTCCATATCACCCAACTTTGTAACATGTTCAAGTTAAGGCCATAAGTCACCGCTAAGCCCGCAATGCCTTCAACAAAGAATAAAATAAACGAAATTAGTAAAAACAATATGGGGTTTTCATACTTTGCACCCTTGAAGTTTTACCATTATTTCACTTTTGGTCCCTGTAGTTTCAATTTGAACACGACACCCTGAGTTTTCATAATCATCCCACTTCAGTCTAAAATCTAAATCAATATCTCCATTATAAATTTAGATGGCAAACCGTCACCTGACGTGCACCCAACTATTTTTATGAAAACCCTAAGGGCATATTCATTCCCTTCCTTTCCCCTTTAAAATTTTTCAATAGAAGGGGAGAACATTCACAATAAGTGACTATTTTCTTTCCAAAATTGTAATAGGGAAAATCACTTGAACTGTAATGACATGATTAGGAAACTTTATGGTGTTGTATGTTCAAATTGAAACCATGAGAACCAAAGTGAGATTTGGTCTAACTTCAGGGGTGCAAAGTGTCAAAACTTCAACAATTATCAATTAATAGAGATTTAATATGATAATTAGTTTGTTTTTTTTTCGCTTACTCGGGTCAATCGTTCCTTCAGGAACAGTGATCAAGAAAACCAAGGAGAAGGCGAACGTGAGGGAGGATAACATGTCTAAGCGAAAGGTGAGCCATTCCATTGCACCGGCAGTGTGAAATTTAGGCCGAGTATAAGCATCTATAAGTTTCATGTTTGTCTCCTGAAATCTTGGTTCCTGATTGAAGCTTCTAATGGTGGTTGCACCTGAGATTGTTTCGGCAAAATGTTGTATGGCTGGAGCTTTGCACACACCGATTAGCCTCGCGAGTTCTCTTGCGGAAGATATGTAATATTGCTGCACCAATTTACACATTCATATAACATTTAATTATTATGTAATTGAAAAAAGATACTAACTGTTTTGTCTTCCTCTTCATTTCGATATCCATATCCATATGTCATGTTTTCTGATTAAAAAAAATGATTACACGAGTTAACGGTAACCAATGTCTAAGTTAAATCAACCAGAAATTGATAGATCACATATATATGTATGTATGTATATTTGTGTCTATATATTGTGTATCCGGTTCGTTAACACAGTTCTCGTGCCTAAAAAACTAATTAAAATCGACTAGGCATTTGACATTACTTGTATTCTGTAACAACTAACAAGTTCGTTAGCAAAATTCACGCGCCTCTTAAAAATTATTGTTTAGTTAACATCAAATTAGTTGACGTTAAATACGGATTGGGTTCAACAAATTGGTTAGCGTTAACGTTAACCAGGGGGAAAAAACGCATCTTTTCCAAGCAAAACTTCCGGACAAAACAAATCAAAAACATATTATTTTAGTCGAACGCCACCCTTAATTGCCCGGATTAAATAGTGTGATCCAAAATAAACTAACTATTTGCAAGATTTCGAAAATGGATTAAATAGTGTGATCCAAAATAAACTAACTATTTGCAAGATTTCGAAAATGGACTGTAAGGGTTACCTCTAACCAAATAGAAACAGCAGCCACGGGAATAAACACGATGAAGACCTGCCAAGAAACCTGTGACATCACCGCAATAATTCCCAGGAGCGTTATTATTGAAAATGCAAATGATCCAATTTGACCCGGAATGCTCAAATCCACAGCACTTTGATCCGTAGACGCCTTGATTAAAAAAAAAAAGAAAAAATTAGATTTAAGAAACTAAGATCAGCCATGATAACAAAAACTTAAAGAAAATGCTTCATCACTCACTCTATTGAGGATTCTTCCACTTGGGGTCGCATCAAAGAAAGACATCGGGGCACGGAATATGCATAAATGCATTTTATTGAAAAGGGTTGTCGCCGTTTTATAGCCAGCCGTTGCAAGAAGCATAGCCCTGGAAAGAATGCATAACGAGCTTCCGAATGCCAAAAGAACGTAAACCAAAATGAGAGTGAATCCTCCAACCGGTGGTGGGACGTTAGGAGAAACGGGAGTGGCTAAAGCCATCCAATAATTGCTTCCAATTTGAAACACATTAAATAAAATATGCGAAAGTAATATAAACGGCGCAAGCGCTCCTCTATACGCAGTCGTTATATATTTCCAGTAGACTGAAAAACCGACTTGGCCTTTCTCTCTTTCCTCTTCTTGAACAAGCTGACCTTTTGGCCCCAAAACTTCATCTGGTCTTCCATTTTCACCGTCGATTTTCTCTTCTTTCTGGGCAATCTTCCCATTACCTGTGCTACTTTCTGTTTTTGCCCCTGCCTCCATGGAATCAATCGCTGATAAAGCTTCATTATGTGCCCCCACAAGCTCCATAAAATCGCTTCCTGAATCGAGGATATCGTTGTACTTTCCGGCTTGTGTAATTTTTCCATCTTTCATAACCTGTTTTTTTCGAAAATTCGTGAATGAGGGGCATTTTGATAAAACAACACTGATGAAAAAACCGACAGAGACTCACCAAGATGAGATCTGCAGCTGGTAAGAACTCTATTTGATGAGTAACATATATCACCGTTTTCGAATTCAGCATCCCCAGTAAACATTCCTGAAATTCAAAAGTTAACCGGCGAAGAAATTCTTAGAATTTTCAAAAGTTGAATCCCACATTGATCCTGAGCTATATATAAAGCCACCGAAAGAAAGAAAAATTGAAGTACCTTAAATAGATGTGATCCGGTATGAGCATCCACAGCACTAAACGGATCGTCGAACAAATATATATCAGCGTCTTGATACAAAGCGCGGGCTATCTGTATCCTCTGTTTTTGGCCGCCGCTCAAATTAATCCCTCTCTCGCCAATAACGGTCTGATCGCCGAAAGAGAGAATTTCAAGGTCTTTCTTCAACGAACAAGCTTCTAGAACCCTCTCATACCGTTCTCTATCCATCTCCTTCCCAAACAACACATTCTCCTCAATCTTCCCACTCTGTATCCATGGCGATTGACTAACGTAAGCCTTTGATCCCCCGACCTTCACACTACCAGAAACCTTCGGCATTTCGCCCAATATAGACGAAAGCAAGCTCGATTTTCCACCTCCGACAGTCCCACAGATGGCGACCCTCATTCCATGATCAATTTTGAAATTTATGTTTTTCAGGGTTAGGTTAACTGACGATGAATCCCATGAAAAATTCCCATTGATGACCTCAATTGCTGTGTTGGAAGAAGAAATTCTTCCCGGAAGCTTCTCGATGATGTCGGGGTCGAGATCGTTGAGACGGAGAAACGACGAGATCCGATCGAGGGAGACTTTGGTTTGAACAATCAGCGAGATCGTGTCGGGGAGACTATAGATTGGTTCTTGAAGGATTCGAAAAGTGGCGAGCGCCGACAATATTTTCCCTGATTCGAGCGGGATTCCGACGAGCATACAAGTGCCGAACGTCATGACGGATATGAACGTTGGCGCACCCCAAAACACAAAAGTAGTCATCGCCGATGTGTACATGAATTTCTTCAACCAACCCGCCTCCTTACTCCTCAAATCGACGATCTTCGCCAAGAACTTCATCTCCCATCCTTGAAGCTTGAGCACCCTCATGTTCCTCAAGATTTCAGACGTCGCCTTCATCCTCTCATCCTTCGATTTCATCAATTTCTCCTGAAATTTCTCCTCCAAATTACCCAACGGAACGTTTGCCAACATCACCAAAACGGTCGAAAAGAATGCAGTGATCGAAGCTACACCGAGATTTTTGTACAAGATTATCAACGCCAACGTGACCTGTAGAAGCACCATCCATGGATCATGCAAATACCAACCAAAATCGCCGATTCTCTCAGCATCAACACTCATATAATTGATAATCTCTCCACTCGTTTGCCCTTGCTTGGATTGGGACGAAAGCGTCAATCCCTTATTATAAATCAAAGCAACCAGCGCCGCCCTAACCCTAATTCCCGCCTTCTGGATGATGAAGAACCAATGCCTCTGCGATAAACACTCGCAAATCTTCGCAACAAAGAACGTTGCCACCAAAACATACCCTTCGTTCTTGAATTCACGACGGCCGTTGAGGTATTGAACGAATGTGTCAATCAAATAAGGGCCGACGTAAGAAGAAAGTGTGTACACTAACACTAGAAACGCCGTTACGAGAATTTCTCTCCACACAGTGAAGATCAAGGCCTTCACTAGCATCATTGTAGTCACCTGATCAGACTGCAATTTCGATTTCAATCTCGGGAAAGCCCCTTTCACACTATCGTCACCTCCGAGCTGAGGAACATCCTCTAGGTCAAGGGTTTTCTTATAGCCGGTCGAAATTAAAGGACCCATCCATGAGAAAGTGAGGATGTTAAAGAAATTAGCAGTGAAATAAGGTGTTACAGAATCACCCCCTCTGGTTTTATTTGATTCTCTCTCACTACTTTCGCCATTCAAGAGGGGTTGTTGAAGAAGGTTGGTTTCAATTTCAACCTCCCTCTTACCCAAAACCGCCATTAAAGAGAAGAAAAACCCAGTAAGAGTGGAAACTACGTCAGAAACCCAGAATTGAATTGAGGGATTTTGGTGATTTTTGCGATAAACGAAGTCAATCACAAGACAATAACATGAGATCGAGAAGTATAAGCCCCACCACCCTCTTAACAAAAATGGGTATTTCGCTACACCGGAACTGATGAATTGGGTATGCAGGTAGACAGAAATTGCTACCCAGGCGACCACCCGGATTACCAAATCCAAGAGGGTAATCGCCTTTTCATCGGACCAGCCATTTCTATACCAGTAGAAGTAGTTCAAGAAACAGAGGGCTAGATTGAAGAGAGAGAGAGCTAAGCATGAAAACAGGGTGGGTTTGTAATACAAGAATCTGGTGTTCTTATCATTGTTTTTCGAACCCTCACCTCGATTAATCCTAATTCTATGACGTACCCATGAGATTGAGAGAGCAATTAACAAAATCAGGTGCAGAGAACCAGAAACCCCACGCAACGGAATGGGATTCAGGAGAAAATCACGAGGAGCGTACCTGATTAAATTTGAATTAGAGAAGACGACCGACATACCCATCTCTGACGCTTGTTGAAGAACTTCCATTGATTTCTGATCGCTTTGAGCGTCGGAGAAATGGGTTTTTTTCTATGGGAGTAAACGATTTGCTTTCTGTAAGCGCCGCATGGAGGTGTTCATATATATAGAGAGAGGAGGCGGAGGAGGAGAGAGAATAACAAACAGGGTCCACTGGAAGATAGAGGTAGAGTCAAAGGTGGCGCTTGAGATAACCGTGGCGCCCAAGGCTCCATTGACGGAGACCTCGGAGAGCGTGAAGACTGGAGAGATACGGGAACGGGACGCAGAAATGCTGCAAGCTTTTTCCATTGTGGGGCACCGAAGGTTAACACAGACAAAGAATCCGCGATGCGATTTGTCCGGTTTGGATTAAATACGTATTTAGCCCCTAAATTTTATGAATATTGTCAAATTGGTCCTCTAAATTTTAATATATTTACTTAAGTCCTAAATATTTAAGATTATGCAAACCCTTTTTTGGTATAATTATTGGAAAATCCTAATTGACAGTCTTATCTATATGACATAATCTTGTATTTTTTTTTCAAACACGGGTTTCAGTCTCGCACAGTTCTTTAAAAATTTATTCCAATCTAATATTTTTTTAGAACGTGAATTAACTGTCGATTTTAGTTACACTCCATTAAAAATAAAATTAATATCGTTCAGTATAAATTATAATAAAATAAATACACAACTAAAAGTGTAACAAAACAAAGAAAAATTACATCAATGTATATGTATAATAATTGTATTTAATATTAGTTACATTCTCAACACCAAAAGTTAATCCATGAGGTTAGGGGTATATAACGGGCGGTTTGGACCAAAATCGCAGATCAAATCAATACTAGGCGGGTTGGGCTAATTTGAACCGTAGACTGCCTAATGACGTGCGGGTTGGAGTGTGCATATTGGCTAATTTAAACCGTAGGCTACCCAATAGTATGCGGGTTGAGCCTATTTTCAGGTTGGACTAACTAAAACCGTGGATTGTCTAAGGTGACGAATGAATTTAGAAAGAAATTTTCACAAAGGCTGAAAATGAATTAGAATTTAGGAAGAACGAAGAGAACAAGATGTAAAGAGGAATAATCGACAATGATTGGAACAGATAGAAACCGCAGGCAACAACTTAAATATTATGTATATCATCACAAAATGGCGTCATTTTGTATTTAACTTGGCGGGCGGGTTAAACTCGTAAGAAAATGGACAAAATCGTAACCCGCCCATTCATGTGTGGGTTTCAAGGTTTATGACCCGTGCAATATGTGAGTTAATATTAGACGAGTTTTTTGCAGTGCAGTTTGGGCAAATTGGACGGTTTTGGCGGGTTAAACCGATCCGTTGTACACCCCTACATGAGGTGATATTTTTCCTTACACTTGTAACATGACTATCAATTTTTTTCACATTCGATGTGACATAAACCCAACAATCTCTTTTGCTGTTAATAGAACTTTGATACCAGTGTAGGGTAGTCTTAGACCTCTCTCAACCCCAAAAGTTAGCTTATGAGGTGAAATATTCTCTAATATTTATATTCTGACCACCAACCCTTCCACATTTGACGGAAGATAGAGCCAACAATATATATATATATATATATTCTTATTTAATTATATTTTGTTCCTATGCGTGTAAGATTGTAGAACAATGATTTCGGTTTTAAATATTTGCTTGAATAAATTTATGTTCTAAATAATCTTGTAAGAATTTAGATATGAATTTATTCATATCAATAATGTTAGAATACCTGTTGTTTAGATATAACAGTTTTACAATCAGTCTTATTGGTATAGATACGACTTAATTAGATAAATTATGTTAAGAGTTTATCAGTTTTAAGTAAAACTGATGTTCTCATGCTTCTCCATGGGTTTTTCCAGTATTCCACAAATTTATCAGTTTTAAGTAAACAATCAAGGGTTAATAACACTTTATCTTCCTATAATTTGGTCAATTTGCACTTTACTCTTATGTAGTTTGAAAATCACCACTTATCTCTCTATGGTCAGATATTTGTTGCATTTAACCCCTTATATCAGGGGGATAAGTAGTTTGAAAATCTAACCACAGGGAGAGTAAGTGACGATTTTCAAATTACTAAGGAGTAAGTACAAATCGACCACAGAGAATAAAGTTTAATTAACCCAAAAATCAAGTCTTCATAGCGGACACAGACCCAAGTCGTCCCGGTCCTTTTCGGAATAGAAAATATATATAAAGAGTGGCCTTCTTGTGTTGACAAATTGCTCTAAATAATCAATAGGCCAATCACAAGTTGAGGCTTGTTGACCACACAAGCAATATAAACAAAGTTGTCCTCATTAACACTTGGACATAATACTTCAATTTTCAACAATGCAAATATTCACCTACCAAAGTTTTCTTCACAACTAATAATAATAACTTCATAGTAGTGCAATTAATATATCAAGTTTTTTTGACACTTTATACCCTCGAAGTTTGACCATTATTTCACTCTAGTCCCTAAAATTTTAATTCTAAAGACAACCTTCTGAAATTTGGATGGCAAGTCGTCACCTGTCTTCACACAACTAATTCTAAGAAGAACTTTAACGGCATATTCGTCCTCTTCTTTTGTCCTTCATAAAATTTATATATGAACGTTTGGACAAGAAGAAGAATGAGAGGGAAAAAAGAAATAAGTTACATTGACTCTTTGGATCGTTGTATCTTAGGAAAGACTTATCATTCAACCATGTGCATAAAGGAAACGTATCTTTTCTTATGACAGTGTTTACACGCCTCAATCCACCATATATGTATTTTCTCTTTATTTTATTATTTGTTTTATTTATTTAATTGTTAATGTTCTTAGTTATTGAAAGAGATTGATATTATATGTGATATTTATTTTGAGTTTATATAATTATATGAAATTTTCCCAACAAAAAATGCCCATAAACTCCCTTAAAAACAGTAACTTTTGTTGCAAGTGATTATTTTTCTGTCCAAAACTGTAATGGAAAATAATCACCAGGACTGTAGTGCGTCGATTAAGAATTTTTAAGGTGTTAATTGAAACTATGACGAACAAAGTAAAATTTTGGTCAAACTTTAGGGGTACAAAGTATCAAAACCCACATAGCAATGGAGGACCAAAGTGAAATTTTGTTGAAACTTTAGGGGGTGCAAAGTGTCAAAAACTCACATATCAATGGGTTGTTAAAATTCAAGCATATATGTCATCATCCCCTACGTAAGAGTAAAAGGCAGAAGGTCACGAGTCATTGCGCAACTCGGAATCCTTTTTTTTTTTTTTTTATTACGGTAAAGTGTGTCCAGACCAGCGTCTTGACTAGTCATCTCACTGGGCAATCTTAAGAGCGCACTCCCCTACATCAATCTGATACATTCATTATTAAATTCAAGATTTAAATCCTAGAGTATTTCATCTAACTCTGGTGGACAAAGAAAAAGAATATATCCTCTTACCAGCCGGACTAACACCTCTTGAGTTGAGTGAGTGAGATTCCTATCTTCTTGGAAACACCCAAAAAGTTTATATGTTTTAAAAAAAAAAAAATTAATTAATTATTAAACTTTGTTACATTACTTTTTGGTGTTTGCTCATTATTCAAGAAAATTGATTTTTGTAACCATCTGACTTTTTGATTATTTAATATATTTTAATATTACTTAATGGAACGAGATAATTTTAGATACTGATCACAAGCAAGGAAAGACCAGTATCTATACAAGAATCCGACTCGTTTTAAGAAGGGAACTCCCTAGAGTGGCGATGGAAATGGATTCAACAAAGGTAGTGTCCATCATCATATGGAAAATTGCCGAGAGATACACTGCTTCAAGTCACGTGTCGAGAATTCTAAGAGATTTTTGAACATAAACAACTATCGGTTGTAATTCACCTCTCAGAGAGAACAACAGGTACCCAGACTTCCTTGCCAAAAAAAAAAAGAACAAGCAGTGGAATTGAACTGAAACACTTTGATTCGCACTCAAAGAAAAGGGCTAAGACAGACAGAAATGAAGGAAAAGACCTTTGATCGGTGCCTTTAGTTTCAATTTTTTTATTTTCTCGTTTTGTACCCAAAAATAATAATTTATTTTACAACAATGGATAATAAATAGCATAATTGCCCCCACAAAAATGATTTATTCCCCATTATAATAATGACAACAAACAAGTTGTTGACTTGAAGGGCCAATAATGCTAACCTTTTTAATTCTCCTTGCATGTGTTTTGACAAATTGAAAAAAAAAAAAAAAAAAAAAGTGTTTTTTATAAAAAAAAAACACTAAGGCCCCATTTGGTAACCGTTCTATTCTAGAAATTCTCATCCCATTTCTAGATTTTTGAAAATTCTGTTTGGGAATAGTGTTTGATAATTTTTGTTTCTATTTCCATTTCATTCCCATTTGAGAATTGTGCCAATTTTTTTCTTAAGAAATGAAAAAAAAAAAAAAATTATTTCTCATTATTCTCATTTCAATCCTAAAATACACAGTCACTGTTCACCCGCCAGCGACCACTGTCTGCCGCCGGCGGCGGCCATCTCCGGCGACCATCGTCAGTCACCGTTTTCCGGCCACTTCCAGCTTCCGCCCACAGTCACCCACCCACCATCGCCAGCGCCATTGCCGTCCAAAAAAAAAAAAAAAAAGATTTTAAGATAAAATCGTTACCAAACACAATTCTCTTCCCAAAATTAAAAAAAAAAATTATCGTTACCAAACGCGATTTTACTCCCAAGAAGAAAATAAAATTCTCATTCCATTCTCATCCCACAGCTAGAATGGAAACAGAAACGGTTACCAAACGCCACCTAAATGGACAATTTTTTTATTTTTTTTGACTCACAACCGATGAAGATCGAATCCCTGACCATTGTCGAAAAGGAATAAGCCTTACCACTAGGCCAACCCCCAATTCTCCACTAAATGGACAAGCTTGTCAAGCACCATAAGCCAAAGTGGTCCTACTCTGTACTTCAATTTTCCAGCATGCAAAAGAGGACCTTTTAAAATTAAGGGTAAACTTACTTATTTGGAGAGGAATCTTTACTTCTCGTGATATTTTTTAAAAGAGAATTAAATGAAAAATTGAAAACGACACTTCTGTCAATCTTTGGACAAATTGGTAGTGTTGGAACAAATCCCTAGGCAACCAAAAAGTCGAGAACTTCTTTGATCTTAACTCTTGGATTGCGTTTGGGTAAGTAAGGTGGCGTTTGGTTAGTGTTTCCACTTTTCTTAACCCAACTGGAATGGGTTGGGTTGAGTTGGATTGGAATGAGTTAAGAATTTTGGGAACAAAATTGCGTTTGGTAGCGACAATTTTTGTTTTGTGCAGAGAACAAAATCATGTTTGGTAACGATTTTATCCTAAAACTAATTTATTTTTTTTGAAATTTTTTTTGTGTTTGGCGGCGGCGGTGGTGTCAGACGGTGGCCGGACGGCCGGACGCCGGCGGCGGCGGCGGACGGTGACCAACGGCGGTGGACGGCGGCGGGTGGTCGTCGGACGGTGGCCGGAGTTGAGAACTTTGGGTTGAATTTTTTGGGCACAAAAAAAAATAAGTTTTTTTTGTTTCTCATTTCCTTAACATTTTGAGAATTAATTTCTATTTTTTGGGTTGGGTTGGGTTGAGTTTTGTATTTGTCAAACGCGTTCCCAAAAATCAAACTCAAAATTTTTGGGTTGGGTTTAGTTGGGAACACTAACCAAACGGGGCCTAATTTGACAAATTAAAGGGATTTATAAATTGTGGGATTTTAAAATCTTGGATTTTAAAATCCCATTATTTACAAATTTTTTGTTTGGATAACAATTTTAGACGAAAAATTTGATCGTATAATTTTATAATTTTCTTATTTGGATAACCATCGTGGGGGTTGGGGTACAACCAGTCTGATTTAGATATTTGGACTGGATTAGGAAAAATTTGGGTGAGAGTTTCTCTAAACCCAATTGCCACTATTTGAAAATTTTGGAATGATAGGAATAATGAAATTATTGAAGGAATTTATAATCCTCTCATGTTACCATATCTAAAATTGCAAGTTATTTTCTTGACTTATCGAATTCCTTCCTAAAATCAAATTTCCTAAATAGTTTTTGCACTCTGTTAACTAAGGTGGCGTTTGATAACCGTTTATATTTTCATTCCAGCAGTGAGATGAGAATGAGATGGAAATTTTGTTTTCTTCTTGGGAGTAGAATCGCGTTTGGTAACGATAATTTTTTTTTTTTTTTTTGGCCGGACGGCGGTGGTGGGGTGGGTGACAGTGGCCGACGGCCGAAAAGTTTCCTGCAACGGTCGCCGGAGATTACCGGCGGACGGTGACCTGCAACGTCGCCGGAGATGGCTGCCAACGCGGACGGTGGTCGGCCGACGGGTGAATGATTTTGGGAATGGAATGAGAATAATCAGAAACAATTTTTTTTTATTTCTCATTTCTTAAGAAAAAAGTTGGCACAATTCTCAAATGGGAATGGAATGGAAACGGAAATAAAAATTACCAAACGCTATTTCCAAACAGAATTCCCAAAAATCTGAGAATGAGATGGGAATTTCTGGAATGAAAATGGTTATCAAACGGGGCCTAATTGTTTTCCTCCTAATACAGGCTTTCTCAAACTCAACAGTCAACACTAATAGTAGGGCAAAAAGGAAACCCAAGCAAGAGAAGTATTGGAGGTCTACTTATCACCTTGGTATCTGGAAAATGGCTATCTCGGTTGTGTAGATAGTTGCACGGCCCTTGAAGCGTAGCTTAGAAGTTTGGTTACTGGAATCAAGGTTGCATCTTAGAAAAAGTATCCTAGGGTGATGGTGGAAACTGACTATGTGGTCGCAGTCACTCTCATCCAGAACTCATGCCCTGAAAACCATCGCTTCAAGGATTAAATTGATAAGCGTAAGAGACTCCTTTTAGTGAACAACTACACTCTTCAATTCGCTCTGAGGAAGATGAATAGATGTGTGAACTTGCTAGCGAGAAAAGATGCTGAAGAAGATTGTATCCAAGGAGAATGTATGTTTAAAATCCTCGAAAGCCCAACAATCGACTTAGAAGATATGGAGAAATGGATAACAAAGCTTTTGATTTATGCCCGGACTGATGTTTGTTTGATTTATTTGTACGTTTTTGTTTTGTCTTTAATTCTGAACCACCAAAAAAAAGGGGTAAATTATCTTTTATCCCATTTACTTTGTCTAATTAGAAAAAAATAGAGGACAATAAAAGGCAAATATGAAAGAGTTATTAATGATTTTGGACAAAAAATAGGTTGTGTACAGCACACGATCTTTTAATGGGTATATTTTAGTCATTTCATCACTCTACTAAATATAAGACCGTTTTATTCTTTAGACAAATCGTTGCTCAAGAAAGATTAGAAAAAAAAAAATGTCTTACCTTTAGTAAACTGATGAAATGACAAAAAATCACTATTAGAAGGCCACGTTCTGAGTACAACTCATTTTTCCATTCAAAATCATTAACAACGTTTTTACTTTTACAAAATTCAAATAAATATGAAATTTGTGAGACTAAATGTGTAATTTGATAAACTTCAACATTTACATAGACACTCACCCTGTACTTTAGAAACTAAAATCGTATCCCTTTATACTATACGCAATAGAAGAGGATGATGTATACCCAAGAAGTGTTAGTCTGGTTCGAAAGGAAATGTATCTCTTTCTTTGTCAACCAGTGTTCAACCTCCTAGGGAGCATTCCGGGAATTAAATTTTGAATTTAATCATAAATATACTAGACCGATGTGGAGGAGTGCGTCTTTAAAATCATCAAGGGACATGATTATTCAAGATGTGCGTATACTGGTCTGAACTCCACCTTACCGTAACAAAAAAAAAAAAAAAGATCAAGAACACTCATCTGTCATCTCTGCTAGCTACGTTGATTGATGGTGGTAAGGAATGGCGATCAAGTACAGATCATTCTTCCTTCTAACCGTTACTCCGAACGCCTCTGCCATGTCCAGATCTTCCGGCTTTACTCCGGCAGGGAGTCTCCAATCGAAATGGTACAACAGATTAGCCAGTTGAAACCCCAAGCTCGCCAAACCGAAGTGCATGCCGGGGCATATCCTCCTTCCGGCGCCGAACGGAATATACTCGAAATGATTCCCCTTGTAATCGATCGAGCTATCGATGAATCTCTCCGGCGAGTAGCTTTCGGCGTCGATCCAATACCTGGAGTCTCTTCCGATCGCCCATGCGTTCACGATGACTTTCGTTTTCGCCGGAATTTCGTAACCGTCGATCTCGCAGGTCTCGCCGCACTCTCTCGGGAGTAGCAGCGGCGCCGGTGGGTGTAATCGGAGAGTTTCTTTGATTACTGAGTTCAGGTAGCGTAATCTGTGAAATTCCGATTCGTCAATTTCGGATTTGTTGCTGAAAACTTCTCTCACCTCGTCTTGTGCCTTCTTCATGATTCTCGGGTTTCTGAGAAGCTCCGCCATTGTCCAGTCGGCCACCGTCGCGGATGTCTCGCTGCCGGCGCTGAAAATATCCTGATTGAGACGATGAGAAATTCAAGTTAAAACATTGGCTAAATTACACTTTATATCCCTTATTATTTTTTATTTACAAAATATACCCTATAAAATTTGAATTTTGTCTCGGATTGGTTCAATCAGTATGTTTCGGCGTCTTAATTGTTAGAGTAACAACACGTTCAAAACGAAGGTTGATAGAAAAATAAAAAATCAATTCTTTTTTTCTTTTTCTTTTTCTTTTTTTTTTTTAAGTTTTTGAACTTTGCACCATTGAAATTTTAGAAAAATCTGAAGTACTTTTAATTTTAACTTATTAAACTTTGAAATATCCAAATCGTGTTAAGTCAGTTCAAAATCGTTAACTCCATTTTTTTATAGTGAAAATCAGTCATATGTCAAATATAAAATCAGTCACTTGGGTAAATTCCGTCATAAAAATGACGAAATGATTGACTTGATACGATTTGAATATTTCAAGATTTAATGTGTACAAATTGAACAGATAGGGACTAAAGTGAGATTTATGTGAATTCATTTTCAATACCGAGAACAAAATCAAAGCTTTTGATGGCGTTTGGTAACCGTTTCTATTTCAATTCCAGCAGTAGGATAAGAATGAGATAGGATGAGAATTTTGTTTCCTGGGAGTAGAATCGCGTTTGGTAACGATAATTTTTTTTTAGTTTTGGGAAGAGAATTACGTTTGGTAACGATTTTATCCTAAAACCAATTTTTTTTTTTTGAGTGTTTTTTTTTTTTTTGTTTTTTGTTTTGGTCGGCGATAGCGGACGAGTGGGTGACGGTGGTGGACAGCCAGCAGGCGGTGCCGAAAGTTGTCAGGTGGTTGGCGACGGCGGTGACCGGCCGGTTGGCGGCCGGCGATGTCGGAGGTGACTAGCGACGGTCGATGCAGATGGCTGCCGGCGACGGCGGTGGACGATGGTTGGCCAGCGATGAACAGTAACTGAGAATGGAATGAGAATTATGAAAAACAATTTATTTTTTTTGTTTCTCAGTTTCTTAAGAAAAAAATAGGCACAATTCTCAAATGGGAACGAGAACAAAAATTACCAAACGCTATTCCCAAACAGAATTCCCAAAAATCTAGAAATGGAATGAGAATTTTTGGAATGAAAACAGTTGCCAAACAGGGCCTTAGTGTTTCTGTATTTATGTTTCTACTTCCAATAAACTAGGATGAGATGAGATGATAAATTTATTTCTGTTCTGAAATATTTCGGAAATAGAATCATATTTAGTAACAATCATTGCCTTGATTTTTATTTTTTTTTAAAAACTTTATGGGAACAAAATAAAAAAACACGTTTGTTTACGATATTCGCTCTTTTTTTCTTTAAATGTATGGTGGCTGACAGGATGATGACCCACAGACACTGGCAGAATGGTGGTGGGAATAATTTTGTGAGAGTGAATAGAAATTAACATTTTTTTTTAAATTTTTAAGAAATTCAAGAATTACTTCCAAATTACTCTCAAAATTTTAAGTACAAAAACGTGTTCACCAAACTCATTTTTGTACATTAATCCTAAATTTTTGGGGTGGAAACAAAAATCAGGGAACAGAAAGTGGTTAGATGCCTAACCATAATTACCACTCCCAAATTACTCTCAAAATTTTGAGAAACAAAAACGTGTTTACCAGACACATTTTTATACATTAATCCTAAATTTTTTTGGGCGGATACAAAAATCAGAGAACAGAAAGTGGTTAGGGGCCTAACCAGAATTACCGTTCCCAAATTACTCTCAAAATTTTGAGAAGAGAATTACATTAATCCCAAAATTTCGGAGGCGGAAACAAAAATCAGGGAACAGAAAGGGGCCTAACCAGAATTACCGCTCCCAAATTACTCTCAAAATTTTGAGAACAGAATTACATTAATCCCAAAATTTCGGAGGCGGAAACAAAAATCAGAGAACAGAAAGTGGTTAGGGCCCTAACCATAATTACCGTTCCCAAATTACTCTCAAAATTTTGAGAACAGAATTACATTAATCCCAAAATTTCGGAGGCAGAAACAAAAATCAGGGAACAGAAAGGGGCCTAACCAGAATTACTGCTCCCAATTTACTCTCAAAATTTTGAGAACAGAATTACATTGATCCCAAAATTTCGGAGGCGGAAGCAAAAATCAGGGAACAGAAAGGGGACTAACCAGAATTACCGCCTTGATGTTTTCGTTCGTCAGAGAAAACCCGTCTTCTTCATCCTCTTGAACCTTCAGAAGAACATCAACCAAATCCCCATACTCATCACCTCGATCCCCACTCCGATGTTCAACAATAATATTCTCAAGTATTCGATCCATCCATCGATGTATCTTTTCCAATTTTGATCTTACTCCACTAATCCTCTGCAAAAATTCCACAGAAGGATAAAGATCAGGCAAACAGAATCCGCCGGCCATCCCCATCGCCTCTTTGGATTTCGAAATAAACTCCTCCTGATCCTTACTCCGGCGACCCAACGCCGCCACGGAAGTAATACTATACGAAGAATTAAAAATTCTGTCGCTCAGATTGATGATCGATCCGGAATTCGAAAAAATCGATCTGGTGAGATTTGAAACCTCTTCTTCTCGAATTTTCTTGAACGATTGGACTCGTTTCGAGCTGAGAAGCTTGAGCACGCATATTTGCCGGAGTTTTCGCCAGTATTCGCCGTAGGGAGCGAAGACGATGTCGGTGCAGTCGTAGGACATGATTTTCGCGGCGAGAATCGAAGGTCTGGAGGCGAAGACGAGATCGTGAGTTTTCATCACTTGTTTTGCAGCTTCCGGTGAGGAGACGACGACGGTGGGGACTTGGCCTAGGGTTAGGTGAATCAAGGGGCCGTGTTTTAGGGCTAGGTCGCGGAGGGCGTGGTGGGGTAAGGAGGTGGCTAGGTGGTGGAGGTTTCCAATGAAGGGGAGTTTGGTTGGCCCCGGCGGTAGCCTCGCCGGTGAAGGGTTGTTTCTAAACCTAGTTTTTTGCACTTTGAATAGTATGAAGAAGAGGAGGAGGAGGAAGAAGGTGGTGGTGAAAAGAGTTGAGAAAGATTGAGCTTGAAAATGGAGTTCCATGGCGGCTTTTGGGTGATGAAATTTGCATTCAATTTGAAGCTGTTTTCATGGTGCATATGTATACCTGGATAAGGATGCGTATATCCACCTTACAAAGACAAAATCTTAAGACTGTCTTTTCTCAAAGAAAAAATCGACGATTAATCCTATTTTTAGTGTACAATTTGCAATTAGTATTAGGTTTTGATTTAGTCCTTTAAGTTGAATTTCACTTGAGTTTTAGTCTCGCATTACAGGAATTATAGAAATATTGTAGGGATTTTATAGTAAATATTAGTTACATGTAACGAATATTAATTGTTATTTTTTTTTACATATATCTGTGTATTTTTTGTTACACGTATTTATATAATATTAGTTACATATTACAATTATATATATCTGTATAATATTTTGTGACATTTAACAAATATTGGGCACAAAAAATTATTTAATATTTAGTTACACGTATTTGTGTACATTTAGTTACTTGTAACTAATTATATGCATTTTGTGTGATTTTTGTTACATCTAACAAATTTTTACACACAAATTTGTTAAAAAAAAATTAAAAAAAATTATTACATGTTACAAAATACAGTAATTTTACACACAAAATTGTTACATGTAATCCCGCGTGTGCAAAGCTTCCGCCTTTTTAAAATAAGAGAGACTAAAACTAAATTTTCTTCCGCTTCTGGGACTTTTTACCAATTAAGCGTGAAATATGGGACCTCCAACCGATTGCCTATTTTTTAAAAGAGATAATTGACGATTAGTCTCAAATAGCGAAGGTAATCTGTCGTTAGTTCTTTTTAAAATATAAATTTTGATTTAATCTCGCATATTGATTTATGTTTGCATATTAGTCCCGCATGTACTTACGCATTACGAGGGAATATAGAGAGAATTTGGTAAGTAAATTCGTATTATAATGAATATTAATTACATGTAACTAAAATTAGTCACAACTTAATAATTAATTATGTTACATATATTTGTGTAATATTACTTACATGTACATGTTTAATATTTAGTTACATGTTATAAATTATATGTATTTGTGTAATATTTGTTACATCTAACAAATTTTTACATACGTATTAGTTACATGTTATAAATTACATATATTTTGTGTAATATTTGTTACATTTAACAAATATTTTTCACACAAATTAGTTATATGTAACTGCGTGAGTACAGACGTGTGTATTGGGTCTTCCACCTTTTTTAATACACGGGATTAAAACCCAAGTTGCAATTGTTCACAACAAACTTGCCATCAAAACACCCTTTTCAAAATTGTTTTTATGCAAGGGTTGAGAAAGATTGGGATTGAAATTGGAAATCCATGGGGAAAAAAAGGGGAGAAAATTTCTTTGGTTGCTTTTGGGTGATGAAATTTGCATTTAATTTAAAGTTGTTTTTATAGCGTCGTCTCTTTATGTATGAGTAAGATAGCGTATATTTTATCCTTTTCAGACTATATAATAGCGGGAATTTTCGTGCACTATCTTTTTTTAAACCATTTTTATGCAAGGGTTGAGAAAGATTGGGATTGAAATTGGAAATCCATGGGGAAAAAAAAAAAAACTCACCAAAATTGACAAATTCAGCGGCTGCGGATGGAAAAGAGGAAGAGTGCGGAGAAAAAGAGAGAATAAGAGAAAACCCGAATAGTGAAAGTCAATTTGTAAAGATTTTATCCACAAATTAAAAATACATATTTTTGGTGTATTATTTATTTGAGAGATCTGACAAAGTGTGACGTTTGTAATCCTATTATATGTTATAGTGAAAGATTTAAGTGGTCCAAGCGGAAGGGACTTGGATTTCTTAAGCAACACCTCCAAAGATCGAATTTTGGAGGGTTGTGTATGGAAAGTGTTTTGTTGGGAGCAGTGTTCCGCTTCTAGCGTCTGCCAGTACCTTGAGGGATTAGTCTCTACCGACCGTGGTGCGGGGATACCCTGGGAAACCGAAAAAAGAAAGATTTAAGTGGCCTATAAGTCCCGTGATTTTTTACTTTCACTGAGGAAGATTTTTTACGCTAAAATTGTGGTAATATTTTCTGTTCTATTTTGATTTGGAAAAACACGATGGAACTTTGAAAATCTCATCCCGTCAAATAATTTGAAGTCGTTTTTATGCAAGTTTGGGTTAATTGTCTTTTATTACCCTTGTACTTTGATGTTATTTTATTTTGTACCCTTTCAAAAAAATCTACACTTTACTCCTTTTAACTCATAATACAAAATAAAAAGTAAACTTTTTTTTTATTATTAAATTAATTTAAAATCAATTAAATTAAATTTTACATGAAATAAATAAAATTAGTCTTAATTATAATTAAATCTTTTTTAAGAAAGAAGATAAAAAATTGAATTAGTGAGGGAAAGAAAATCAGATAAAAAAAACTTTTATTAACTTTAATGTTAAATTTATATTAATAATAATAAAAAAATTAAGTTATTTTATATATTTTCAAAATAAAATGTGAGTTTTTCACTTTAATCGAGAGTAAAAAAATTATGTGTAACTTTTAAAAATAGAGGGATTAAAATAAAATAATTCTAAAATACAAGGGTGTGAAAGGCAATTAACCATTTTTAAGTTTTTGTTGTTTTCCCAATACCAATAGTGCCGTGGTCTAGTGGATATTGGTAACGGTTGTTTTTAGGGTATGCAACGGATCGGGTCAAGTCGCCAAATCTGCACTGCAAAAAAATTGTCCAATACTAATCCGCGCATTGCGTGGGTTTTAAATCTTGAAACCCGCACATGTATGGGTGGGTTACGATTTGGCCGATATTCTTACCCACCCGAGTAGACACAAAACGACATCGTTTTAGACTTTATTATTACTTATGTTCGTAATTTTTTTTTTCTATTTTTATGATGGTTTATAAATTACATTATATTTTTTTTTTCTTATTTTTGAGTTATTATAATTTTGTCGCGGTTTTTTTACAAAATTTTTGTAATGTAATTGTGTTTTCTTTTCAACAACATTTATTATATTTCAAGAGCAATCCATTAATTAGTCCAACCCGAAAATAGACTCAACCTATACAATTATTGGATAACCCACGCTTTAAACTAACTAAGCCGCACAATCCAACCCGCACGTTATTGGACGGTCCACGGTTCAAACTAACTTAACCTGCCTAGTATTGGTTTAGTTCGCGGTTTTGGTCCAACCTGCCCTAATCCGCCTGTTACCCACTCCTAGTTGCTTCAACTAGAATTTATCAATTAAACGCTGGTTTTTATAAGAGATTTTTGCACTTTGCACCCTAAATTTTGGAGAAATTTTGCTTTAACTCCTATTCTTTTAATTTAAATAAAGTAATCCTTAAAATATTCAAATCGTGTAAAATAAATCCAAATTATTAACGCCCGTCATTGTTTTTTACGAAAATTAACCACATGGAAAGCACATAGATCATCCGCGTGGATAATTTCTATAAAAAAATGACAAATGTTAATAATTTGAACTCATTTTACGCGATTTGGATATTTTAAAGGTCAATGTCAATTTTCGCCCTTTGTCTCTAAAAATTGAAAAAACCATTATGTTTAACCTAAGTGTTTGGGCCCGATTGCCTCTTAAAATCTGAACAAAAATGACAAGATAGTAAGACGTCACCGGCAAAGCTGTCGATGATAGTTGATGCCGAATAAGAGAGGAACAATAAGATTTTTTAAGTAAAAGAAAATTATATATTCTACTTTAACCCCTATTCTTTTAATTTAAATAAATTAATCCTTAAATATCCAAATCGTGTAAAATGAGTTCAAATTATTAACGTCCGTCATTGTTTTTTACAAAAATTAACACATGGCAAGCACATGAATCATCCGTGTGCATAATTTCTATCAAAAAATGACAAATGTTAATAATTTAGACTCATTTTACACGATTTAGATATTTTAAAGATTAATGGCCAACGTCAGTTTTGGCCCTTTGTCTCTATAAATTGAAAAAACATTATGTTTGACTTAAGTGTTTGGCCCCAATTGTCTCTTAAAATCTGAACAAAAATGACAAGATACCTATAAGTAAGACATTACCGAAGAAGCTGTCGACGATAGCTGATGCCGTAAAAGAGAGGAACAAGAAGATTTTTTTAAGTAAAAGAAAATTATATATTTTTATTATTAAATTTATTACAAGAGTCTAAATTATCCCTATAAAACTAGTAGTACCTTGAGTAACAAAATTACCCACAAAATTATGTTGGTTTTTTTGTGAACAATTAAAATTTTAGCCATGCTACAGTAATTTTTTCAAAAGTTCAAAGTACTCTCAAAAGTCTTGAAGTTATTGTACGCCATAAAAATTACTACAACTGTTTACATGGAAAAATTATATTAACTTTTATATATTATAGTAAATTTGAATTTTAAAAAAAATTATTGTAGTGCGTGTACTACATGGAATAAAATTTTAATTTCGTGAACTGTTCAAAACTCTCCAAAGTTAATGTTATGTGCTTTTCACGTACACATTTTTGTCCACATTCTAACAGACGACACCACGACCAACTAAACACCCACCCCGAACTTTAAGGATAAAAAATACAATCTTCGACTAAATTTATACAACTCGAGAGGCTTCTTAAAAAAGTGGGAAAGATCACATATATTATAAAACTTTTGAATGAGAAAATATTCCAACTATGATACAAAAAAATAATTGCATCCATCCGTTTTTTTTTTTTATCTAAGTTTAACTTGAGATATGATTCTACAAGCCCAGACCAAAATACAATTTTTTTTTTAGGTCACGTTTGGTTTCATGGAATTGGAGATTCAGAATCGGAAATAAACACGATTATTTCCAATCCCGATTCATTACTTTGATTCCGTGCTACCAAACACTACCTTAAGAACAAGAATAAGCGACTCACCGGTGTTTAGATTCAAAGTTTGACTTCAACATCAACACCAGCAGGAAGGTCAAGCTGCATCAACGAATCGATGGTCTGTGCAGTCGGGTAGAGAATATCGATTAGGCGTTGATGGGTTCGGATTTCAAAGTGAAAACGGGCATCTTTGTGTACATGAGGAGATTTGAGAACACAGTAAATCCGTTTTTTGGTGGGTAACGGGACGGGGCCCATCGTCTTGGCGTTGGTTGTTCTTGCAGCATCCAATATTTGCTTGCACGAATCCTCGATCAAGGGTACCCAATACGACCTTAATTTAATCCTAATCTTCTGCTTCGGCGCCATCTGATAAATAACATGAATACATTAAAAGTGAGTAAACTAGGGGGAAAAATTCGAACACCCCCACCCCCTTTTTTTGGGGGTTCTTAGTGAAGATACTACAAATTTAAAATTTCTACCCATGCAGTTCATGAGCAATAGTAGTTTTTTTTTTCAGAAGTTCAAAGTCATTACACTACATCAAAATTAACTGCAATAAAATAATGTAGTGATTTACAAATAGTTTAGGTGGGGTTTGATTAACGTTATCGTTTTTCTGTTTCTACTCCCAAAAAAATGAGATGAGAATAATTACGTTTTCATTCTCAATAATTTTGAGAACAGAAAAGCTTTAAATTGTTTAATAATTTATGAGATCAATATCAAATAAACAAGTTTGGTTACAACATTAGTTCTCATACATTTTTTCTTTCAACTTTAAATGTAAAAGATAGACTTACATATTTCTTTTAGGCAATCTATTTCGCAAATTATAACAAAATAAAAAAACATCTATAAGATTATTTAAAACTAAATTTATGCATACAGCGGAACATAGTATCACTTCTCTGGATTTGAGGCTAACAAAGTGTGAAGGTGGAATCTCATTAAAAAATTCAAAAAAAAAAACAGAGTTGTCCCTTTAAGTGAGAATAAGTTGAAATTGTTTTTATTGAGAAGGAATGGGAAAAAATATTATTTTTTTAATCCCAAGAATTTTGGGATTGATCTCAAAATTTTGTGAATATTTGAGAACAGAAACATGTTACGAAAAAACAGTATGATTCATGAAATTGTAGACGGTAGATGATCAAAAGGAAAAAGAGGAACCGATGTGACAAGTGAATCGTGTATTCATAATGTACAACTGTAGAGTATCATTGGAACTCATCATAGTAAAAGATGTTTGTGTTCGCTTCTGCACTCTATATCTGGTAGGAGGTTCCAACCTAAAACCATATGGTATCAAGTGGAGTAGCTCCTTTCATATAGACAACCCTGGGAAGCGTCACCAATTCGATGTGGGATTCTAACAATATCCAGTTGCTAAGGTGTCGTTTGATTAACGTTTTTGTTTTTCTATTTCTCCTAACAATGAAATGAGATGAGAATTATATTTCCATTTTGAAGTATTCTAAGAACATAACCGCGTTTTGTAATGATAATTATTTTTTTAAATGTTTTTATAATTTCTGACAACAAAAACAAAATAATGCAATTAGTTGCAACTAAACTTAGATCGTTTTTATATATATATATACATGTGTGTGTGTGATAGAGAGAGAGGAGATGAGAGAAGAAGACGAACATGTGCGGTGGTGGCTGTGGATGGTGGTGGCAGCGTGGGTGATGGCCGGTGTGGGTGGTGGTGGCCGACGTGGTGGTGATTCTTAACATACCCTTATGAAATAGATCGGTAGCAGTTTTGTGGAAGTGAATAGAAATCAAGATTTTTTTGTTTCTCAAATTCTCAAGGAATTCCGGAATTACTCCTAAAATTTTATTCCCAAATTCTAGGACCAAGAACATAAGTCAGGAAGCGAAAACACTAAACAAACGGGACCTAAAGTTCCAGGAAAAATCCATTTAACAGGGAAGCATTTTCAACCTGATTTCATAATATAGAGAAAACACTCTGAAATGTATCTAAAACTTTCATGCACCGTGAAGTATTCATAGCAATTTGCAAGAGCTACCATATTTAACCCGTCAGGAAAAGAGAAAGCATCATGAATCAAGCATCAAGTAAGGGAAGAGTACGAAAAGGAAGAAGCAGACAAAGGCAAATTCAACAAAAAAAAAATGAAAAGAAGCTCAATGCGGTTGTGAACATGATAACAGTACCAAATATCAACACATTTTCCAGTAATTTCTCCATTCATTCACAAAAAGTAAGAAATCACTATACTCAAAATTCATCAGAACTTAAAGGAAGCATTAAGATTCAGAAACGTTACCGCGTTGGAATCCGCACTCACACTGAGCGTCGCAGCACCAGGTGCTTTAACCTACAACGCACAATTCAAAATCAACAACAAACAAAGCGCGAAATCTCGCAATTTAGCTTCCGTCAAATCAAACGAAACAACGGAAAACAAGCAATTAGCCAACTCGCAAACCTCAGCGACAATAGAATCGGTAGCATCGTCACTTGCAGACGATTCTAACACTTCCGGAGCGGCAAAAACCCTAGAAGACGAAGTTCGAGAGATTTCCAAAGTTTTGAGCGCCGACGCGTTTGAGGCGAAAGAGATAACGGATTTTCTCGGTCTAGCGGAGATGGCGGAGGAATTGCATAGTGGAAAAACAGTTGCAGACAGTGTTGATAAAGCTGAAGTCGCCATTGATTTCTGAGCTTCGAGCTGCAACTCTTCCTGAGGTTTATCCATATGTATAAGAATTTCATCTTAAGAAGGGGAAAATTACATTTTCGGTCCCCTGAAATTTGATAAATTTCACGTTTGATCCCCCAAGTATTATATTGGGAAACTTTTTAGAGGTCCCAAAATTTCAAAAATAACTTTCTAAAGACCATCTCATGTGTAAAAAAATTACTATTACAGGACTCCATAAAATTGTGTTTTTATGGGATGGGACTTTTGGGCAAATTTTTCTATTACTTCAATCTCGCAAAATTAAAAATATTGTTACTGGGTTTTGGACGGAAACTAGATTGTTCTCAATACGTAACCTTCTAATGATGATATTTTCTTCATTTCACTACTTCTATAAACATATGACGTTTTTTTCCTAACAATGATTCACGTTTTATCTCTCATTTTTCAGAAGTATCTTTGTTAGGAAAATATTTGAAAAAACGGCTTAGGTTTATAGGAGTGATGAAATCAGAAAAATATTCCCATCAGAAGCTCACATGCGGAGCACTGTCCATTTTTTTCCCGAAATTATTAACATTTTTATTTTATTTTATGAGATTGAAACAAAATCTGACTTGAGAGACCAAATGTGCAATTTAACAAACCTAGAGTCCACATACAACAAAAAATATCACGATGGAACGTGTTTTTATCAATAAATTGTGATGGATACTCTCATAAGTAACCAAACAAAAAAGATAGAGGATATTGTAGACATCATAAAAATAAGGGAATCTTGTTGAGAGATCTCAAGATTTAAAAAATCACTTTCTAAAGATTATATCATGTGTTAAAAAATCACTGTTACAAGCTCCTCACAAAGTGATGATTTCATAAAATAGGCCCTTTTACCAAATTTCCCTGAAAATAATAAAGGGGTATTTGGTAGTTGCTAAGGCCTCGTTTGGTAACCGTTTCCATTCCAGAAATTTCCATCCCATTCCCAGATTTTTGGGAATTATGTTTGGGAATAGCGTTTGGTAATTTTTGTTTCCGTTTCCATTTCATTCCCATTTGAGAATTGTGCCAACTTTTTTCTTAAGAAATGAGAAACAAAAAAAAATTGTTTCTCATTATTCCCATTCCATTCTCAAAACACATGGTCACTGTTCATTTGTCGGCGACCACCGTCCGCCGTCATCTGCCGCCGTTCGACCACCGTCTGCCGTCGTCGGCCACCGTCCGCCGCCACCTGCCGGAGGTGGCGGTCATCTCCGGCGACCATCCCCGGTCACCGTCCCGCCAGAAAACTTTCCGGCCACTGTCATCCACCCGCCACCGCTGTCCGACCGTCGCCGGCGCCGGAGCCACGGCCAGCCGGATGACGGTGCCATTGCCGTCCGGCCAAAACAAGAAAAAAAAAATAATTTTAGGATAAAATCGTTACCAAACACAATTCTCTTCCCAAAACAAAAAAAAAATTATCGTTACCAAACGCGATTCTACTCCCAAGAAGAAAACAAAATTCTCATCTCATTCCAATCCCACTGCTGAAATAGAAATAGAAACGGTTACCAGACGCCACCTAAAATGATTGGGGGTGTCTCGAGCATATCCAACCGAAAATAGACATTTACATTAGTTAAAATACTATTTTGCCACATAAGTAGTATTTTTGACTAATAGATATTTGAAATTATACTCCAACGATGTTAGCCAAATGAATCAGCTATTAGTATTTCAATTTTAATATTGGCTAAGCAATAATTTAACCTAATGGGTTTGAATAAATAATATTGATGATGAGTTGGCAAAATGGTATTTAAATGTTCACACCAATTTTTAGCTAACCTCTCAATCTTAAGTAAAATAGCAAGAGTGATGACGTTTGAGTTAAAGCTTTAATTTTTAAGTTTAATTAGGTAAAATGATAGTTACACCATTTGACTCATGAGATGGCTAGTGGGTTGGAGTTGCTTTTAGATAGTGTTTGGTTGCACTGAAGTAAGGCTCTGGAATTGAAATTAAAAACGAACGTACTTTTAATTCCTATTTCAAATTCCCAATTTCGTACTTTGAATTGGAGATCGACCCTGAGCGTAGTCCACCAAGATGGTCACTTGACCCCTAATATTTTCGGATTCCTTTAAATTTATCCCTATTTTAAAAATATTTTTATTAATATCTTGTTAGATGAAAAGGTCACCGTCTTTGTTCATTATAACAACTACTCGCTTGACCACGATTGATAACAGGCCGATTTCAACTATTTTGCCAAGGTGATCCAATTTTTTTATCTAGAGAAACATTAAATAATATTCAACCCAACTAACAAAGTGATATTTTACAAATGATAGAAAAAATTTATAATAACGAGTCAAATACAAGTAAGACTAGTGGTAAATACCCAAAAATATAGCACAAAATTCTCCGCCCGCACATTATTAGGCAGTCCACAGTTAAAACTAGCCCAAGTCGTATAGTATTGGTTTGGTCCGCGGTTTTGATCCAAACTGCCTCAATCTGCCCGTTGCTCACCTCTATTGTTTTATAAGTTTGCAGGTTTAGAGCTATTATTTACGTTTGTAATTTTTTTCTATTTTTGTTATGGTTTACAAATCACATTGTAGGTTTTTTTTCTTGTTTTTATGCCACTTTAATTTTTTTGCAATATTTCTACAAATTTTAGTAATGTAATGGTTTTTTTTTAGCAATATTTATTATATTTCAAGGTCTTACCCGAAAATACTTGGACATCCCACGGTTCTCATTAGGCCAACCCAAAAATAGGCTCAACCTGCACATTATTGGACAATCCACGGTTTAAACTAGCCCAACTCGCACATTATTGGACAACTCACGGTTTAAACTAACCAACCTGCATACTTCAATCCACCCCAACCTGCACATTGTTGAGTTGTCCATGGTTTAAAGTAATCTTACCTGCATAATAATGGTTTAGTCCACGGTTTTGGCCCAAACCGCTCCTGTAAGCCCCAATTATGCATATACATATCTTTAAATGCATTTCATAACACTTAAAAAAAATATTTGGGCGTAGTGCGTTATTTTAAAAATGAAAAAAAACAAAAAAATAAAAAAATTGGGAATTAATATATCAGTTTTGACTTGATAAAAGAAAAAAAAAAAGTAATAATAAAAAAAAATATATTATTTGGGGTTAATATGCAATTTAAAATTTATTCTTAAAAGCTTTAGACTTTGAGTAATATTACAAATTTGTTTCGGTTATATGTGTAATTAATTCTCTTGAGGGAGGGCTAATTGTGTAATTAATGCAAAATATCAATTTTACCTTACCAAGAAACGGTGGAATTAATACTAGTTTTAGATCCGAACAACATGCGGGTTTTAAAAAATAAATTAAATTTATATTAATAAATATTTAACATTTGAATATTATATATGAAATGTTTAGTGATGTTTCTTTTAATTTAATGTTGAATAATATTTTTTTTTAAATAAAAATTTAATACATTTAAAAAAATATCGTTTTCGATCACTCTAATTTATTTTTATACTTCAAAATAATAAGCAAAAGAGCAAAATAAATTTAAATATTAAATTCTAAGAGGAGATATATAATTTTAAAAATTGTTAATGTGTGTTTGAATAAAAATTTTATTTATTTATTTATAGTTCTTTTAATTTTATTTTTTAGGCTAACTTTTAAACAAAATAATAGTTCTCACTTTGTGTTGTTTAGTAGTTATTATTATTATAAATTTTAATAGTGATTATCAATAAAAAATCACAACAAAAGAGAAAAAAAAAATATAATTATTTTTGCCAATTTAATATGTCATATTTATAAAAAAAAAAAAAGAAAAAAAAAGAAAAAAAAAAAGGAGACATTTATTTTAAATTAGAAGAAAATCATTGAACTATTTGGATAATTAATTAGAATGAAAAGAATTAATATAAGTATGAATGATTCAATTAATTTACATTAAAATGTTATTCAAATTACACTATTTTTAAAAACAAAAAATATGAAAAATCATAATATTATTGTGGGGAGTTAATATCACGAGTGTTAAACAAATTTTGACCATTTATTCATCCAAATGAATAAAAATTGATAGATGAACAATATTTGAATATGAGAGCATGTCTTCCGCTTTTATATATAATATATAGATATAGATATAAATGTGCATAGTCTTCCTCTCTCTAGATATATTTATACTCTCTTTTGCGCACCTTAATCCTCGTCCACCATTCTTTCCATTATATTCTCTAAGGTAAATTTTTTCTATATTTCTCTCACTTCTATTTTATGCCTGTATAAGTAGGTGTGGTGTTTATATATATATATATATGGGAATTTTATTTTTTAGTCCTCTGTTAGAGCACATTTCACAATTTAGACCCTAATACAATTAGAATTAAGTTTTCAGACCACCTCAATTCTTTAGGAAAAAGTCCTTCCATTTTGCCCTTCCTTTTACAGTTTATTTACGCAACATGCCATTCTGAGGATACAAACACTACAACATGAACAGCCGAACAGGGCACTAAAAAAAAACCACCCAATACGTAATCCGCTTCTATAAATCTGATTTCTGAATCAAATCATATAAAAATGTGATCAAATTAAAGAGCTCGACGATAGCTTTGCAACGGTATTTTTTTTTATTTTTTTTTTTCTGTTAACAGTAGCGGATTGCGTTAACGTTAACGCACGGTTAGCTGTCGGCGTGTTACTGCGTCCGTTCTGATTCCGATATGTCCTGTTACAAGTTCCACTAGCTGCACGATCGCATACAAAAAAACTGCCAAAACGCTCTCTATTCTCTCCCACGCTATCTATCCTCTCCTCGCTTAAAAACTCTGAAACCCCAAAACCCTAAAACTAATAATCCAAAATCGCCCCATCGTCTTCAGATAATGGAGAATTTTGAACGCGCCCCCTCGTCTTCCACACAAAAACGAGCAACCCTCAGTCCCGACGGTATGTGAAACCCTAAAATCGATACAATGTTGTTAGGGGACGGTGTTTTAGAAATGAAAATCACGAAGCGAGACGATGATGTTCGTCTATTTTACCCGACTCCGACATGCTCTGTTCCCCTGTTTACGTTTTTTTTGAAATCGTACGTCGTGTTTTGTTTCGTTGTTTTGCGATGTTAACCCACATGTTGTTTTGCCTCCGAAAAGAAGGAATTTATAAAAAAAATGCTTGCGTTAACGTTAACATAAATGTGAGTCGTATGTTTAGATTTAGGTTTGTTTGTTTGTCTGGTACACCACTATGTACTTCGATTGCGTTACCGTTAACGCGTTGATGTGATTGCGTTAATGTTAACGCAAACAGACATTTGCCTGTAAAAAGGGGGGAGGGCCCTTTTGCGTTACTCGTCGGTTTTTTTCTCAAATCTGGGACGACGTTCTGGTTTGTTGAGGAAAATGCGTTAACGTTAACGCATTTATTGTGGTGCGTTAACGCTGAATCAGAGTAGTTGCCTGTTTTTGTTACGTAACGAGTGATATGGATGACTGCTTTAACGTTAACATTAATTTGAGGCTGTGTGTTTAGATTTAGGTTTGTTTGTTTTTTGTCTGACTGGTGCAGCACTATTTGCTGCGTCTTGCGTTAATGTTAACGCGTGGATGTAATTGCATTAATGTTAACGCACATAGACGTTTTGCCTGGGAAAAGGGTGGGGACCGTTTTGGTGCGATATTTTGTGTTTTTGAAAAAAACGCATTAACGTTAACGCATTTCTTGTTGTGCGTTAACGTTAACGCAGAGTAGTTGCCTGTTTTTATTACGTACCGAGTGATATGGATGACTGCTTTAAGGTTAACATTAATTTGAGCCTGTGTATGTAGATTTAGGTTTGTTTGTTTGTCTGACTGGTGCAGCACTATTTGCTGCGTCTTGTGTTAACGTTAATGCGTTGATGTAATTGCATTAATGTTAACGCACATAGACGTTTTGCCTGGGAAAAGTGTGGGGACCGTTTTGGTGCGAAATTTTGTTTTTTTGAAAGAAATACATTAACATTAACGCATTTCTTGTTGTGCGTTAACGTTAACGCAGAGTAGTAGCATGTTTTTGTTACGTACCGAGTGATATGGATGACTGCTTTAAGGTTAACATTAATTTTAGCCTGTGTGTTTAGATTTAGGTTTGTTTGTTTGTCTGACTGGTGCAGCACTATTTGTTGCGTCTTGCGTTAACGTGAACGCGTGGATGTAATTGCATTAATGTTAACGCACATAGATGTTTTGCCTGGGAAAAGGGTGGGGGCCGTTTTGGTGCGATATTTTGTTTTTTTGAAAGAAATGCGTTAACGTTAACGCATTTCTTGTTGTGCGTTAACGTTAACGCAAAATAGTACCCAGTTTTATGTTACGTAATGAGGGGATATGGATAACTGCTTTAACGTTAACGTGTGGCTTGTAATGTGCATTAATTGTGTTTCCCCCCGTCGTTCTTGCAGTAAAACTCCTAAAGAAGCCGAAAAAGGAAAGTTCGAGCCAGCGGACATTCCTTTATCGCTCCAACCTTAAGCAGACCTATGAATTGCTGAGAGACTGCAAACTCAACGATCAGCATAAGGCACTGCTGGCCCGGACCCCATTTGCAAAAATATTCGAGACATTATATGAGCAGCGGGTGACGCTCGAAAACATCCACAAAAATGATGATCTCATTGAAATGATCATCCGATGCTACAACCCTGCACGGGGGGGGGTTTAGGATAGGGGGAAGGCTCATCCGGATAACCCCGCTTGACATCCAGCTGATATTCGGGATATCAACGGGCGAAGAACCCATTGTTCTGAGTCGTTACACAAAATCCGACTCCCCATTCATGTCCAGACTAACATTCGCAGACCGTGGGTTTAGTGTTGCTTATTTGAGATCACAAGTGCAAGCGAATGTCGCCGCCATGGACAATGAAACAGTGCAGGATGTTGTCCGCATGGTTATTCTACACCTAATGACCACGTGCTTCTTTGCGACAACTGGACAGCAGGTCCAGAAATCGTTGGTTCGCTATGTTGAAACAATTAAAGACATGGCAAATTACAACTGGACAGCTGCGATGTTCACAGATCTCGAAAGCAGCCTCAAGAAATCGTACATGGAACCCCGGGCGGTCACGGGGTGCGTGCTTGCTCTCCAGGTATACACATACCCATTGTGAAAATGTTTTTCAAATATTTATAAGCGTTGTTTGTGGACCCTGCTTGACATATTACAAATTTTACTTACAGTATTGGTTGAGCGAGCACACAACGTTGGTTGACCACACCGAGGGTAGGCAGCATAGTGTGCCGCGTTTGGAGCGGTGGTGCCTCACCACGTTTTCTTCCAACTTGGAAGGCATTCCCCTCGGTCTACTGCCAGCTGATAAGATAAGCAAAAAAAACATGTTGTGATTTTAACGTTGATGCAGGTACGTGAAAAATGGTAAGTGGTATTTTACGTTATGGTTAACGCAATTAGTTGTTGCGTTAACGTTAAAGCAAACTAAGTTATGTATTGTTAGATTGTTATTGCGTTAGCGTTAACGTTAACGCACTTAATAATTGCGTAAACGTTAACGCAATTATGTATGTGTTAATGTTAAGCATATAAATCTTTGCGTTAACGTTAATGCACAAATAAATAGTGCGTTAACGTTAACGCAATAGCAAAAAAAGTAGATGTTGTGGCTGGAATTGTTATTTGCGTTAGCATTAGCGAACTTATTTGTTGGTTTTTGTGCTTATGTTTAACGTTAACGCAAGCAATTTAATTTTAATGTAAACGCAATCGGTTAGTTGTTTTGGGTGTGTGTGTGTGTGGTTGTGTGGCTGGTTAACGTTAATGCTTGCACATGCTTGCCAGGTGAAAGATCAGCTCGCTGATGAGACTTTGACAGAGCTTCAAATGGGGATTGCTTTGAAAGAGGATAGTAATGATTCATTTAACGATAGCCCGGGCAATGAGGGCAGAGATCCAGACGCTGCTGCTGCTGCTGCTGATGACTATGATGCAATGGTTGACGACATCATAGGGCGGTATCTCACACCCCTCATATATCATCCTTCTCCCGTCCCAACTCAAGCCGCAACCGATTTGGGTGATGATGCTGCCCCCGCTGAGAGTGCATTTTGCACACCTTCAGCGGGTGACTTGCGGCCACCGTCTGTCTCCGCAGGTGTAGTTGATGACATCCGCAGACAGATCGACCAAATGCAGGGTAAGTTCACTGCGAATAAGATGGAAAAAGATCAGACCATTGCAGCGCTGCATAGGGTGATCGCAATCATAACCGCTGCCAACGTCGAGCAGAAAAAGGAAATTGATAATCTGAAAGCGTCGTCTTTGCAAGAAAAAGAAAGTTATGAGCGTTCTGTCTCTAATCTCTCTGTAAGATTAGCGAAATCAATTGGGGAGAAGAGAGACATCCTAACGGAAATGAGCGTGCATGACGTGACTCAGAAGTATAAAGAGGCCGCCGTCGATACAGAACAGGAGGACCTTAGGCGGAGATGTGACGAACTCGCCCAGGAGGTGGAAACACTTAAAAAAACAATCGAAACGTTGAATCAGCAACATGCTGATGCTGCTGGCGAAATGAAGAAGAAATATAATGATCTTGCTCTTGACTTGAAGACAGAACAAGAAATAAACAAACTGCTGAGGCAAGAGAAGAAGGAGATAGCAAAATCAGACGTTAAAATGCGTGTGGCGCTCAATAAACAAATACAGGACCTACAGACGAAATTGAACGCCCACATGCAAATGGGGGGTAGGGGTACCCCTACCACTCTCGCAGTCCGCGAACTTCAAGAACCTCAACCGCTGTCTATGGTCATACCGACTGACACCCCCGATGCGCCGTCGCCAGTCCCTATGCCTACGTCGCATGGGGAGGCAACGCAAAAGGTTAGCTCCATGGTTGGTCGAGTAAAGAAGAAGGAGAGGCAACCAAAGAAACAAGGCAGCGATTTTGTCTACCCAAAAGCAAAAGGGAAAGGGAAGCAGAAAGAGAGATCTGACATAGTTAATGTCGATGAGCTCTCCCCGGCAACGATGTATGAAGACAATGCAGTACTCCCAGCTCGTAATTCGACGACCGTTGGTGCGATGCTTGATGACAACGATTGGGAGAAGTTGACTGTGATTTCCAAAGAGGGGCCAGGGTAAGAAATAAAAAATTACTCAAAGTGCCTGTTTACTTTTGAAATTCCTTTTTCCATAAAAATGTTTGCTGATCATGTGATATGTTGTTTTTGACAATGTCCCAGTACATTTGTGTTTGGAGGTGGGAAACCCATGGCCACGGTCTCATGTGGCGACATCATTTGCATGATTATGGAGCGACGTGTGTCGGATAACGTATGAAATCGTCAGCATAGTGTTTGTTATTGACCTGATTAACTAATTACATCAACTTATTTCGTAAAAATGTGCTTGTGTTGACAAAATTTGCTTTTACGTTAATGTTTACGTAATGTAACGTTAACGTTCATGTTACGTTAACGTTAACGTTAACGTTACTTGTTTTGTCTTTCTCCCCCTCTTTACTCACAGGTGATTGATTCGTATGGAGAGTGTTTGGAAGATGAAGTTAGATCAATCAATCGCGTGCGGATGACCACGCCAATCGTGCTGCTGCACGAAACGCGGTTCGCGATATCATGCATTTGGGTAAGACACTTTAGCACATGTTAGTTTTTTTTCCTTTTTCATCCAAACTTGCTAACACGTAAAAAAAATCATAGGATCTTATACGGGAGGACAACAATGTGCTGGTGAAGGAACTGTACTACACAATCTCCGCCGCGTTCAGCAAAGAAACCCGTTATTTGGTGTTCCCGATGAACACTACCGGTCGCCATGCGTCACCCAATCATTGGACTGTGATGGTGCTGGATATACCCGATAAAAAATGGACATTCTACAATTCCATCCGACCAAGGAAGAACACGACCGATCATTATTATAATGATGCACTTACGATGGTATGTGATTTAATGTGTGACTACTTTGATTGTCTCTAACTACACTCTATTTTGTTTGACTAACCTAAATTCTGAACAGAAAAGGTTTGTGGAACGACATATCAACATGAAAATACGTCCAGATTGGGGTGACGCACGTATAGAACAATGTCTCGATTCGCCACAACAACGCGGGGCGTAAGTTCACCCGTCCGAAGCATGTGTACTAAAAATCGTATGTATTTGCAAATTTATCATTCTCATCTGTTTACCTTCCCTACCCCCCATCCCCCCCCACCCCCGGGTTTGCAGGACTGATTGCGGTATTTTTGTTATGTACATTATGAAACAATATGCTACAAATATGCCCGTCGCGAAAAAACTGTCGGTGGCGGATGTACGGGGTGTCTGGAGAGACGTAATACATGCTCTGCTCAACCATCCGCACTACAGTTGGGTCCCCGTGGTGGGCGTCGATGTTGAAACAACCCAACCAGATCAGGGCACACCATGACCTGTGGGGGGAGTTTATCGATGATGCGAGACAAAAATCTGAGAAAATGTATATATCCCCCTGATTTATTCATTTTTAGCGATTGTGGGTGCGTGTGTTTTATCAGTGCTTTAACGTGCAAATGCGTTATTGTTGACTCGAACAAAAAATGTAATTAACTCTTATTTCATCCGTTGGTTTATTGCGTTGAATGTTTTGCCTTTTGAATTTGATGTGGTTTTTGTAAATGTGTTAATTGTTAACGCAATTTGTAATTTTACATACGCTGCCTGTGACCCCACGCGTTAACGTTAATGGGCTTAGTTAATGTTTAGATTTGGTTTAGTTTGTTGGTCTTGTTGAACAATTTTGACTGTTGCAGGTTAACGTTAACGGAAATTCTTTTTTTGATTTGTTCTGGTCTGTAAAAATATTGCGTTAACGTTAACGCTAACGCAAAGTACCTTAAATGCTTAAAAAAAATTGCGTTAACGTTAACGTAGTTGTCACTTAATTGCGTTAACGTTAACGCTAATATGTTAAATGGATGGTTCGTTAATCCGTTAACTTTAATGCAATTTGTACTTTCGTTCACGTTAACGTTAATGCAAAAACAAAATGCAATTGTTTTGTTTCTGAACTTTAAAGAACTGCGTTAACGTTTGACTTTGTTACTGGGTTGTATTTGTCGTGACGTTAACGCGTTATAAGTTACATGTGATGGTTTCCTTACTGCGTTAATGTTAACGCAATTAGTTGCTGTAATATTCGTTCACGTTAACGTTAACGTAGTTCTATCGCTCTTATGCTGGTTTGTAATAAAAAACCGTTAATGTTTACGCGATTCGTTATTTGAGTTTTTTGGTTGTAAAATGCGTTCGCCTTAACGTTAACGCAAACTGTGATTGCTCTTAACTGGTTGGTTGTCCAAAAAAAGGGATTTAACGACGGGCGATTAGTTATTGAGGTGGGTCTTGTAAATGCGTTAACGTTAACGCGATTAAATATATACAAAAAAATTATGAAAGCGTTGAACATTAAAAGTTTGTGTGTGTTCGTTACATGTTTACGCAAAACAAAAACATCATGTGAAAAAAACGAGGTTCCACTCCCCACTGACATTAAACACATAAAGTGTTGCTGTGTCAAAACTACATAAAAAGAAATATTTGATTACTCTGTGCTTTAAATTGAAGCAGTGCATGTCTTCCTGTTGTGGTGCCCATTCTTTTTGCATCTACCACATCTTATTTCTGGGATCTCACCCCTAGATGGGATGCGTTTCTTCCGCGGTCGACCTGGTTGTTTTTTTGTGATCGGCGAGATAATTACAGCTTCCGATGCATTCCATTCCGGTTTCTCGAAGGTGGGTACACCATATATATCTTCCGAGTAAGTCATTCGGTAATATTCCACCAAGAAAAACGACTCAACGGATGAATGTATATTCTGGCCGCTTTTTTGTATCGCCGCACAAGCATGAACACACGGGAACCCGTTTCCCTGCCAACCGAAGCAGGAGCACTTTTTTTTATCCACATCAACCAGAACGGATGGGATCGAGTGCACTTCGTATACGCTGTTGCCGCACTCAACAACATTCCACGTCCGCCCGTCACTTATCATCCGCGACAGCATTTTGTCGCGTACTGGGCATAGGAAACCCGTCATCAGGAGTGATTCGGCACGTCTCACTGACAACTGGTTCATTACCTTGCACCTAATCTTGTCGACCATTAATATGATCGGCAGGTGCCGGTAATCACGGATCCATGCGTTGAATGACTCCGCTAGGTTGGACGACATCTCCCCATATCTTTTGCCTTTGAAAAACATGTTGCAGAAGTTGTCTGGCGGCACATCCTCTAGGAAATTCTCTACTCGTCCCATACCTTCTGTTCTTAATTCTTCCCTCAGCTGGTAGTATTTGTCAAGCGTCGTCGCATATGCCATCATCGAATATTTGTGCACGAGCTTCTAATTCCACGCTTGTTTCAAACCCGCCAATTTGTCCCTCAGATTGTTCTTCAGGTGGTTCAAGCAATAAGAATGAAAACAATGCGGGAACATCTTCCGGACCCCTTCAAGAATGCCACTATGTCGATCAGAAATGAAGGTTAGCACACGTTCTTTCGCCACAATTTTATCTAAATTGGTCATGAACCAATACCAATTGTCATCGTTCTCCACATCAACAACAGCGAATGCAACCGGGAAAAGACCTGTCCATTTACGAAAAACACAAAACAGATTAGCACGCTATAAAAAAAACATTGTATACACAGCCGTTTTTAATGCGTTAACGTTAACGTTGCAAAAAAATTCCATGTCTCATCCCCAAACATGATCAACTTGTCTCATCAGAAACACACACACCCCCACACACCACACACCCCCTCGCAAAGACTGTTAAAAAAATGTAAAAAAAAGAAAGGAAAGCGTTAATTGCATCTAATGTGTTAACGATAAGTGTTATTGCGTTTATGTAATAAGTAATCAACCAATTTACCATTGTTTCCATCCTTTGCGCTGGCCGCCAACAAACACCCCTTGTACCTACCCCCCAGAAATGTCCCGTCTAGAAACAGCATCGGCCTGCAGTATTTGAACCCGTGCGCAGTCGCATAGAACGATACAAACAGTCTCTTGAAATGCCTAGTTTCTTTATCATAATCCAACGCCAGGTGGCTGCCTGGATTCGTCTGCCTGCATGCATCCAAGTACCATCGCAATTGATCATAAGACGATTCGTGGTCGCCGTACAAATCATCCCGAGCTTTTTCCACGCCATTCTATGCAATGTGATATGGGATCTCAATCCCATAGTCGTTCTTGAACGTGTGAACAACGTCAATTGGGTGAGTTGACGGGGTATTCCGAACTAAGTCTAAAAGACATGACTTCACAACGCTACAGTTCATCTTCTCATTCCTCGCTGTCCTATAAGCAGCGCCGCAACTATGATTTTTCTGGAACTCCCAAATGTAAAAAAACCCATTCCTTTTGTCTAGCCTGCCATGCACTCTCCATTTGCAATCCCTCTCCTCCTTGAGCGAACATTCAGCTGTCACCCTCTTCTTGTCGTTCTTTAAGTACTGAAATGTGAAACCCATTTGTACAGCATATTTCCTCAGTGATTCTCTAAATTCCGGTATTCCACCCTTAAAAATCTACCCGGCTTCTTTAAGACCTTCAGCCCAATGATCGGACAATAATGCCTTTTTAGGCAATGGGCAGAAAACGGACAACATGTCGTCCTCCCCGTCTATGCCATCCCGCCCCCCTGTCCCGTTGGATATTCAAATAACATCCTGTCCCGACTGCCGCTTGGTCCGCTACCACTGCCGCGCACCTTTATCTCCACCCCGACATATTCAAGCTTCATTGCTCGTGCAAGGCTAACCATTACCTCTACGTCGTCCTGACACGATATTAGGCACCTGTCATGCCCTGGTATGGAATAAAACATCTCGAACGAAACATCCCTCAACACGTCCCACCGCGACAACACATTTTGAATAAGCACCGCTTGCGTGAAATCATCATCTACCTTGACGCCCAACGAGTAACCATCAAACTTGCACATCAAAAATATGCGCGTAGCCATTTACCCCCTAGTAAATCTGCAAGATCAGAAGGATGCAAACCCAAAGTGCAAGAAAAAAACAGTAGATGAACATTAATCTGTAAACCGCGCTTACTAGTAAATGCGTAAACGTTAACGCAATCAAATTGACTTGTAAAAACAGGGGTTACATTAACGTTAACGCTGCGTTACTCTGGTCCAGCAGTTAGATTAATTGCGTAACCGTTAACACATAAACTTAAAATGCGTAATTGTGCAAAAAAAAAAACAGTCTAGATAACTTAATGCGTCACCGTTAAATGCATTACCTAATGCGTTAACGTTAACGCAATCCAGCACTATACTGATTGCGTAAACGTTAATGCATTACTTCATGCGTTAACGTTAACGCAATCCAGCACTACACTGATTCGTGAACGTTAATGCATTTTTAGGTAATGCATTTAACGTTAACGTTAACGAGAAAATAGCAGCTTGTTAAAAACACGTTAACGTTACCCCGTTTTATTGTTTATTGAATACAAAACGAGTGCGTCTGTAGTTTGTAGCATCTCAATTTTCGAAAAAAAAAACTGAAAAAAGTGTGAGTTAAATAACTTTACAGTGTACAATCATTACGTTAACGTTAACGCAAAAAAATAGTTACAGTCAAAACATGTTTACGTTGAAAGCGTTTCGTTGAATACACCCTGATACCCGCTGTATCTTGGAGCATCTTACTTTTCAGAAAAAAGCTAAAAAACTGTGAGTTAGTTAATTTTACCATGTACACCCATTTCCTAACTGTGTTTGATTGTATCCACATTGTTCTTACGTCGTCGTACACACAGAAACCGGAAGTACGTTAACGTTAACGCATTGCTCACGTTATCTCGTATCGTATATTCCTCACGAATGGCATTCATTCCTCGCCACCCATCGAACATCCAACTTCCAAAAACGTTGTAACAACGCCGAAAAACCCGAAAAAGGGTATTAAACACCCTGACTGTGTTTGCTTATATTGACATTGTTATTACGTCGCGATGTACAAAATAAATCCCCAGTGCATTAACGTTAACGTGCTGCTCACGTTTCCTCAGGAGCGTACATCCTTCACTGATGGGCATTCGTTCATCGCCAAAACTCGAACATCCAACTTCGAAAACATTGTAACAACTCCGAAAAACCCAAAAACGATATTAAACGCGACTATATAACTTTTTAATGAATACAATCGAATAACTGACCTGTTTCGCCTTTAGACACAGTGATATAATCGCCGTCGCGTGATATAGTCGCCGTCGCCGCCGTTTCAAAATGTTCACCTCGTTCCGGTTTTGCAACGCCTACAATTTTGAATCGAATGTTTTTGAAAATCCGCGCCTGTATAAGGAATGTCGTACATGTATTTGAATCAGCGTATGAAAATCTCTGTTTTGTCGCTTACCATAACCGAAACGATTCGTCCATCTGGCCCGTCGGTGTGAATAGGGGTATTATCGTCCATTGCCGTTCGCCTTGTCTTCGTCGGAGGACTGAAATCTAAACCCATTGTACGGGGTGGTATGAGCCCTAAACGGTCTTGTAAAAAAGCTTTTACTCTAACTGATCTCTCTATAAGGGACTATTTAATAAAAAAACTCTATATATATACACACACACATTTGGAAAATATAGCGGGTTATATTCATGTAGAAATATATATTTTGTGAAGAATTTAATTGGAAGTAAGAATTATAAATTTGATTAAAATTATATTTTTAGTATTGCATTGATTACTAATAGTTGATATTTTTATATATACTTAAATTATTGATCGATAAATTTTATAAAAGTAACTATAATAGTTAGTGGTAAAATTAATATTGGATTGAGAAAACAGAACATTTAATTTAAATAAATTTTATGTAATTAAGAAAATTTGAGAATATGAAAAATTGCATTTTGGTGGCACACACTGCATAGTAAATTTATTTAGTCAAATTCTTAGTTTAGGCCATGTCGTTGTTAGGTTCACAAGCGAAGTTGACAACGTCAGTGTTTCGGCGGTAGCAAAGTAACAGTGTGACTATCAAGGTGAGTGTATTGTCTTCTATGTAAATTGAAAAATTATATTTTTGTATAAATTGTGAAAAAAGAAAACATTTATTAAAATGGACGGTTTTATAACTTATGTAGATCAAGTAAGTTTTTTAAAGTTGGAAGGTGGTTTTTATTATCCGATTATGCCATAATTGTCTTCTTGTCAGAAGAGCATGTCCTGCAAGATGTGGATTACTTGTCAGACAAGACCTGCATGGTGGATATGTTGTTACTTGTCAGACAAATCCTGCAGGGTGGATATTTGTTGTTATCTGTCAGACAAGTCCTGCAAGGTGGATATATTATATATGTTGTTACCTATTAGGCAAGTCCTGCAGGGTGGATATGATAACTCCCGATCGTGATGTGAAACGATCCTATGGCTAGTAAGAAAAATATGAGTGCAATATTTTATTATATGTCAAAATGTTTGGATTGATTGATTTAAATACATTATCTTATTGCAATGATGACAGTGAAATTTTATTCTGGCTTGGTTTCAAGTGCCGCAGCTAAAGACAGATCCACTACTTACGCTAGGTATAATTAGAAAAGGTAGTGAATTTTATTTTGGAGGCTGTCAGGATAATTATTGAGAGTGAATGGTTGAAATATTTTTTTGTAATTTTGTTACAAAATAGACGGCTTCGTGGAAAAGCTAAAATTTTAATTTGGAAAAATATGTTATTATTATTCTATTAGAGAGGTGCAGCGGAAACGTGGTGGTGGAGTGAGTTGTCTTTTGGCTCTATTCGGGAGAAACCTAGTGACTGCCTTGGAAAACCGGATCGTTACAGCTCCAACCCACCCGCTACCCACCCCTATAAACGGGCGTCCGACTATCCAAACCCGAACCACCAAAATCGAACCGGAAACCCATTTAACTCCTATCTATGTTACCAAACACTCACCTTAAAACCTATATATGTAACCAAACACCCCCCTTATTTAAACCCTAAAGGCCTAAACTCTCTCTCTCTCCGCTCTTCTTTCAGCAGCAACCAGCCCTCCTCCTCCTCTCACTCTCGCAGCTGTCGTCGGCCACTCAGCGCTGCCGCTCCTGCTCCGCCGTCTCTCTTCTCCTCTCAGTGCACCGCTCCTCCACTTGCTCCCTGCCTCCCTGTAAGTTTATTAATTTAATTCGTATATAGTTTGTCTTTGATTTATTTGTTTATACTGTTTTTTATTTTTAATTTATTTGTTTATGCTGATTTGTTCAGTTCAGGCCTTTAGGGATTAAATTTCTGTTCGAATTTTCTGTTTTAGGGTTTATGAATGATGTGTTCGGTTTTAGGATTTTAATTTTATTATCGAATTTCTCTGTTTTTGTTTGAATTTTCCTGTTTAATACGATTGAAATGTTCTAGGGCTTGAATTTGATTATTAAAATAGTATTTGGATTTGTTTAGGGTGGTGTTTGGATTTTCTCTGTTTTTGTTAAGAGTAGTGTTTGGATTCATTTAAGGGCTTGAATTTGAAGGCTTATGATTGGTGACAATCCTCTTGAATCGATGATGATAATCCTCTTGACTTGGTGATGAGTGATGACAATCCTCGCGATGATTATTGATTGTGTTGAAGTTTGAAACACTTTATTTTTTGTTGCTTTAGTTAGTAGTTTGCAGTTTGGACTCTATTTCATGCTTGTTCTTAATTAAGTTGCTACGTAAAATCGTTTTCAGTAAATGCACGGGCGTTTAGAGCCAAATAGCTATGCTGGTGCATCTCCCATTAGAGATGCCGTTTAGATTGTCACTTCCATGATATTGTATATTGGTCAAATTCTAACTGAAAGAGATAATAATATTAAAAAAAATTCACGCGATTTAATTTTCTTGGGGTCATTGGCAGAGAGATGGGTGCCAAGGCAAAGAAAGACATGTTGAAGAAATTAAAAAAAGGTTCATCCCAGTTATCAGCTTCTAAGAGCAAAGACGCCGCCACAGATTTTTTGGTATATAGTCATTTCTTGTAAATAATTTTTATTCCCCTTGATTCTCCTTGATTTCATAACTCATTTGACTCCTTGTTTTAAATGTATGTCAATGTATTGAAAAGCCACTGGAGGGAGGTCCTGGTCGTAAGCTTCATGAGGATGAAATTTCGGAAAGTAAAGCTACTACCTTATATGTTGGTCGAATTCCGCATGGGTTCTATGAGAATGAAATGGAAGGTGACGTGCTTCTTGTATATCATGCATTGATCTTGCGTATATTTACAGTTTAACTCAGACTCGTGTTTCTTGCATCGTATCAGGTTTCTTCAAACAATTCGGTGCGATAAAGAGACTTAGAATTGCGAGGAATAAGAAGGTCCGGCTTTAATCCCTTTTCACTCTTATTTTTATATAATTATCTTCCTGATATGAGTTTTTTGGAGGTGGCCGGCGGGTGGTGTTGGCCGGCGGGGTGGTTGTGTCCAGTGGGATGGTGGTGGGAATAGTTTTGTGGGAGTGAATAGGAATCAACATTTTCTTGTTTCTCAGCTTGTTAAGGATTTTAAGAAATAATTCCAAATTACTCCCAAAATTTTGAAAACAAAAATGTGTTTACCAAACGTGTTTCTGCATATTAATCCCAATATTTTGGGAACGGGAACAGAAACAGTAGCCAAATGAGCCGTAGTGTCTGTGAACCTTGCCTAGTGTAGTTGAAACTCTTACGAGTAGGTGCAACTGTGCAAATATAGTCGATGAAGCCGCTTAGACTTGCTGATCAGAGTCATGCAAGCTTTGATATTGAACTTTTGGCTGCATCGGCATTTCAATTAGCATTGCAGTACTTCTTGTTGTAAATTAAACCATGGCATTTCAGCTTACTGGTTCATTTTAATATGTATTGTGGTTCCACAGACAGGAAACTCGAAGTATTTTGGCTTCATTGAATTTGAATCCCCCGAGGTTGCTAAAGTTGTGGCCGATTGCATGCATAACTATTTACTGTTTGAGCACCTCTTGCAAGTTCATCTTATTCCTCCTGAGCGCGTTCATCCAAAGCTGTAAGTAGTTGAGGCTTGTCATTATCTAATATATGTGGAATGTGAGTTTTACTGTTAACAGTTTCATTGTATTCATGTTTTAAACAAAAAAGGAATGCTAGTAGTACTGGAACTAGGGATGATAATTTAGCCCGAACTAACGGGTAACTGAACCAAACCAAACCAAACTGTTCGGTTTTGAACCGATTAAATGGTTTTTATTATGGTTTTGGGTTCAAAATTGCAAACTGAAGTGGTTTTGGTTTTGGGATCGGAACCGTGAAACTGAACCGCATAACCGAACCGTATAACCAGTATTTTAGATATATTTTTATTATAAATATTACCATCACTTTTTTTTTTTCCATTTATTTACCTTTTGATCCCTAGTGTGTGTATATATATATTATAGGGTTAATTGGGTTAATTTTGAGATTTTCATAATTTCTTCTTGTATTTTAGTTATGTTTTTGTTTATATATAAAAAACAATTGTTCACGGTTTCGTGATTTTAGTTTTGGTTTTAATTTTATATAAAAAATTAAAAAACCTTACGGTTTCGTGGTTTTTGTTTTGCATAAAATTAAACGGTTCGGTTTTAAAACCAATTTCTTAAAAAATCGTAGTTTTGGTTTTGGTTCTGGTTCTAGTGAAACCGGCTCAAAACTGAACCTTGCCATCCCTAACTGGAACTCTCTTGACCTGAAGTGGTACATCAAAGCTTGCCTGTATTAAGTACTCCCACGGTTTGTTGTCATTTACTTTCATGGCTACTAATTTCACTTTCTAATTGGCAGGTGGAAAGGTGTTAACCGTTGGTACAAGCCTCTAGACTGGGTTAAAATTGAGAAGAAACGACATGACAAGGTAGGTTGCGTTTGGTTAGTGTTTCTGGTTTTCTGTTTCTACTTCCTATAATGTAGGATGAGAGTTTTCGTTCTGGAGTATTTTGGTAATAGAAACATGTTTGATAACGAGTTAACGACCGTTGTCTTGAAATTGGTTGTTTTAATTTATGAGAACAGAAACAAGATACACGTTTGGTTGCAATATTTGTTCTTTCCTTTAAGTATATTGTGGCTGGCGGGGTATTGGTGGCAATAGTTTTTGTAGGAGTGAATATGAATCGGTATTTTTTTATTTCTCAGATTTTAAGGAATTTAGGAAATACTCCTAAAATTTTAGGATAGAAACGCATTTCTGTACATTAAACCCAAAATTTTGAGTGTGAGAAGAGAAATTAGGAAACGGAAACAGTAACCAAACATGGCTTTACTTATATATGACATGAAATATCCAATGTTAACTTCATTACAATGTATCTACAACCAGGAGAGGACCTTAGAACAGCACAAGAAGTTGGTTGAAGGAATCATGAAGCGGGACAAGCGAAGGCGAAAGAGGATTGAGGCTGCCGGGATTGATTACGACTGCCCTGAAATAGTAAGGATTTCCCTCTTCTCTTTTCATTTATTTTTCGAGTCGGGGTTCATGAGAAAGATAATATTTTCTCTTTAGACACGAGGACGACGAATGAGATTATGATTTGTGAGAGGGAGAAAAATGGTTTTTTTTTTTTTTGAAATATTTTTAGGAATTTCCAAAAATTACCTCAATCCCGGTGCAACATTTTTGGGAAAAATTATGTTTTTGGTCCGTAAAGTATAGAGTGAGTGTCTATGTGGATCTTGAGATTTGCTGAATTGCACATTTAGTTCCTTAAGTTCTACATTTGTTTTAATTCCGTAAAATTAATAATGTTGTTGATGATTATGGATGGAAAGTGGGTTGTGCTTAGCATGTGACCTTCTAACGTGGATATTTCATCATTTCATCCCTCCACCGAACCTAAGACATTTTCTTTTAACCCTTCTTTACAATTCGCTTGAGAAATGAGAGAAGACTGAATAAGTTATTGGGGGAAAGCGTCTTAGGTTTAGTGGAGCAGTGAGCTGGCAAAAATTAGAAGCTCACTTATTGAGTAGAAGCTGCGAAACCCGTTTTTTGCCCAAATTCATTAACAACATTTTCATTTTTACGGTTTGAACATGTGAAACTTGAGTGATCCAATGTACAATTTTGAAAACTTTAGGATCTACATAGACACTACCCCATACTTGAAGGATCAAAAATCTAATTTTCCCTTTCTATTTAGTGGGATTAGGATTTAGGGTTTATATGTAAATGTGAAGTTATGGTTAAAAAAATCCATTAATGACTTTGTTGCAGGTGGGAAGCAATCAACCAATGCCAAAGAAAATCAGGTTTGATGAAGAAAATTAGGCCATGGCTTGGATGTATTTTTTTTAAAGGTTTATGGCACTTTTCTCCTTGCAGTTTGACTGAATTGTACTTTATACCCTTGTGGTATTTTTGTAAGCGTTTACCTCGAGTCAGGTTGGATAATATACATTCTTTGTTTTCAACCTTTTTTCATTTCTCTGGGCCTGGTTGGATATGAGAGTAAATTTATCATTTCACAGATCATTGTTAATTAAGTTAGAACAATGAAGGATAAGTGTCAACGAAAATATTATCGGAGTGTAAATTTCAATTCGGTCAAATTATGAGGGGAATTATTTTTTTTTTATTTTTTTATTTTTTCTTTTTTTTACTCTCTTTTGGGTTGATTATGCAATAATAATTGTATTACAATATATAATTAGTGAAATTGAACATTTTTTTTCACAAAATAATTAAAAAAAAAAAAAGGATTTTTTTGTCATCTCTCAAATTTTATACCTTTTTGGAAAAGTTTAATAATTTTGTCGAAAGTCTTAAATCATTACACGTTATAAAAGTTACTGTAATATTTTACATAAAAAAATTACAATATTTTTTTTATGTAGTACGATAACTTTGAAACTTTGGAAAAATTATTGTAACGTGTAGACTGTATGGACAAAAAATTAAAGTTTGTGGACTGTTTATCAAATTTTCTTTCAAAAATTAATCTAATTTGATATAGATGAATACTTTTGGAATGTGGATGACTATTTCCACCCATACATTCAAACAAAAGTTGCATTCAACACACATGGAGTGTGGCTATGTTACATTTTTATTTTTATCTTTTTGTAGTAAGTGTTTGAGGGGTGAAAAAGAAGTGGGAGTGCTATGATGTAATAGTTAGTTATGGATGAGGTGAAATGAAGAGACTTTGTAAATTAGAAGTTTTATTAATTTTTTACTTTGATCCCCGTAGTTTCAATTTGAACGTATGATATATTGGGTCTTTTTGTCCACCGTCCATCGTTTCAAAATTTTAGTTCATAAGGTTAAAAAAAAATTGGATTTTTTATACCAAGTCCATCAAATTTATTTTGGACAAAAATATCTCTATTTTTTCATCAGATGTGAAAAAAAAAATAAAAAAAAATTCACTTTCAGAAACAAAATTGATCAATAATATTGAACTGTTGAACGTAATTTCGCGATCGTCCACTGTTAAAAACCAATAAGAGAGCATATGCATTATTTGAACATGACAGTTTGGACCTATTGCAAAAAAAAATAAAAAATAAAAAATAAAATATATATATATAAATGGATCACATATCAAACCTAGTAATTTATTGGGCTGAATGCATATTGGGCCCCAATATTTGGTGCCCACGACAAAAAAACCTAATATTTTAAAATTTTAATCATCCCACTACAGTTCAAGTCATTATTCTTATTACAATTTAGGACATAAAATAGTCACTTACTGACTTGCCTTGTATGTGATTGTTTTTAAGGGACTATATGAGCATTTTCAGTCATCTCCTTTCTCTATCCTGCCCAAATACTCAAACATTATATATATATATATATATATATATATATATATATACACACATACATGTTCTTTTATTAAAAAAAACTAAAGGCAAAAGAAAATGATGAAAAGGTCATCAATATCACATTAAAAATAGTTGACGGTTTGGTATCCAAAATTATAATTGAGTTATTAATTTGTACTGAAGTGGGATTCGTACGAAAATTCAACGTATTCAAATTCAAATTACAACGACCTAATTAAAATAATGATCAAATCTTCGGGGGTAAAAAGTGTCAAAACCTCTAAAAATGGGAACTAAAAACATTGCATGTTTAAGATAATCGGTGATTAGTTGCACATAGTAGGTGTAATCTATTATTAATCTCATTTAAAATATAAGTTTTGATTTAGTCTCTTAAATTTGTTTTTGTTTGTTTATTAGTCCTGCATGTGCTCACACTTATTACATGTATATGTGTAATATTAATTACAGATTACAAATTACATGTAACTATATTATATATACTTGTGTAATATTTGTTACATCTAACAATTATTTTATACACAAATTAGATACATTTAACCAGGGCATGTACTGGGTCTTCCGTTTTTTTTAATGAAATCAATGAAAGTTAAGACCAAATTCAAGTGGCCAAAAAATAGAAGGATATAAAAGTAGAGTATGATAAAATATGGGGGTTGATTATGTAATTATTGTAAAAATTAAATTACAGGAAAGATGTTCACGGGATAATCGGAGTCGTGTTCCATGGCGCGGTTTTCTTCAAACGGATCGTTTCATAATTCTCTTACCTTAATATTCACGAGAACATCCCCACGATCAATCCCCTCTCTCTCCTCCACGTTCTATATGATTTTCTCTCTCTCTCTAACTTCATCTTCTCCATTGAATTTAATTATGCAGAGCTCTTGGACTTCCATAACCACTCTTCAACCAACCTTCTTTCTCTCTCTCTCTCTCTAGAAAAGAATCAACCCATCTTTGCGTTCTTCCTTAATTATTAACCCACACACACTATCTCCCATTCTCCTGCTAACGTCTGCATAAACCCCTCTTTTCAAACGTTTGATTTCTTCACCCTCTCTCTCTCTCTCTATATATATATACACGTATGTATTGATTTCATGCTTTAGCCCATTCTGTAAATCCCCTGTTCTTCAAACTCCACGCCATTTCAGAGAAAACCCATCACGGATAGCTGAGGAATTGAGATGAAAATCAAGTTTTCCGGGGTGATTTTGGCTGTTTTGTGGGTGTTTTTGGGTGATTTTGAAGTGGGTTTTGGAGGGAGAGGTTTTATAAGTTGGGAGGATGTGAGGGTTGATGAACAGAGTGAGAGGTTGGTTATCGCGGAGGAAGGGAATCGGAGTAGAGTTATAGTGGTTGATTGGAGTGGAAAGGGTGATTCTGTTACAGTACAGGGTGCGGTTGATATGGTTCCCCTGTATAATTCGGCGAGGGTCAAAATTTACATTCTTCCCGGAATTTACAGGTTGGTTTCCTCTCTCTCTCTCTATATGTGTATATGTGTATATATATATATATATCTGTATACATCTATCTCTCTCTTTAAAAGAGATTTTGAGGAATAGTTTACGTTCTTACTGGAATTTACAGGTTGGTTCCCTCTCTCTCTCTCTCTCTCTCTCTCTCTCTCTATATATATATATATATATATATATTTCTCTCTCTAAAAGAGCTTTTGAGGAATAATTTACATTCTTCCTGGAATTTACATGTTGGTTTCCTCTCTCTCTCTAGAAATTCTCTCCCTCTCTCTCTCTAAAAGGGCTTTAAGGAATAGTTTACATTCTTACAGGAGTTTATGGGTTTGTATTTGTGAATTTTGAAAAACAGAGCTCAAATTCTACTTCCCCGCTCTCTCTCTAAGAGATTTGGAGAGAATTTAGATTCAAATTTCTCTCTCTATATCTCTCTCTCAAAGGGCTTAATTTTTCATGTATCAAGTATACCGTGATTGTGGGATGGTCTTGGGCCTCGACTCAAGAACTAGTACACGAGTTAAAGACTTTTTCTCATATTTATAATCTGACCATCAATCCGTTTCTTGGGGATAAACCTAAAACTTTTTCCCATACATCGGCCAACCCTAGATCCGTTTCTCAATTTGTGGTTATTGGAACAAAATTGTTGTCACTTGAACTCTGATATCAATTTAACGATCGTTTTAGATTTTTCTTAACTCCAAAAATTAACATTTCCCCGCTGACCACCAACTCCTTCCAACCCAATAGTGATTTATGTTCATGCTGTATATATATATATTTATGCTCAAGTATACTGTAATTTATGCTCATGCTCTCTCTCCTCTCTCTTTCTCTCTATATCTATATATATTGCTTTGATTTATGCTCTCTCTCTATATATGTGTGTATGCTTTGAAATTTACATTCCTTAGTAAATCTTTTGGCCAAAACAGGGGCTTAATTATTCATGATTGTAGGGCGGTCTTGATTTCTTGAACCCAAAAACTAATTCATGAGGTGAAATTTTTTCTTACATTCTCTCTTCCATATCCGATGTACGACAAATCTTACAATCTCTCCATCACAAATCGGATCTTGGATCGGCTAACTCTCGACCAGTCTTTCCATTTGTTACTGTTGGGTCATATTTGTTGTCACCCGACTCCAACTCATGAACAGAGATTTCTCCCACTTATAAGCTGACCACCAACTCCTTCTACTGTCTACATCCGCGACGTGGGATAAAACCAACAGTGATTTATGGTCACGCTCTCTCACTCTCCTCTCTCTGTCTATATATATTTGTGTATGCTTTGAAATTTACATTCCTCATAAATCTTTGGGCCAAAACAGGGGTTAATTTTTCATGATTGGAGGGCGGTCTTGATCTCTTGACGCCAAAAACTAATTCACGAGGTGAAATTTTTTCTTTACATTTATAATCAAATCACAAGTCCCTTTCATATCCGACGTACGACAAACCTTACAATCTCTCCATCAAGCATCGGGCTTTCAATCGGCTAACTCTCGATTATTCTTTCCATATCGGCTAACTCTCGACTAGTCTTTCTATATGTGATTGTTGAGTCAGATTTGTTATAACCTGACCGACCACCAACCCTTTCTACTGTCTACATCCCGCGACGTGGGATAAAGCCAACAGTGATTTATACTCATGCTCTCTCTCTCTCTCTCTATATATATATGTATGTATATGCTCTCTCTCTCTAACACCAAAAAAATTGCAGAGAGAAAGTATATATACCATCATCAAAGCCATACATTTCATTTATCGGAAAAGAAAACCAGGCATCGGAGACGGTGATTACGTGGAACAACAAGGCGTCCGATGAAGATGAAAACGGTCATGAATTGGGTACATATGGATCGCCCTCCGTCGCCGTCGATTCAGATTACTTCTGCGCAACCGCCGTCACTTTTCAGGTAGTAATCCTAATTACACTTTCCACCCCCCCTATTATTCATGATTTTGATTTTGCACCTAAATTATCGATTTCAAACAATCTAATATTGTTTTTTATCCTCTTATGTTTTCGTTTTGCTTTAATCCTTCTACTTTAAAAACTTACACATCAACCCAGAGAAACTCGAGTTCTGCATTTATTTCAATCACGCAAAATTGAAAACGCTATTGACGATTTTAGACGAAAAATGAGTTGTGTTCAGTACGTGATCTTTTAATGAGAAATCTGAATCGTTTTTAGTGAAAAACGACTTAGGTTAAGTGTAGCGATCAAATGACAAAAATATCCTCATTAGAAGGCCACGTGTTGAACACAACCTATTTTCCATCCAAAATCATTATAACAAATCGTTCTTAGTGAAAAATGACATAGATTTCAAGGTTTAGCGTAGTGATTAAATGACGAAAATATTGCTATTAAAAGACTATGTACCGAGCACAACCTATTTTTCATCCAAAATCATTAACAACGAATCGTTCTTAGTGAAAAATGCCTTAGGTTTAGTGTAGTGATCAAATCACGAAAATACATGATTCTTTTTCCTTCCAACATCATTAGCAACGAATCGTTCATAGTGAAAAATACCTTAGATTTAGTGTAGTTATCAAATGACATAAATATCCTCATTAGAAGACCACATACTGAGCACAACCCGTTTTTCATCCAAAATCATTAACATCGTTTTCAACTTTGCAAGATTAAAACAAACGTGAAACTTAAAAGACCAAATATACAATTTAACAAATTTCAGCATCCACACATACACCCAAAACAAAAGCAAGAAACTCTCGTCAACCGATTTCAAAAAGAAAAAAAAACAATTTTACAATTACAAACCAAACAAAACCATGAATCGAAATTTGCCGAAACGGGGTAGAAAATGTAATTATTACTGCTAATCACTTGGTACCACTTGTATAGAACTCTGTGGTGGCGGTAGCCGGAGGGCAAGGCATGCAAGCAGTAGCATTGAGAATAGGAGGAGACAAGGCCTTGTTGTATAGAGTAAGAATTATAGGTTCACAAGACACCCTTTTGGATGATAAGGGCTCTCACTATTTTTACCAATGCTACATTCAAGGCTCTGTGGACTTCATTTTTGGCAAATCAAGGTCACTCTATAAGGTATACATACCCTATATATACATATATATATATATATATATACGGTAAATTTCCATTTACCGTTCTACTTTGTCTAATTATCACTTCACCTCTTCTACTTCAAAAAATTATCTTTTACCTACTTTTACTTTTGAATAAAGTGCGACTAATTTTTTTCTGTTTAAATTAATGAAATATGCTAACAAATGTACAGAGTTAAATTTTTCATCCAAATTTTAGATTAAATAGATAAAATTGTTCGTTTATTATAATTTTGATTTTTTTATTATAAATATCTTTAAATAATAAAATTTTAAAAGAGGCAATTTCTTCTATATTTAAGTATATTCCGTTAATTTATATAGGGAAAAAAAATAAAAAAAAAAATCAAATACGTAAAATGTAATTTTTGAAATGGAGGTGAGTAAAGTGATAATTAACTAAAATAGAGGGGTACGCAATTTACCCGTTATAATCTATCTATTAATAAAATATATTTTAACAGTTTCGATTTAAGTTTAAAAGATGAATGGCTAAGATTGATTTTGTACAACTTTTTCTACACCACTCTTCCCACTCAACCAACCCAACGACTTAATTCGAGAATCGAAATAAAACACTTCACCCGTTTTGTTAACTACGTTGGTTGGATCAATACATTCGGCAATAATAATTTGATTGTAACGTGTTCTAATTTTTGAATGTTAGGATTGTGTTCTTCATTCGAGGGCGGAACAATATGGAGCAATAGCGGCTCATCACCGGGATTCAGAACGGGATGAAACTGGGTTCTCTTTTGTAAATTGCACGATATATGGGACCGGAAATGTGTATTTGGGAAGAGCGTGGGGGGAGTATTCGCGCATAGTCTATTCGTTTTGCAACTTCGACAATATCATAACTCCAGAAGGATGGAGCGATTGGAACAACCCGTCGAGGCAAAAGTACAAATCTCTAATCTTTCGCAATCACAACACAAAAATTTAAAAAAAAAAAACAACAAACATTTTTTCGCATTTGAAATACAAAAAAACACAGGAAAAATCAAACTTTCTGGAATTTAAAATACAAAAATCACACAAAAAAATGTTTTTTCACAATCAAAAACCAAAACCCACAAAGAAAATATTTTTTTCTTAATCAAAACACAAAAAAATCTCATTTTTCACCATCAAAATACAACAATCACCCAAAAAAAACTCACTTTTTGGTAATCAAACACAAAAATTTCCCCAAAAAACTCACTTTTTCGCAATCAAAATACAAAAATCACCGTAAAAATCACTTTCTCGCATTCAAAATACAGAGAAAAAAAAAAAGAAAAAATCTCACTTTTTCACAATCAAAATAAAGAAAATCAGGGGAACAAAACTTCACTTTTCTTTTTTCCAAAAAAAAAATACAGAAAAAAAACACTTTTTTTCGTAATCAAAATACAAAAAAAAAAAAAAAAAAATCACGAAAAATAAATAAATAAATTTTTGTCGTACTTTCGCTTCGTGCAGGACCGCATTTTTCGGGGAATACAAGTGCAGAGGCAGAGGAGCAAATAGAAGAAACAGAGCAGCTTGGTCCAAGTCTTTTGAGTATGAAGAAGTGAGGCAATTTCTTGCCATAAGTTTCATTGATGGAGATCAATGGCTAAGGCTGTAACTCTGTTTGCAAATGATGACCATACCATAGTTGCAATTTGACACTTTGCCCCCATGAAGTTTGACCACCACTACACTTTTGTCCCCATCGTTGCAATTTCAACACATAATACCGTGAAGTTCCGTAATCATCCGATTTCAATCTAAATCAATAACTTCATCACAATTTCGGAGGACAAACGGCCAATTGTAGGGACTGAAGGAGGAAGCTGGAATTGCTAACAAAACCTTTTAAAATCAATTAAGTGCATGTGGAACGTCCAAAATTATAATGGAGTTGGTGACTTGAACAATAATGATGATTAAGGTGGGGTTGGGTTAGTGTTTTTGCTATTCTGTTTCTACTTCCAATAAATTGAGATGGAATAGGATGAGAGAATTATGTTTCTGTTCTGGAGTATTTCAGAAATAGAAACACGATTGGTAAGAACCATTGTCCTGAAATTGTTTATTTAATTTATGAGAACAAAATCAAGAAACACATTTGGTTGTAACACTTGTCATTTTTTTTTATTGTATGGTAGTGGTGGTTGGTGGGAGACGGTGGCCAACGGGATAGTAGTGGGAACAGTTTCGTGGGAGTGAATAGAAATCAACATTTTTTGTTTCTCAGATTCTTAAGAAATTCAGAAAATATTCTCAAATTACTCCCAAAATTTTGGGAACAGAAACGTGTTTACTAAACGCAAGAACATCGTGTAAAACTTCAGGGGTACAAAGTGTGAAAACCCTAATTCCCAGTACAAAAGCCATTAACAACAGAGTGAATTTATTAATCAACAATAACAGAGCATATGCTTAAAAATGGACTCTTCTCATGTTCATGATCATGAAAATGCAAATGACAGAGCATATGCTTAAAAATGGACTCTTCTCATGTTCATGATCATGAAAATGCAAATGATGAACACAATTTCCAGAACAAAATTTCCAGAACAAAAGGCAAGAACAGAGTTAATTCATTAATCAACAATATACATTCTAGTACTAAAAGTGAATTTTCAAGTCACAACAGCCACTGCAAACAGGGAGATATCGAAATATTTCGACGACACGGAGTATCTCCACCATATCTCTCACCTTCAGCAATCAGTTAAACAAAGGACAACCCAGATCACAAAGACTCCCGCCATTGTGGGGTTTGGGGAGGGCCAGCCATTGTACCCAAGGCTCACCCTCAACAATCAGTTAAAGACTTACAATCAAATTTTTCTAATTTTTTTTTCATGCTGTACACCTAAAAAGAAGTCCTCTTTGCGTAGTCGAACAAAATGATGCATATTATAACTTTCATCGCACGACTTATTTACAAAGAAAAACCCTAAAAAATTATTCTACTTAAAAATTCTCATTTATACTAGCAATTAATTTTAAGAGCACGTGTGAGAAATACGTACCGTTTGATCATCAAATGTTGTTATGCCGCCACTTCGATGAGTTCTTCTTGGAGAACATGAGTGTCCAACTCCTTAACACCGCCATTATCACCCGTTTTGTCATCATCACAATCACCGCCATTTCCATAAGAAACCACCTCTGCTTTTTCAAGATTGATGTCATTGCCATGATTTTCTTCTTTCGATTGCGGTTTTTCATCGATATCCTCGTGCTCGGTGCCATATGATGGTTCTAAATGAGCGGATTCGAGTTTTTCTTCTTTGGGGCAGATCGGTGAAGTTTTATTATCGATTGAAACTTCAACGGGTGAATTTGGAAAAACATCGAATTTGGTCTCCTTGAGATTAGTTGAGGATATGGATGAGAGAATGCTAGGGTTTGCTTTGACTTCCATCCATTGTTCTCCCATCCAATCTCTTGAAACCCTTAGGTTTTCTCGGTTCATATTCAAAATTAAGTTTTCACCTGATATTAAAAAAAAAAAAAAATCAAAATTATAAATTTATCCTTGGAATAACTAATCTGCAATTTTTATCCCCCTTTTTTTCCCGTTTATTTTTGTAGTTTTTCAAATAAGTTTGAAAGCATCATTTAATATCAACTCGACTGAATACATCCAACTGACATCAACTATATATTGAATTTTTTATTTGATATCATAGTTGAAGTCAACTAAAGCAGTGGTAATGACGAACAATTAAGGCGCCATCCAGTATCATTTTTTAGCAAAAAAAAGCACTTAATTTTAAAAATAGCGTTTGTTTTGCACTTAAAAAAATTAAAAACACGATTTTAAGTACTTTTTGAAAAGCAAAAATAGTTGTACCTGCCTTTTGGATTAACAGATCATTTATAGCCATACTACTCAAGATATTAATTCTACACCATCACTCATTTGGTTTTTTGATTTTTTTAAGCTTTTAAATAAAATTCCATTTTTGTTAAATTATTTTTTTATATTTTAAAAAGTACTTAAAAATAGTTACCAAACAGCGCTCGAGTTGTTCAAAAAATTAAACAAAAATATATAAAATAAGAACACTAGAATATGAAAGAAGAAACATACTTGGAATATAAACTTGATGGGTTTCGTTAGCAAAGTTGTCAATGGCGGTTACAACCCCTTCCCACCAGCCATCGCTCCACCACGCATCCACCGGAGCTCCGATTTCAAATGTAGTATCGGTTTGATCTCGAGCTTGGGCAGGCCGGATTGTTGACCTGCCTGAATACCTCATCCCAAGTTTGTCAGGTAGGGCAGGTCTCAAAGTCGGGATCCATTCCTAAAAATTGCAAGAAAAAAAAAAGGTCATTATGAGGAAACAAATTCAATTTCAATAATATTATGTTTTCCTAGTAAGCGCGTCAAATTTGCAAATGATTATCATCCAATAAATTTGAATTTTTGAAAATTTGAAAAAATTATTATTGCGCGTGGGATTGCATATACAAAAATTTTGATTTGGGTTAATTGCTTTTTACCCCTTGTACTTCGGTCTTGCTTCATTTTGACCCCTTCACTTTAAAAATCTACATACCCCCCCCCCCTTTTCTACTGTTGACCAAAAGGAGAAACTCACATTTTATGGAAAAAAATTATACAACGAATTAACTATTTTTTTAATTTAAATTTAATACTTAAAGCTAAAAAAAATGAATAAAAGCTACTCTAGCTCTTTTAGCATATTCCGTTAAGTTAGACAAAAAAAAAAGTTAGTTTTCCAAATTATTATAAGTGGAATGGGGATAAAGTGTAGGTTTTAAAACTGAAACAAAATCAAAGTACAAGGGATAAAGGGCAATAAACCCAAAAATTAACTTATTTTACAGGGTTTGCTGCCATGCGCTCCAAATTTCGCGAACCCAATATTCACCCAATCTACTCGTTATAATAACCTTTTAAAAAATCCAATAATTAACCCAAAGTTATTGCACTACATGAAAATCACTTCAATTTTTAAACATGGAATTAGCAGTAATTTTCATGCAGTAACTTTGAGTTTTTGAAAAAATTATTATTGCGTGTGGAATGCATGCACAAAATTTTTAATTTCGTGGACTGTTCAATAAGAACCCATTTTTTAAATTAATTTTTTTATTCCAAATAGGAGGCAATATATGAGAAAATTTGAATGCTTTTTCCAATCATACCTGAAGATTGCCAAATCCATCTTCATCCTTCACATCTTCGTACTGAACTTTAATCTGTCTCTTAGAAACCTGCAACAACGTACACCTAAACCAGCACCCGCGAATACCACTATCTAAGCACAAAATCTCTACTCGTTCATTAACATTGAAAGGCGTGGAGGCGTTATTCCAAGGTTGATCCTTCAATTTTTGATACGACGATTCAATTGCCGAGTTCTGACGCCCTCTACAAGTTCTGCTCCTTTTGGCTCCATGTTTAACATTATCATCATGTCCAAACACTTCGTCGTCCTCAAAGAAATCGGGGCCAAAACACGAGAAAATAGGCTGGTCGAAATAGCCTCTAAATTTGCTAAGTTTGAACGGCTTGACGCGGTTGTTCTTGAATTGTCTGAAGCAAATGTGTATTCTCGACAGGACGTCATCGGGAAAAACGGTCAGGCATTTTTCGTAGTGCTCGCTTGTTAAGACAATGGCGGGTCCATCCACACACTCCGCACTGATGACTTGGGCGTAGGGCGTGATGAAGACTTCTTTAGGGTGAGAGTTTTTGACGGAGACAACGCCTTTGACTTCTCGATTGTGGTGAAACCACCTTACTTTGACCTTTCTTTGGCACTTTCGGTCTTCATACATGTCTTCTACATATGCAAGGTAACGGCTATCTTCTTCGGCCATGACATAGACAAATGATTGTGTCTGCATAGTAGAGACCGAGAGTTACAGAGAGAACAAGATGCATATGTGTGTGTGTGTATATGTGGTGTGTGTATATATGTGGTGTATGTGTGTGTGTATATATATATATATATATATATATATAGAGAGAGAGAGAGAGAGAGAGAGAGAGAGAGAGAAGAATAGAGGAAAAAATGGGAAGGGAATTGAATCTATCCAATCTTTCCCTCCCCCCTTCACCCTGATCCAAACATAGCATTCACTATTTGTGTAATATGACTGCTATACCCTTCATATATATACATATATGAATCCATCCAATCTCTCTCTTTAAATATAGGAAAAATCCTATCTTTAGCCAAGTAAATAGAGTGGCAGAACTTACCCCAATCTTAATTCCGTTCCTGCAAAACGACGGATAGTGCTTGAGCTGTTTACCACAAGTCCACGCTATTCCAGACCATACAATGTCCGTAGTGTGTCCTTTCAAACTCCTCACAACGCAACCCTGCCATGCACGTGCCAAAAAAACGATAATAATAATAAACCATTTTTGGTATTAACCCTAAATAAAGAGGAGAAGAACATTTAAGCCAATAATTAAAGTGCTAAGATATAACAAATAAGATATACCTTGTATTCGGGCATGTGGATCTCTTGAGAACCGACTCCGGATTTAAGATCATTCTTTGGTGATTCTGTCATGGGATAAAATACATTTAGTACCCCCAAAAAATTAACCATTTACGTAGTGTTTGGGAGCAAAGAATTGGATATTTAGAATTGGAATTATAAATGAACTTGTAACCAAACATTACCCAAAATTAAACCTTTAGGTAGCATTTGGAAGCACAAAATTGGAGATTTGGAATCGGGATTAGAAACAAGTAACCAAACACTACCTTAGTGTTACCAAGGAATAAACACTACCCAAAATTAAACCTTTAGGAATAGGAATTAGAATTAGACATTCAGAATAGGAATAAACACTACCCAAAATTAAACCTTTAGGTAGCATTTGAAAGCAAAGAATTGGAGATTCGGAATTGGAATTAGAAATAAAACATGTAACCAAACACTACCTTAGTGTCACCAAGGAATCCCAAAAATTAATCCTTTAGGCAGCGTTTGGATGCGCAAAATTGGAGATTCAGAATCAGAATTAGAAATAAAAATGTAACCAAACACTACCTTAGTCTTACCAAGGAATAAACACTACCCAAAATTAAACCTTTAGGTAGCATTTGGAAGCAAAGAATTGGAGATTCGGAATTGGAATTAGAAATGAGCGTGTAACCAAACGCTACCTTAGTGTTACCAAGGAATAAACATTACCCAAAATTAATCCTTTAGGTAGCGTTTGGATGCGCATAATTGGAGATTCAGAATTGGAAATTAGAAATAAGCAAGTAACCAAACACTACCTTAGTGTTACCAAGGAACAAACACTACACAAAATATAACCTTTAGGTAGCATTTGGAAGCAAAGAATTGGAATTAGAAATGCACGTGTAACCAAACACCACCTTAGTGTTACCGAGAATTAAACATTACCCAAAATTAATCCTTTAGGTAGCGTTTGGATGCACTCAATTGGAGATTCAAAATTGGAATTAGAAATAAACGAGTAGCCAAACACTACCTTATTGTTACCAAGGAATAAACACAACCAAAAATTGAACCTTTAGGTAGCATTTGGAAGCAAAGAATTGGAGATTTGGAATTGGAATTAGAAATGAACTTGTAACCAAACACAACCTTAGTGTTACCAAGGAACAAACACTACCCAAAATTGAACCTTTAGGGTAGCATTTCGAAGCAAAGAATTGGAGATTCGGAACTGGAATTAGAAATGAACGTGTAACCAAACACTACCTTAAATGTTAGCAAGGAACACTACCCAAAATTAAACCTTTAGGTAGCGTTTTGATGCACAAAATTGGAGATTTGGAATTGTAATTAGACATAAACATGTAATCAAACACTACCTTAGTGTTACAAAGGAATAAACACTACCCAAAATTAAACCTTTAGGTTGTGTTTGGAAGCACAGAATTGGAGATTCAGAATTCGAATTAGAAATAAACGTGTAAGCAAAACACAACCTCAAAGTTTCCAAGGAATCGTGTAATCTATTATCATCGGTAATTAATTCACTGTAAGTAACAAATCCAAATGATCCAAAGTTAAAATTCATAGTTTCACAAAATCTTAGCAAATGTTCTTCATTTTTAGCCATCAATTCATCTAAAATTCTAGATAAAACAAAGATAAGCCATGAAATTCTAAAGAACACCTGATCATAGCTAAATTATGTTCAACAATTGCAAGTAAATTACGGGTAATATGTAAGAAAAACAGACATACTTGTACGATGATGTTTCGACAACATAGATGTGAGCCAGTTAACAACTTCTCTCCGCGATCTCCATCGAAATCCGGCATAGATCCAATTTTCTTTCCCATGAACATTCACAAATTCCTCAGAAACAACATAGAACATGTGTCTAACACTTCTCTCGGTGCCGACAACAGCTAGAATCGATTCCCCTGTAATATCCTTCAAGAAATAGTGAACCACACGGTTGCCCCTCTCCTTCGAGACAAATTGTTCCTTCCACTCGACAAAACAGTGAGTAGAAGCCATTGTAAGCCTAGAATAAACCCTAATTTTGAAAGTTGAAGTGGTTTTAACAAGGGAAATGACGAAAAGGGTTTAAACTTTAAAACCCAGTTGAATTCATCGAACAGACAACTACAATCTAGAAGTAATCGAGACAAAAATCGCATAAATCTTCACGATTTTGATGTCCCAGCTTAAGATATCCATGAATTTCATGGTCAAAACTCGAACGAGGTACAGTAAACAAAAATTGAAGAAAACCCAGATAAATCCAAGGTTATAAAGATCTGCAAGAAGATCAGACAGCCAAATCGAACTCCAAATCCGTAGAGAAACCAAAAAAAAAAGGGTAAAATTCCGAAGAAAATGAACGAGAAAACGAAATGGGCATCTGGGTATGGGGAAACACTAGAAACAGACCCAGCTCAAGAACTGGGTTCTGAAGTGAAAACTCTGACGGCGGTACTCCAATGGAAGCTTCAACGAGTAGTCAAGACCAGAGGAAGGTTTCGTTGGTGCTTTAAACTGTAAAAGATCGGCGGCGGCGGAGGAGGAGGAGGGGGGGAAGAAGAAGAGACAAAAATCTGGTATTGAGAGACCTCAGGGAGGAAGTAAACATGGCAAAAGCGATTCGATGAGAGAGTTGCAGAGCCTCAGGATTTCACATCCCATGAAGAAGGTGATGATGAGAGAGAGAGAGAGAGAGAGGGAGAGAAGTGGCGAGAGATGTGGGAGGGAGGTTGGGTAGGCGGCAGGCAAGTGTAATTAAAATCTCATCTTTGAGAGAGAGAGATACGATAATACAAGTTATGTACCAAGTATAACCAAGTAAAGGCATCAAGGGTTCAAGCGTTCTTTGTAACATCAGAAATTTTAGACTGTAAAAAAAAATATTTGTTAAAAAAGACAGTTATAGAATTCCGAACGAAATTAATCTCGCACACTGTGTGAATGTGAAAACACTCGTGAATATATAAATATATATATATATATATATATGGCCGACCAATTAGAACACAATACTACTTAGGTAAATTTCACTTTGCTCCCCACACACAAATTTGATCACACATTGCACCCTAAACTTGTGATTACATTACATTGCGCAATAAAATTTATTTTCAAAAATGTGATAAATTTGACTAGATTAATGTAGAAGAAAGAGAATATAAGATTTCGGGGAAAAAAACGTATTTAATTTACTATTTTAGTCTCATATCAAAGTAAAGTAAAACTGCGTACAATAGACTTAAGTAGTTTGACCCTTTCCCGGATCCCACGTATAGCGAGAGTTTTGTAACACTGGACTGTCCTTTTATCAATAAATTAAATATTCAATTATCAGGTGTTTAATTGCAATTTTAATAAATTTTATTTAAGAATTCAACCTCATTTTTTCCTCCATTTCCTCCCAAATTAGTGGAATTAAAAAGTTGAATTTTTGCCATAGAACCCAAATTTTGTAACTTATTATTTATTGAACCCACTTAGTACAGTAATTTTTTCAGAAATTCAATAATTTTTGTCAAAAATCTAAAATCATTGTAATTTTTTACATGAAAATTACAGTCTTTCATATGATGTAGTAACTTTACACTTCTGAAAGTATAACTATAACGCATAGGCTGTATGAGCAAAAAAAATCAAATTTGTGTATTGTTTACTAAAAAACTACTTTAAAAATTGTACATTTTTTTTCTTATTTCTCTCTCCGTGCAATTTTCTCACCATACCAATCACGTCTTGTTTTTATTTTCAATTTTATTTTCTTTCTTCGTTTTTTCATCAAATTCTATAATTTTAATATTTTCAAGGTACCCCAAAATTCTCGTGCATATTAAACTTCAATCAAACTCATTTTTTGAGCTTAAAATTAATTATTAATACAAAATTAAAATTATATCGGTTCAAAATTAATTAAATCAATTTCATTGCATTTAATTAAAAAAAAATTACATTCAAATATCTATTAATAAATCATGTTTTTTTTTTAATATATCTTTTTTTTAACGGCTGGGATTCATTTGAAAATAACAAATTGTTGTGATAAGTAGATAAAATATTTACAAAGGAAAAAATCTCGCCTAAAAATTTCACTCCCACACTTACAAAGTAATTGACTCTAATTATATTTTATACCTTTTAAATTTCATCTGTGTATTTTATTTGTTAATTAGTGATTTCCCTGACTAAAAGTACTATGTTAATTTTTTTGTGTAAAATATTTTGACATATTATTGATTTGTTAGTGATATTACTTGATATTAGATTATAAAGATTTAAGGTGACGTTTGGTATACGGAATTCAATATGGGATTAGAATGAACCATTCTTATGTTTGGTACGTGTAATTTAAGGGTTAATAGCACTTTACCCGCCTGTGGTTTAACTGATTTGCACTTACTCTCTTATGTTAGCACTTACCCCCTGTATCAGTGGAATAAGTGTTTTGAAAATTTAACCACAGGAGGATAAGAGGCGATTTTCAAATCACAAGGGGATAAAGTGCAAATCGACCAAATCACCAAACCACATAGAGGTAAAATGCCACTAACCCTGTGATTTAATCTCATTTCTATTACCAAAAGTTCCTTAATCCCACAAAACATGAGATTAACCAATACCAAAATAAACTTAGTATTAGTTAATCTCAATTACATGGGATTAGATTTTAATCAATAATCGGTCAAAAAACGACACCAAATACTAAACAAATATTTGAATTAGAATTAAATTTAATTAAATTAACTACTATACCATTTGAAAATTCAATTAAATTATTATTTTACATTTTGATATTATTCTAATACCACATGTAATCTTTTTCATCACCAAACATAGGAATAGTAATAATAATTTCATTCCATTATCATATTAATTCTAATCTTATTATCAATACATTCTAACGTACCAAACGCAATGTAAAATGTTGTTTGATCTCAATTGTTGAATCTAGAGTTGATCCAACGATGGAAAATATCCAAAACATAAAATATGTTTGATTTATAGAATAAGTTTTATTTATTTCTCTCTAAATAATAATTAAATGTTTAGTCCATATCCAAACAAGCCCTTAGTCAAGTTGAAAATGTACTCAATCTTTAAAAAATAATATGACCTAAATTTGTGCATTGGATTTGGTCAACTAATCATGTGATTCATCTTTATTAAATTAAATATTATTAAATGACAAGCAACTTTTTAATTATTGTTTTTAAAAAAATAAAATAAAAAATTGACTCACATAATCACCCTAAGGAGTCAAATTATAAATTATATTCTAATCTTGTTTTATTTTATCTTATCTACTTTAAAAAATTATATTTTAACCCTTCTACTTTTAATAAATTAAAAAATTAACTTCTTGCGCGAAATTTGAAATTTTTATTTAAATTTTATATGAAATGAAAAAAAAAAAAACCTACCTTTGATTTTAAATTTTATTTTGTCTTTATTAAAAAAAGAAGAGAGAGAAAGAGAGGGAGAGAGAGAGATAATGTTGATTTTTCTCTTTTATTACTTTTAAATATTAAATTTAAATTAAAATGTCAAAACAATTAATTTATTTTAGTTAAAAGTAGAAGGTGATGATATATAAATTTAAAAAAAACAAGATATAGCTCAAGTGGCGATGCATACTTGAACTAAAACAATTTAAGAACCTTTACAAGGTCAGAGATTCGAACCTACAGAAAAACACTTGTTGGAAGGGACAATCACGTACCCTGAATAAACTAGTTTTTCACCCTATATGGGTAAAGGAACACTCGTGGGTATTAAAAAAAAAATATATACATATATATATATAAGTTATTAAAGTAGAGGGATTAGGAATAAAACAAGACCAAAAATACAAGGGGGTAAAGCAATTATTGAAAAAAAAATAAAAAAAATTAGGCTAAAATAGTACTTTGTACCCCTGAAGTTTGGGTACAATATCATTTCACCCCCTAATTTGTTTAATTATTGAAAATTATCACTTGAATTTTACTTTATATCAATTTGGCCCAATTAATTAATTTCTATTTTTCATTGCTCATCTAAGGGGAGCCTTGGCGCAACAATAGAAATTATCAGCATGTGACCTGAAAGTCACAGATTCAAGTAGTGAAAATAGCCTCCTACAACGCAAAGATTGCGTATAATAGACTCAAGTGATCTGCCATTTCCTCATACCCCGCACATAACAGGAGCTTTGTAGCACCATCCTGCCGTTTTAATGCTCATCTAACTAATTAATATAAGAAAAGGCTATATTGCACTCTACACCATTAAAGATTAAAAGAAATTACACTTTGCTCCCAACCTTAACGGAAAAAATACCCGAATCAATCAATTAGACCAAATTGACAAAAAAGAATTTTATGAAGCAAATTCGACTAATTAGGGATAAAGTGAAACTGTACCCAAACTTCGTAGACTACGGATTTTGAGTCGGGATTTGAAATTTTTAACCTCCAACTAATACTTAGACGAGCTTCATGGTATATCTAGGAAAATATTGAATACACCCCCTGTCATTTAAATAGTATTTAAGACACGTCTTATCACATTTTGTTGACAAAAAACTAAAAAACGAAAATTAAAACAAAAAGAAAAACTTTAAATTTAAAAACCAAAAAGAAAAAAAATGATTTCTTATCTATTTTTATTTTATTATATTTTTTATTTTAATTCATATTTTTGTTTTAATTTTTGCAATTCTTTTAGTTCTCATTTTTATCTCCTTTTTAATTTCTAGTTTAGTTTTCATTGTTCTTTTTCTTTTTTTGTACAAATATCATACCACCAACAACAACTATTTGTCCCACACAAATATCATACCAATTTTTTTTTAAAAAAATTAAAAAAATGAACTAAACAAATAAAATAAAAAAATACAGAACAAAAACACAAAAAAACAAAAAGAGTAGAAAATAGAAAACAAAAATAAAAATAGAAAATATTATGTTACATTACAAGGGTATTTTCGTCAACAAAATATAATAACGGTATCTTAGGTAACCAAATCTTAAGTATTATTAAAATGACAGAGGTGCGTTCAGTATCAATCGAAATAACAAGAAATATCCCTAGTTCATCTAACATTTCATGGCAATCTAGGTTTAAAGGCAAAAGCTTCCCTCTCGAAACTCATTAGATTACTAACACGAATTTGTTCTTGAATTCGTTTCCTAAGGCGACGCATACCAAATCGTTTAAAATAACATATCAACATGCAAAAATCAATCCAATAAATAACCCAATAGCGCCAACGTTATGATAAAAACATAACATGAAACAGTTTATATGAGCACGAAGCACTCTGGGTGGCCGGTGGCGTTTGTCCTATTTCATTTTCTTTTTTGTTCTCAGTTTTATGAGAACAAAAACAAAAAAACAAAAACAAAAGACAAAAGACAAACGCCACCCTAATAACTTAAATGCACAAAAAAGGGGTACCTCGAGGCAGATCGAAAAATGACTCAAGTGCCAAGATTTGGCGCTCGAGTAGCAACGGGAGATCCATGCGAGTATCTTCACTTTCCACAAGCTGTGCACTTCTCTAATTTAACACTGTTTTCCAGAGTGCAGAACTTGCATGACCAAAATTTATACTTCTTGTCAACATCTTTAGGCTTATGGGTGCTGCAAAGCTCACATATTGGAGCTAATGGCTGCAGATGTTAGAAATTTAGAACATGAACAGCATAAAAGAAGCATTACACTGTATACAAAAATGATAGAAGGGTTTTTGACACTTTGCAACCCTAAAGTATGATAAAATCTCACTTTGGCCCCCCACATAGTTTCAATTTGAACATATAACACCTTAAAGTTTCTTGATCATCCCTCTCCATTCCAAGTCATTATCCCCATTAAAATATTGGATGGGAAATAGTTGTCTGCCATGCACATGATTGTTTTTAGGAGACTTTATAGACAAATTCCAATCTCCCCCTCTCCCCAAAAATACTCAGAAATATACATAACATGATACACACACACAGGTTTTTTGTTGTAAAAAATAGCAAGGAAAGGAAGAGGTTGGAAATATACATAAAGTCCCATTAAAAATAATTGGGTGCACAACAATTGACTAATTGTCATCCAAAATTTTAATGAAGTTATTGATTTGGACTCAAGTGGGATGATTACGGTACTTCGGAATATTATGTGTTCAAATTGTAACTATGGGAACCAAAGTGAAATAATGGTTGTGAAAAGTGTCCAAGCCCCATGATAGAATAGGGGAATAGACTAAGGGCGCGATTTGGTGATTTGATTTGTACATTTCATCATTTACCTATGATTTAATTAAATTTACATATTGTTTGTTTGAACAAAGAAAGATAAGATTGTTTTAATTTAGTTAAATTTTAAACTATATTTTACTCGTACTAAAAAAACATATAGTTTCAAAATTAAACTAAATTAAAAATAACTGCATCCTTCTTTGTTCAAAAATGTATGTAAATCAATTAGATTATAGGTAAATGGAGAAATATACAAACTAAGGCTACGTGAATCTGACCCTCCCCAGACTTCGAGATGGCGGGATACTTTGTACACTCTACCCTTTTATTATTTCACTCCAAGTCCCCAACTACAGGAGAGAATAGCATCTGAGGTTCTGAACTAGAAATTAAAATGGTTATCTATATAATTTAAGTGTTTCTGATTCTTTTAACTTAAACACTGAATTATAACAATTTATAAATCAACTAATTGAAAAATAGTGCAATTTGCAAATTGAAGAACAACCAAACAAGCCCTAAAGTTTTAACTGGCAAATAGAACCTAGTATTTGCAAGATTACCATATCGAAATCCAAATAATTAGAATTCTTACTGGGTTCAGCAAAGTGCAGGTCGCACACTCCCACATAACGGGTTCTTCTGTTTTGCCTGTTTCATCGAGATTCCATGTGAATTCGGATTCAGAAGTTGAGGCATTCTTGCTTGAATTTGTCAGCCCAGATTCTCGATGAACAAATACTGACTGAGAAAGTGGAGGAAGTGACTTGTTATCGGTTCGATGAATTCTTTTTTGAGACACTGAATTATCCGTAGTTAAGTCCACAAGGCTGCTGTTTGATTCATGGCTTCTTTTTCTAGAGATGGCATTTTCAGCATTTTGAATTGTACTAGCAGGCTCCTTTGAGATATCAGTACTACTACTACACTCTCCTTCGCCAGATTCTTCACACAACTCAGAACCACACCAGACATCATCCTGAAATCTCCTTTCGGCAGCCATTGCAGCAGCTTGAATTGGGCTAAGTGCAACCATAATAGAGCTATCACCGCCCAAACGTTTAGGTCCAGATGGTAACAGAGAACCCATACGTGCTCTTTTTTCAGCAGCAGCTAGGGAAGTTTGGCGAAGAGATGAAAGAGAAGGCTGTCTAGAAAAACCACCCAAACGCCTCCCGGGAAGATCAAATCCCTCTCCAGATCCACTTATTCCCTTAGCCATTAGGTCCTCACATTCCTGTCAAAATTTCTTATCAGAATTTGAAACGATCAAACCACCAATAAACTAATGTCAAAAAAATGGTTGCAAACCCATATCACTAATTTCTCATCAGAAATTCTAAATATATGGGTCAAATTCGAAAATAATATCTGATTTCAGCCACATAATATCGCTTCTAGTATAGTTATGTAGGGTGGTCTTAGCCTCTCTCAACCCCAAAATCTAACTCGTGAAATTCGGCTTTCCCTCACACTTATAACCTGACCACCAGCGTCCAATAAACCCAAGAGAAACGTCTTACCAAATCATGGTATCAAGAAATATCAGCATGGAAAAGTAAAGATACAGAGTGGATATGATCAACTATGGCCATACTATGTTATTTATACAGCCATGAAACCTTTCATTGTTCTATAAATGAAACTTTTGAATGAACTCAGCAATGGCAATGCCCTATACAAGTAATTTAATGGCTCAACGCCATTGTTAAACCTAGGATTTGCAGGGAGTACGAATCATTTTCAAAATGAAAAAGTAGCTAGCAATTAGAAATGGAAAAGCAACCTTTCTGATTTCATCCCAAAGCTTGTAGAAATTGGCATTGTGAGGACCATGAACATTATGGCAGAGCTCGTGCAGCATTGTATCCAGAATTTGATCAAAAGGGAAGAAATCACAATCCCTGTTGGGCCTCCTAAGCCTCAGCTTCACATGTACTCCCCCTCCTACATTCAGCCCTAGAAGAGATCGATTGTTCGGACTGCAAATTTATTTCCATATCAGAAATTCACCATTGATCATGAAAGAGAGAACGAAGGAAGAAGAAATACCAGAATTCAGAGAGAAGCTTCACCCTCCATTTGTGTTTACGCATGATAGGTTGAACAAGTTTGGCGACTCTTTCGAGAATACTCCTCGCCTCTTCCTGTCCAGCCTTCTTGAGAGCTTTGATCTCCCATACCTTGTTCAAATCTCCCAGATTCATCGGAATGTTGCCGGAGAACCTACCACCGCCGCGTTTTCGAAATCAAAAACCTCAAAATTTGGACTCGGAAATCAAATCGCCATGCACTTAATTAACATCCAATTACTGATCATAGAAAAACGAATCGATCTCAATGATCTGAACTGGTTTTTTGGAGGCAAAAACGATTTGATTGATTGGTGCTCGTTTGAATTAGGGCACGAAGACCAAATTTACTTTGGCGGGATTTGAAATTCCGCCAACATTTCGCCGGTGACCGGCGATGTTATTTCACGTTGCTTTATAAATCGGGGTGGGTGTTTAAGTTTGTCAAATTACACATTTGGTCCCTTAAGTTTTACATTTGTCTCGACGGCACAAAATTAAGAACGTTTAATGATTTTGGATAGAAAATAGACTTCGCTCAGCACGGTAGTCTTTTAATGAGAATATTTTTGTTATTTTATCACTTTACTAAAATTAAGATATTTTTCTTTAACCATTTTTTGTTTAACGACGATTCTGAAGAATATGTGAGAAAAACTTGAATCATTATAAAAAAAAATGTTTTAGATTTAGTTAAGTGATGAAATAACAAAAATAATCCCATTAGGAGATCACGGGCTGAGAATAACTCATTTTTTGTCTAAAATTACTAATAACGTTTTCAATTTTGCAGAATAACAGATATAGAATTTGGAAAACAGATGCGCAATTTAGTAAATTTCAGGGTTTGCATAAACACTTACCTATAGGTTAGCAGTAAAAATATAATTTTCCAACTTTGTATTTTGTTTTGGGTTCAAATAGTTGGGAAAATTATATTTTTGGTCCCTGAAGTGGGTATCTGTTAGACCCTAACAATGACGGAGAACCAAACAGCACCGACTTGGTGCGATTTGCTACCGGACATGGTGCATGCGGCACGGATGGGTTCGTTCGCAAACAGGGCACCAGCTTGGTGCCTGTCGGTGGGCAGCAGCGTTGTGGCACAATACCGGCAGGTGTTGGGCAATGTGGAAGACCTCGGTGCGGTACCGAGGCAAAATGGTGCAACGTAGGTGCAACGCTACGTTGTAAACGGTGCCTTGGACGCGGAAACATGCGTTGGAGGAGCAGGGAGGCGCTGGACCAAGCTGTTGGGCATGCGTTAGCAAAACGGTGCACTGTTGGACAACGAGGACAGACGTTGGCAGCGTCGGCAGAGGTTGCCGATAATGGGGTTCTCGTGGGGAGTCACGGGACCAAGGGAAGACCTCGGTGCGGTACCGAGGCAAAATGGTGCAACGGAGGCGCAACGATACGTGGTAAACAGTGTCATGGGTGCGGCGTGGCGGACTGTTGGGAACGATGGTGCATTTTGGTGTGAAAAATGCATACAGCGTTAGGACATCGTTGGGCAGAACGATGCAACAAAGCAGAATGTAGGCGCAACGCTACGTTTTGGGCATAGTCATGTAGGAGCATGACGCACCGTTAGGCGGCGGTGCATTCTAGTGCGAGAAATGCACATGGAACGTTGGCGGTCGTTGGGTGCAACGACGCGTTCCGGCCATGCAGGCGGCATAGCAAGACATTAGAGGACGTTGGCTAATTTTAGGACAAGACGGTAACGGGCAGATGCTGGGACGGTGCAAAAACGCTGGAAGGATGCTGAGCTTTTGGTAAGCTGGTGGACTGTTGGTTACCAGACGGTTCTGGGCAGTTTTGGGTGGTTTTTGGTTGGTTTTCAGACAGAAAAATCGACTCCCAGGGTGCTGACACATGTCGGGACAGGTGTCATCTGTCTGCCTACGCAGTTGGGGCTGTCAACTGCCGTTTTTGCCTATAAATTGTAACGTATAGTCTGTTTTTGAGGGGTAGAGTAAATGCCTGCGGATTTGCAGACTAAGTGTTGTAATTGGTTCCTTGTAACCCGAGTTGTGTAATACAAGGTTGGGTTTTCCCGTAAACGTGTGTGTGCCGTTGCGTGGGTGCATTTCGGTAGTGTTTCGGTGTATTTCCGTTGTATTACGTTGTTGGGACGTGTGTATGTTACAACCATGTCGGCGAAATTCCGCCGCGTCGCAGGACATTCACGGGGCTGCTAGTTGTCAATGCAACTAGGCCACTACAGAGTTGGTTTTTTTTGGGTGGTAAAAATTCGACCCTGTGACAGTATCTATGTGGACTCTGAATTTGTCAAATCACACATTTGGTCTTTCAAATTTCATATTCGTTTCAATCCCATAAAATAAAACATTGTTAATAATTTTGGATGAAATTTTGAATTTGCACAACACGTGACCATATAATAAGTGTATTTTTTTTTATCGGTTCACAAGGTTTAAATTGTTTTCTTTTAACTTTTTTTCTAACGACGACTTCGGTAAAAAATTAGAGAGACAAAACGTTAAATCATCGTTGGGAAAAAATGACTTAGGTTTAGTCGAATGATGAAATGACAAAAACATCCACATTATAAGATCATGTGTTGAGTACGATCCATTTTTCATTCAAAATCATTAACAATGTTTTTTAATTGAGATAATGATACTTATGATCACTTACAAATACAGTCGGTACTCAATTGGACGTTGTATTTAAAAATAGACACATTAGCCCCTTGACATTTCAATTTTGCTCCAATTATTATTCTGCTAAAGTCCATGGTAACGGTTAAAGAGTATTTTGGTCATTTCGTGTTGAAATCCAATTTCTACTATTTAGCTTATATGGATTAACTACACTTCGCACCTTCTTATTTTTAAAATTATTTTTTTACCCTTAATTTTTTAAATAATTATATTTATTTCTCACCCTATCGCACCCTCACAACGCCTCCGCCACCGCTACTACCAACCCCCACCGCAAACAGCCATTCCCACCACCTACCTCCACCACCACCCGCCACCGCCAATGCCCACCGGTTTATGCCAATACCTCCCCTATCGTTTTACACTAACATTCTCATTTTAAAATAATATTTTTTTTTAACCCTTTTATTAAGCAAAATAACAAAATAAAAATATAATTATACTCTCTCTCTCTCCGGCAATGGCGATTGGCAGTGGTGGTGGTAGTAGGGTGAGAATAAATATAATTATTTAAAAAGTTAAGGGTAAAAAATATAATTTTAAAAATATGAAGGGTGCTAAGTGTAATTAATCCATATAGGTTGAATAGTAGAAAATGAATTTGAACATGAAATGACCTAAACACCCTTTTACCATTACCATTAACCTTAATAAAATATTAATTGGAGCAAAATTGAAACAAAATTGAAATGTCAAGGGACTAATGTGTCTATTTCTAAATACAGGGGGTTAATTGGGCACTGACTGCATATGAAGGGTCAAAAGTGTCATTATTCCTTCTCAATTTTGTGAAATTAAAACAGATATGGAACTTAAAGGTATCAAATGTGTAATCTGATAAAACTCAGAGTCCACATAGACACTCACCCGATACTCTAAGAACCAAAAATGTATTTTTTTTCTTATATTTTTAGTCCTTAAAGTATGGAGTGGATGTCTCAAGCTTGCGATTTGTCAAATTAGATAGTCTCTCGAATATTATATATATTTTGTTGGTGTTGAAAATTGGTTAACACTTTCAATTGGTTTTCGGTCATAAGACACGTGGATTTTCATTGCTAAGGTGGAGGTGGAGAATTTCTAAACCTCGTCCATTCAAGTAAACGGTTCTCAAATGTCGTGAAGTCCAAGTTTGGTGTCCTTCCAATCCAGACTGAGCTCCATACTTATACTCACACAAGCACTCACCGAGGGTTGTGCCTGATGAAACTCGTTCGGCGTGAGAGTAAGAGCTTAACGAGACAGACACTAAATTTGCTTCGAAATGGTAGATGAGCAATACATTTAGGCATTGAATGTCTTGGCTTTTATAGGTGAGGAAGATGATTAGCTCTGCAAAATTAGGGGGCCCAAGATCAGTTAATTATCATAACTCAGAGCGTGACCAATGTGTGGGCGCGTAGAGGGGTTAGGCTCTTAGGCCTGGGCTTTTTAGCCCTTTTAGGAAAAGCCCATGGGCCGACCAAACATGAACATGGAGAAGCGCCCTAGCCCATGGTGCTGAGATGAGTGTCTTCCATCTTCAAAGGTGATGATGAGCCATCTCGACCCTGCTCGGACGTTCGAGCCGAGCAAAAGATGAACAAGTATGAGATGGCCGACCCGGGGATGTCGACATAGAGAGGGTCAACCAGGAGGTGTCTGACCTGGAGATGGCCGACCAGGGACCATAGAAGAAAAGGTGGGAACTCTAGAGGGCGGGGACATCATCTACTGATCTTTTAAGTGGTGGACCGAGTGGAGGACGATTAAAGACTCGTGCCTAGTAGAAGACCTTCACGGTCAATCTCATGTACTAATAAGGGTCATCTAGGCGTTTCCCTTCTTAAAATACCGCTCTGAGATGGCTTGGTGATTTGAGTTCGGCACCTTGAGCCCTGCAGGGTATATTCAACTCGACAAAGTGTGCTTACCTTGGCAGGGTCAATTGTCTCTGCTCGACTATGGCCAGCCAGGACTCGACCTGGACCTTTGGTCGTTCAAATCTCCAAAGACCTCGCCTGGCTAGTTGGACCCCTACACTATGGACATATGATCTTTGTTCAACTCGACAATTTTGTCAAACCTTGGTCAAGGTCTTCGTCCACGTATAGGCATTCATTGGGCAAGCTAGGGGTGACCAAATTTGCCTTCATCATATTTTAATCTTGGAAATTTAAAAATATTATTAAAATTGGGTCTTGGTCAGCATATCGCTTTTTCATTGAGTTATTTTTATTATTTTATCATTTTACTAAATGTAAAACATTTTCTCTATATTTTCTTAACAAAACAACTTGTCTGAAAATGAAAGAATTCTCATACGTTATTCAAAAAATATAAAAAATAAAAATGTCTTACTTTTAGTGGAGTTTTTATGATGAAATGATAAAAACATCATCACTAAAAGACCATATACCGAGCACGGTCTAATTTCCATAAAAAATCATTAATAATATTTTTTATTTTGTAGGATTGAAACATATATAAAACTTGAGGGGCTACGGATACAATTTGACAAACTTTGAGGTTAGAAAACGATCTCATATTGAACGTTGAACAATTGGACCAAATTACTTAATTAATTCAACACTTACAAATACAACATATTTTCTCGTAATAAAAACGGAAAAACCAACATTTTCGGTTGTCAGCTCTCATTCCCTCTTCTCTTTCAATTTTTATTTTCTTTTTCATCAAACACAAAATAAAACTAAAACTAAAACTAAAAATAAAGAGTATTTTTGTCCAGTTCATGTAAAATTTAGATGGAATATTTAATTTCATTTTAAAAAAAAATTAGTGAACAGTCCACGAAATTAAAATTTTAATCCACGTAGTTCATGCGTTACAATATATTTTCCAGAAATCCAAAATTATTATAATACATAAAAGTTATTGTAAATTTTTCATATAAAATATTCTAGTAATTGTTATGCCGTACAATGACTTTTGTACTTTTGGTAGTAATTTTGGATTTCTGAAAAAATTATTGTAGCGCATAAATTGCACGGATTAAAATTTTAATTTCGTGGATTGTTCACAATTTTTATTTTTTTTTAACATATTCTGTTAAGTTCAACAACAACAACAAAGTTGGTTTTCTGATTTATTATAAGTAGGAGGGAAAAAAAGTAATTTTTTTTTAAAATGGAGAGGTTAAAATAAAATAAAATCAAAGTATAGGGGGGTAAAAAGCAATTAACCCAAAGTTTTTTGAGGAAAAAGTTATGGGGTCCAAAGTGGTATTTGACCCCAAATTGGGGGTCCAAATGTGTAAAATTTCCAAACCTAAGAAACCAAAAGACACCACCATTGATCTTCATAATCACCCCTCCTCCTTTCAATCGCAAATTCGCAACCCTTTCGATTCGAATTTGCCTGAAACGATTCTCAATCGCCTGTTTAAATTCGCGTGTTCAAGTATTTTTCAGACTATTTTCAGCTTTGAGGTCGATAGAGAGCTGTGGATTTGTTCGGTGAATCTGATTATGCTAAGAAAATCGAGTTGTTGAAGTTTTGATTTGATTCATTTGGTTAGTCGGAGCGTCAATTCGTAGTTGAAATGGCGGGAATCGCTATAGTATTGGATCTGCTCAGGAAGAATCCAAGCTGGACTGGGCAAACTCTTCACTCGTATGGCGTTTTTTCAGCTACAGTCGCTGCTTCCACTGCCGCTGCTTCCGTCGCCGCCGGTTCTCCGTTTGCTTCCAGAGCTATATTCGGGTGAGTAAAATCTCTGTAAATTTGAAGGATTCAATGCAGCTCGTTCTTCGATTTGATTGATGCATAATAATGAAACATGCTTACTCTTATTGATTCTTTGTTTGTCGCTCAAATTTTTTCTCTCTCTAACTGTTGGTTCTCAGCAAATTTTCCTTGATTAATTTGAATTTCATACTACAGTAACCGCGAAATACCAGTTGCTTATTGTGATGCTGGAGCAGCATTAGATGAAGATTATATGTCTAGTATAAAAAATGCATATGGAAAGATCTTCACGCCTGATTCACTGAAATACACTACCAAAGAGTATAAAATTGATCTCAAATCCTTGTTCTCTGCTTTTCAATGGAAGGCTCTTGCATTGACATCATTAAGGTCCTTCCTATTGTTTTATTTGCCTCTTTTGGAGCCTCGAACCATGCAAGAAGAAGAAGATGAGGATGATGTTGAGCTACAGGAAATTACAGATGAGAAGCGCGTAGATTTGGTTGTTCCTTTGAAGAAATCTGTGAAGCAAATTGTTCGCGAGGTCAGTTTGATCGATTTTCCCCCTATATCTCTCTTTCAAAAATTGTTTTATACTTCTATATACAGTCATGAATTGAATCATTGTAACATGGATGATACTCTAATTATGGATCAATTGGGTTGAATCCCACATCGCTTGTGTTACTTGTTCTTGCCTAGGGCAATCCTTCTCTTTCAAGGCGTCTTTTGAGTGTGAGTTGGGCCCATTGGGTTGTATATGCTATCAGAGCCCAAATAGCCACAAAGGTAGGGACGGGTTGAGGATTAGTCGACCAAAGGCCTGACGTGTGAGGGTAAGATTGTTGGGTTTATCCCACTTCGGATGTGGGATTCAACAAACTGAAACCTCAAGAAGTTTGTATGCATGCTTGAGTTGATGTTTATGCGTGAATTTTTGCTTGATAGTATTATTTCTTGCTTGAAACCATGCCTATTTGGGGAAGAAGAAGAATGTAACTTTATGTGCTTGTTTGGCTGTCTTTCAATTCTCAAGTTGTACTATTTTTAAGTTAGTCAATTTATGAATTGTTATAGTTTAGTATTTGTTTGTAAGAATTAAAAAGAAAATACTTCAATTAGCTAGTTAACCGTTTTAATTCTAGTTTAAATGTTATTTTCTCATAAAATTGGAGTAAAATATGCCTTAAAAATGTAGTTTATTTAATGATTGTATGTTTCTTTGTTCAAACAACAATATGTAATTTCATTAAACGAGGTAAATAGAGAAATATACAAAATCGATTCATAAAAAATAAGTTATCATATAATAGGATAATTTAGAAAACCAAAAGGGCTCTATGTTTGTTGCTTCAATTTTTATACATCTATCCTACATGTGGAGATCAATGGAACCGTTAAGGAACCTTAACGAGGTCATAAACTATGTTCTTGGCTTTTAAACTTGCCTGAATATGTGTGTGTGTGTACTTGGTGCAGGGGGTAGTTCTACTCACTTTATAAACACTAACTTTTAGAATCCTATAAGGGGGTGTTTGGGTGAGGTATTTAAATGAAGTATTTTCGAGAAGGCATTTGTAAAATTTTCTTAAGAAATTTGCTAATTAAAAACTGAAAATCCCATCTAGAAATCAAATAACTCCACCTAATCCCTTTCCCAAATGCACCCCAAGATTCATTCGTTTACGTGTTTCAAATTCTTACTAAAGCTTATTCCCTTGTTTTTTTTTTTTTTTTTTTTAATTTATTTATTATTTTGCATTGTATCTCAGACCACGGTTGTGACTACAAGACGGATTCTGGAAAGACTTGCTGTGCATTATGTTTCTCAGCGAATGGCATGGAAACTTCTCAAAGGTATTGCCCGTTTGTTCCACTTTGTTCATCCTCATAGATTAACGTCTATATCAACTGATTTTAATCAATAATTTTTATTAACAGATGTTCCTCAGTCAGCCACTCGCAAGGCCAAAAGAGGAATGCCGACTTCAGTTTACTTCTATAGTGTTAGCAGAACAACTTTCCGAGGTAATCAACTTTTAGGCAGCGTTTGGTGGAATATAATTCAAGCCTCATAATTTGAATTGGAAATGAATGCCTATATATGACACCAAATCCTTATACTTGGTTGAATTCAACTCATGTTCCAACTTTTTTGGTTGAATTAAAACATGCTCGAATGTAATTAATTTAGGCAGCATTTGGTAATGCATATTCGTGCCTTAGAATTTGAATTGAAAATGAATGCATACAATCTTTTGTTAGATATGAAACCAAAACCTTATACTTTGGTTGAATTCAACTTATGTCCAACTTTTTTGGTTGAATTCAACACATACTCGAATGTAATTTAGGCAGCGTTTGATAGTGCAATATTCAAGCCTTAGAATTTGAATTGGAAATGAACGGGTATAAGTTTTTGTTAGATATGAAACCCAAACCTCATACTTTGGCTCATGTTTCAACTTTTTTGGTTGAATTCAACACAAATCCGAATGTAATCAACATTTAGGCAGCGTTTGGTAGCGATATTCGAGCCTTAGGATTTGACTTGCAAATTAACGCATGCAATTTTTACTTCAGATATGAAACCAACACGGAAAAACCTTATAGTTTGTGGTTGAATTCAACTCCTATTCCAACTCTTTTGGTTGAATTCATCTATTATTCGATTGCATTAGCTCTGGCCTACACTGTTTCATTTCCATCCTTTTGATCTGTGAGCAGGACATTTTCTCGGAGTTTTAGCTTCATGGGTTGTTCAGGTAGGAATCGATATCTACCGGTTCTTTTCCACTGTTTTCTATGAAGCGGAAACCGATAAAGTCGATAAAAACCAACAAATTCAACTTCTCGGAAAGAAGATTTATCGTACTACTGTGAGATGTACTTCATCGCTGGTTTTTGCTTCTATTGGAGCCGGGTTTGGTGCATTAATTGTTCGCCCTTCAGCCGGTCAATGGATTGGTAAGAAACTTTCATCACCCGCACTTAGGTAGTGTTTGGATGCACGAAATTGAAACCCTAAAATTAGAATTCGAAATAAAGGCATATGTTTTTTTATGCGGTTATTTTAAATTCTGATTTCAGTCTATTTCAATATTACACAACCACACTGTCACAGACTTACTTCTCCAAAGTAACCATGCGGCACTTAATCTCGATTCCAACCCTTTGGAAGGACTAAGTAAGTCTTGCCAAGACAATCAACTAAACAAAAGGAAGAAAGGAAGCTAGAAAGCTTTAGAGAGAGAGAGAGTTTGGGAGAATGAGAAAATTTGTATTGCAATTCTCAACTTTTTGTGGAGAGCAAATGAGCTCCCTCCCTTTTATATAGGCCAACTGCCTTACAATGAATGATTGAGATCATTTCGATCTAACGGCTACAATTTATCATCTAGAGAATTCTATTAGATATTTTACAAAAGAATATTCTAGATTGGATTTCTCTAGAAGGGTAGGGGAAGATAGGGGAGTTATTTAGGGTGCTCAAGAGTTTTCTATGATATCTTAGAATATTTTAGAAACTATGGTGGCTCCATGGTAGCCCTCTTCTAGGGCTGACAAAACAGGTATTTACACAATGACACGACACGAGACCAACACGAAATTATCAGGTCTAGGTTTTGCTTATCAGGTATCGGGTCGTTATCGTGTCAGACCCGATAACCTGATAAGAAATAGCGCAGGTTATCAGGTTGACCTGATAACCCAATAGGTTACACGATAAGACACGATAAGAATTTCGTGTATTCAGGTTACACGATAACCTGAGATCTAATAAGTTACCCGTTAATTTAATAAATTATTTTTACACCCCCAAATTATCAAATATTATAATTTAGTACCTAATATATATATTCACATTTCTCTAACCCTACTCATTTAGTCAACTTAATAGGTTAACAGGTTCATTAGCGTGTAATGGGTTAACGTGTAATGGGTAGATTAATGTGTAATAGAAACCTATCAGGTCTTATCGTGTCGTGTTTACCTGATAGGTTTCGTTTCATCTTGTGACCCAAAAAATTATCGTGTCGTGTCGTGTTGACACGATAATTTTCGTGTCGTGTTCGTGTTTGGGTAGTCTGACACGATATGCTTATCGTGTCGTGTTCGTATTTGGGTCTTATTGTGTTTCGTGTTATCGTGTAATGACCTGTTACACGACCTGTTACCTATTTTGCCAGCCCTAGTTCCTTATCTCTATATATACTTGACTTGGCCTCTATACTTAGAGAATTTTCTAAGGAAAGGTGCCAAAGTCTAAGAGATGTCACAACACTCTACCTTAGAGAAGTTGAATCTTCTCTTTTTTAAAGATGACAAACCCATTTTTACTATTTTTTTTTTCCAAGTACTATAAAAAATGTTTTTCTTTATATAAGTTCCATTGACTTGGGGCCTAGTTGATAGCGCAACTCAGCACTTAAAAACTGAACGCATTAAATATTTATCAAATTAAGTGTGTTTGATAATAAAACGAAGCAACTGTTTAAAATATAAGTATCACTTAAAAATTGTTCAATTTTAAGTGATTTATGACTCACTTATTTTTTTTACCGCTTATCACCTAAAACCATTAAACATATACCTACCACAACCTCCAGTTAACATCAATATTAAAATTTCTTGCTAAAAAAGGTTATATAAAAAAAATAGAGATAGAGAAAATATTAAATTGAGAAAAAATAGAGAAAATATTTCAGAAGAAAAAAGTAAAAATATTTTTAGGGACAAAAATTTATACGAAGATAAAAGTATTAAAAAAAATAAAAATTACTTCGATAAATTAAACACTTAAAATTCAAAATTTATAAGTTTTCAGCAGTAATTTTCCAGTGCCATCAAACAAGCCTCTAGTGAGCATAGCAAAAGTACGATAATTTTTAAAACGTTATTTAGGGTTTTTAGTTGAGGAACAAATCTAAGTAATAAAAATTAGTAAGCGGGACTTTAATCAATAAAATTTTATTAATCTTACTTTTATCACATTACAATAGTCTTTATAATTGTTAATTGAACATAAAAATAAGGGTTAATTACACTTTGTCCCATGTAATTTGACCGATTTGTATTTTATATCTGTGGTATATTTGTCAGCTCTTACCCTTTCTATGTTTATGACTTAAGTGTAACGGTTAAATAATTAACAGAATTTTGCGAAATAACAAATTTATCTTTATACCCGATCTGGGGGAATAAAGGAAAACGAAAAAAAATCCGGAGGGCAAACAGATATTATTCAACCCCACCCGATCTTGGGGTAAAAATATTAATTAATATTAAATAATTTATTAATTTTAACTCTTCGAGCTTTGACTATCACAACTTTAACGTAAAATATAACCGTTGAATTTTAGTTTAAACTATATTGGGGAAGTAAGTGTGCGCGAAAGTACTACAGGGTGTAAAGTACAATTCGGGCAAAACACTAAAAATTGCCATTAACCCTAAAAATAATTTATAAATCTCTCTCTTCCCCCCCCCCCCCTCCCTCCTTTTTTTTTTTTTTCACTTCTAATTTATTTCTATTTTTTTTTTCAGGCTGTGCAATTGGGGATTTTGCAGGGCCAGTAATTGTATCATTTTGTTTGGAGAAAGTTCTTCATGTGGAGCTTTAGTTCATCCAAAGTTGTAATAAAAAAGGGCAGCCCGGTGCTAAAACACCCGCTATGCGTGGGGTTCGAGGAAGGGTCAGACCACTTAGGTCTATTGTACGCAACCTTACCTTGTTTTTTCTCACATTTTCACGGACCTCTCTAAATAAGGTTGACAGATTTTCTCACGTTTTCAAGGACTTTATGACAGATTTTGTAGTTAAAATGTACCACAAAAAAAGTGTTTCTTTCAAGAAATGCAATTTTGTTTTATTTTTAGGCAATGTAACCTATCTGATGATGTTTTGGTTCAGTTGTCTGTTTAAAGAGGAGAGGCTTATTTTAGTAGTTCAACGATGTCTTAATTTTTACCAACAAAATGTGGCTCAAGTGGTAAGACCCGTTTAAGTTAAAGCAGTTGAAGGGTCTCTATAGGATTAGGGGTTTGAGATTGCAGAAAAACAATTGTCGTTTGGGTCAGCCACGCTCCCCGAACGAGAGTAGTCTTACACACCCTGTGTGGGTGTGGAAACACTCATGAATATATAAAAAAAAATGACGTCTGAATTTTTTATTTTAAAATGGTATGCTTATGATTTCAAGTTCATTTTTTTTTTTTTTTTCTCGTTTGTTTCCATTGGGCCAAGCTTCTGAGTCTAGAAAAATTTTGGTCTAATAGTAAGCCTAAAGATTAGATGATTTAAAATAGCGAAAATAATTATATTTAATAATAGCAAGGTTCACAATAACAGTATATACAAACTGTTTAGTGAGAATACAATTACAAAAATAACAATTCCTAAATTCTTTAAGAATTTAAGAAACAAAAAAAAAAAAAATTAATTAATTTTTGTTCACTTCCACAAAACTATTCTCATTACCATAAAAAAAAAAAAAAAAGAACATTACAACTAAAAGTTTTTGTTTTCATAAATTAAAGGAAAATTTTAGGATGATAGTCGTTACTTAACATGTTTTTATTTCTAGAATATTCCAGAACAAAAACTTAATTCTCATCGCATCCCATTCCATCCTAATTCATTGGATGTTTAAATAGAAACAGAAAAACAGAAACACCAACCAAACACCACCTAACAAAATACCAATGATTCCAATTAAAAATTTAAAAATTTAGATTCATTAATTTATAATCCCAATTTCAAACCTTGAACCAAACTCTACTTAACAGAATTTTCCTTCAAAAAAAAATTAAAAAAAAAAATACTATCATATTTTCCATCTGTAAGGAAAAAAAAAAAGAAGAAGATTGACTTCAAGTGTCCCATATCATGACAACTGCAATAACCCCAACCCCCAACAGAACAGCAAGAAACCTAAAATGAGGCTTATCAATGGCGACCAATCTCTCCGGCCTATACCCTTTCGACAGCAAATGGTTGATCGACACGTATATGAAGACGCCGCACGCAATCCCCATCGATATGGCGTAGATCCAGTCGGCAACGGCGCCCTGCGTCACAGCGTCGATGGCAATCCCGATCCCGATTCCGATCGGAGTCGACACCGCGAAAAAGAAGGCGTAGAGGGTGCACGAGAGGAGCGGACGATCTGGGATCATCCGGAGGAGGGCGATGCCCATGGCGATGGCGGCAAAGATCTTGTGGAGACAGACGGTCCATAGGGCTCTCCAGGCGTCGGCTTTCGTCTCGGCGACGCCGATTGCTATGCCCTCGAAGACAGAGTGGAAGCACAGGGCGGCGATCAGGAGGACGCTATCGCCAAATGAAGTGGCGGTGACTAGAGGGGCTTTGGTAAAGTGGTGGTTCGTGACATCATCCTGAATTTTCAGACGAATTGTTGTTAGAAAAATATTAACAAAAAACGTTATAGATTCAGTGGAGTGACAAAATGATAATATTTTAAATAGAAGGTCACGTACTAAGTACAACCCATTTTCCTTCTAAACTCAATACCAACGTTTTCATTTTGTGGGATTCAAACCAGTGTGGAATTCAATGGATCAAATATACAATTTGACAAACTTCAGGATCCAATAAACAACCACCCAGGACCAAAGATATAATTTTCCCTTTTGGACATTTTTTCAAAAAAATGATTTAATAACTTATATATATATTTTATTTTAAAAAATAAACATCCAAATTATCTTAATTTAATTAAAAATTTAATCTATTTACTTCATCTACGCAAAATAAAATGATTAATTAGTTAATTTAATTATTTTTAATTTTTATACTTAAATGATATTTATATAATAAATTACAACGCCTATTTTTTTTTTAAAAAAATGCATGTGAGGGGAATAGGTGCATTATGAAAGTCTTTCGAATAAAATTGTGGCTAAATAATTTCACAATCCACTTCAAAAAAAATAAAATTTAATTATATTTTAAATTAGTCGAAACAAGACAGAATACATGCATTACAATTTCAGTAATACTCAAAAAAATGTTGGTGCGGTCAAAAATTGGAGACGAGAAGGTGGCAAAAATTGATTATTTTAGATATATAGGTTCAATGATTCAAAATAATGACCAAATCGAGGAGGATATTACACATAGAGTCAAGACAGATTGGTTAAAGTGGAGAAATGCAGTTAGGGTGATTTGTGATCGTAAGATTCTGTTGAAATTTAAAGGAAAGTTCTACAAAACTGCCATAAAACCAACATTTCTATATGGTTCAAAATGTTGAGTGATAAAAACAACACATATCTAGAAAATTGGAGTGACAGAAATGAAGATGCTGTGTTGGATGGATGAGAAGACAAAAATGGATTAAATTAAAATTCTTAAATTATTAGAGAGAATTTAAGAATAACACCTATCGAAGAAAAAAATTATAGAAAATCGTTTACGATGGTTTGTGAATATGTATAGAAGACCGGTTGAAGCACTAGTGCAAAAATGTAATTTATTTCAAGGGACTACTAGAAGGAAAAGTAGACCTAAGAAGATATTGGACGAGACTATTAGAATTGATTTAATGACATTAAATATGACTGAGAGGATAACTCTTGATCGATCATTATGCCATAAAACGAATTCATGTAGCCAATCCTATATAAGTAGGACAAAAGTTTAATTGTTGTTATTGTGTGTATATATATATATAATACAAACACTTTTGAGTTACTTTTTTCATTTCCTAGTTTTTTAATATTTAAAATTTTTAAAAAATTATATAATTCCTTTTAGTTCCTATTAATATAATAATAATTTATGAGATTTTTGCACTTTGCACTCTAAAATTTCAGAAAAATTCCACTTTTTCTCCGATTTTTTCACTTTGAATACATTAAATCGTGAATTTTTCAAATTAGGAACTCTAGACCTAGTCAACACACATAATCACACATGGGTGAATTCTGTCATAAAAAATTATGAACATACTGACTGACGATTTAGATACTTCAAGGTTAATATATTCAAATTAAAACGACGAGGGGTAAAGTAGAATTTCTCTTAAATTTAAGGGTGCAAAGTGCAAAAAACTCATAATTTGTAGGCACCTGTAGTTGCGGCTGTGAATTTCTTCCATTTTCTTCAACCTCCTTAATATCATGAAGAACAACACCTGCAATTGCAAAAATAAATCAAAATTTGAATCATTTACAGTTCTGATCTCCGTTTTCTACGAACAAATCATTATGAAAACAGCAAAAAATGTTCCAAGATTTCGATTTATGTTCCAAGTTTTCTGATAATGGAAACAGAAATCCAAGAACACGAAACCCTAACCAACAAATTTCAAAACTATATATATATTTAAGAGGATTGAAAATAATCAGAGACCTTGACGCCGAGGATCGCCGGCGGCGGAGCCATTGATTTGCCGGTCGTAGACAAAAGAGATGACGCAATCGGCGAGCATAGTGATCAAATACCCGGCGCTGGCCAGCATGAAAGCAAACGGATACTCTTTGTCCGTCAAATCCCCGAACGTCTCGTTCGAATCGCTCAGAAAATGCATCAGCGCAGTCCCCAAGAACACGCCGCCGGCGAATTGTGTTCCGATCACCAGAAACCCCTCGTTCCATTTCAAGAAGCAAGGCGATATCCCTCCGACGAAAGTCCCGACGAAAACGAGTATCAAACACCAAATCTTCACCAGAATCAACGGTCTAGATCTGAGATCCGGCTTCGGCGAATCCGCGTCCGAATCGGTGTCTGCATCAGCATCCGCATCGTCGTCGTGATCGCCGCCGTGCGCGGAGACGGAGATAATTACGAAGAGGAAGAAAACAAGGAGGAGGAGAAGGTATCTGGATCGGGATTTCGCCATTTGAGACGAAGACGAAGACAAAGAAGGGAGTTGTTGAAGGAAGACCTCATTTTCTTGAGGGGGTTTTTATATGTAAACTGTTCGTCGCGTGGGGCTATTGTACTACACACACACACACGCAGCCATGGACGGAGACAGCTTAGAGAGAGAGAGAGTGAGAGAGAGAGAGAGTACAGCAAATTGCGGAAGACGACGACCATTGCGAAGTGTAGTACAGATTTTCTTTGGGAAAATTACATTTCGTGCCCCTAAAGTTTATCAAATTGTACATTTGATCTCTTAAATTTTATATTTATTTCAATCCATCAAAATTGAAAACGTTATTAACGAATTTGAACAAAAAATAGGTTGTGCCTAGTGTCACAGTCTTAGCTTGTCTAGTGCTTGTTCTCGCACATGACCGTTAATCCGTGACCTTTTTCATTTGTTTTCTAAACTAGTTTAGTTTATTTCTTTAATTCCTTGTAGAAAGACTTCATTGTATCTCCTCGAGCATAATGATATCTATTGTTATCACTTGTATTTTTTTTGTTTAAAGTATTATATGGAAGGACATACTCTTGAAATCATTCAAGTCTTTCACACCTTGTAACATTTTATATTAATACAATTGTTGTTATTATAATTGTATTTTTCCCTATATTGCCGGCATGTGTTGTTATAGAGAAATTTGTTGCTATTGAAACCGCTTCCGCTATTAAAGATTCTCAGATCTTCAAACTTGCTACTAGGCGATCCCTTAGTTAGCGCCACATGGTCCGCTTTCTAGCCTACAAAGGCTTGGACTGTGACACCTAGCAAATGAATTTCTAATGAGATATTTTTATCATTTTATCACTCTATTAAACTTAACACGTTTTTCATTATTTTTCAACAACATTTTTTTGAATAACGAAAGAAAGAAACTTGAACTGTTATCAGGGGAAACTTCTTAGGTTCAGTGGAGTATTGAACACAATCGAAATATAAAATGATGAAATATTTCGATTAGAAAGTCAAGTATTGAACACAATCCATTTTAAATTCAAAATTATTAACAACGTTTTTTATTTTGTAACATTGAAATCAGTCCAACAGGTAGCTGAAAACAAGATCTGGAGCGGTGAAAACCCTTAAGCATGAGATTGAGTATCTTCGATAAGAGTGAAACTTCAAAAGATTACTCAAGAGGTAGTTAACCAATTAAGAGCTCAAATGTGAGGCTGAAGTTCTTCGTGTTGAACATCCCATATTTTGAGATTTTGGCGAATTTGAAATGCCACGGTTGAACATCCCAAACAACAACCGATTCGGTAAATCAGTTGAGGGGCCTAATTTTTTTTAGGGAGTTTATTATATATTTTTATATGTAATTTTTTTTAAAAAAATTACTTGATTCCTCACCCCCCAAAAACTAAGCCTTTGATCCAGAATATGGTGTGCCTCGTAGACATTTCTTATCAATTTTTCAGGCATTTAGGCTATTGGATTGTTTTACCCTCTGTGATCTTGAATCAGGGATACGAGAGATGTCCTGAACCACTAAATCGATGGGGGGCATACTTGACCGATTTAGTGTTATACGTAGCAACAAACCAAACTTTTCAAGCATATCACTGTTGAATGTATCAATCTAATTTTCTACTAGATCTATCTGAACTAAATCAGTTAGGTTCAATTGATTTATCTGATTAGAAACTTAACTACATATTCAACCCGTTCAATCGATTCATTCGATCAAAACCCCGTTTCCAGATTCACTCCATCAAAAATTAATTAAAAAAATAATAATCTATCAATAAACAATTTGTCAAACACAATTGATGTATGAGAAAGCAATATCCAAATCAATTTGTCATGGCATTACTTGGAAGGAATCTCAAGTGGGGGATGGTACCAAAATTTGGTTGACTATATTATTCCTAGTCCCCCCGGGCTTGGACCCTACAATGATGTTTATGTTTATGTTAGGTTAAATTACACTTTGTGCCCCTAATATTTGAGTGAAATTTCAATAATGTCCTTTAACCTGTTAACTTTTTTGCAATGTACGAGGCAAAGTTTTATTTATGTCTGTAATTGGTCTGATCGACATGTTTTGTTTATTTTTTACTATACAGTAAGTTGTATACGGGTCAACTTACAAACACTTTGACTAATCATTTCTCCAGGGCACATTCTCTCACATCGACCTAGTTCATTTAGAATTGAATTCAAGATTCAATTCCTAGAGTTTTCTCTAGGAAAGTCGAATCCTGATTGACAAAAAAATGTGATACATTTTCTTATCAACCAGACTAACACCTCTTGAATTTTTATCAATCTTAATTGTTAGAACAACAACATGTGCATCATAATTGAAGAAAAATTTAAGAAAAAAATAAGAGTGCGATGCACGTGTTATTTCTATTGCAATTAGAAAGGATGAAATGTGAGGTAAAAATTTAAATTTTGGAAGGTAGATTGCGAAAAATGATATATATTAGGGGATACATTGAGATTACACTCAAAGTTTAAGGGTATAAAGTGTAATTTAGCTTATCAACAATTTCAACAAGAATTAAATGTCATGGGCCAGCAGTTGACTTGACCATTAAATTTGAATGGGAAAATAATTACATAAGAACTTCATTTATGCAAGTCTTTTTTTTTTTTTTTTGCATTTACACAATGTAGAAATTTTAAAGAAATAACTATTTTTCTTTTTCTTTTTGTAATAATGGTAGAATTTGTACCCCAAAAAATTAAAGTAAAGATGATTCTATACATATATATTTTTTTCTAACTACTCCCATGCATCGGATTTGCAAATTTAGGTATGTGTGTATATATATATATATATAAGAGAGAGAGAGAGAGGAAAGAAGAGGAGGATGAAGGGTACGACAGGAGAGGGGGTTGACAACGGTGGCCGATGATTGTAGGGGGTGGGGTGAGAGCTGGAGGTGGGTGGATGGTGGGAACAAGGTATTAGGAGGAGGATGAATGTAGGGGGTGAGGTGGGAGCAAGAGGTGGATGGATGGTGGGAACAAGGTATTAGGAGGATGAGAGAGAGAGAGTTTCACCAGAGAAAAAAGGAGTGTACATTTAGACACACCCAAAAAGTATCTACTTTTTTTCTCTCTCTATATAGAAAGCACTCATATAATTTCTTATACACTAACCTTCAACGTCATTAAAATGTATCATTCTTTTTTTTTTCTGGGTTTTACGATAAAGTGTATCCAAATCAATTTACGCACATCTCAACCGTTTATTTCTCCGGACAATCTTAAGGATACACTGCCACACATCCACCAATACTTAAAATCAAAAAACATTATTTAAAAATTGGATATAATTAACAAAAGTTCCAAAATATATGGGAAAAATTATGAAAAATGGTTTGAAATTGACATTTAAAAAAACAAAAAAAAAAATGAAGTATTCAACCAAATCTTATATGATTGTGATTATGGTATTGTCCCCATTCATTCCTCAGCATGATGCCCATAAGATATCTCACTCCATGATCAAAGTCCCCATTTATGTCTGTAATTGGTCTGATCAACATGATTTGTTTATTTTTTACTATACAGTATGTTGTATACAGGTCAACTAACGTGCACTTCAGCGAATCATCTCTCCAGGATACACTCACTCACATCGACCTAGTGTATTTATGATTGAATTCAATATTTAATTCCTAGAGTTTTTTCTAGGAAAGTCGAATATTAATTGACAAAGAAATGTGATACATCTCTTACCAACCAGACTAACACCTCTTAAGTTTTTGTCAATCTTAATTGTTAGAACAACAACATGTACATCATAATTGAAGTAAAATTTAAGAAAAAATTAGAGTGCGATGCACGTGTTATTGCTCTTGCAATTAGAATGGATGAAATGTGAGGTAAAAATTTAATTTTTGAAAGGTAGATTGCGAAAAATGATATATATTAGGGGATAAATTGAGATTACAGTCAAAGTTTAAGGGTATAAAGTGTAATTTAGCTTATCAACGATTTCCACAAGAATTAAATGTCATGGGCCAGCAGTTGACTTGACCATTAAATTTGAATGGGAAGATAATTACATAAGAACTTCATTTATGCAAGTTTTTTTTTTTTTTTTTTTTTTTTATGGCATTTACACGATGTAGAAATTTTAAAGACATAACTATTTTTCTTTTTGTAATAAGGGTAGAATTTGTACCCAAAAATATAAAAGTAAAGATGATCCTATATGTAATTTTTTTTTTCTAACTACTTCCATGCATCAGATTTGCAAATCCAAGTATGTACATATATATATATATATAAAGAGAGAGAGGAAAGAAGAGGAGGATGAAGAGTACGACAGGGAAAGGGGTTGACAACGGTGGTCAATGATTGTAGGGGGTGGAGTGGGAGCTGGAGGTGGGTGGATGGTAGGAACAAGGTATTAGGAGGATGAGAGAGACAGATTTTCGCCGGCGAAAAAAGAAGTGTATATTTAGACACACCCAAAAAGTATTTGCCTTTTTTCTCTCTATATACATATTACTAATCTGTTCACCCTAATAGAAACACTAATAGAATTTCTTATACACTAATTTTCAATATCATTAAAATGTATCATTCTTTTTTTCTGGGTTTTACGATAAAGTGTGTTTAAATCAACTTACGCGCACCTTGATCGATCATCTCTTCGAATAATCTTAAGAATACACTCTCATACATCAAACAATACTTAAAATCAGAAAACAATATTAAAAAAGTGGATATAATCAACAAAAGTTCTAAATATATGAAAAAAATTATGAAAAATGGTTTGAAATTGACATTCAAAAAACTAAAAAAATGAAGTATTCAACCAAATCTTGTATGATTGTGATTATGGTATTGTCCCCATTCATTACTCAGCATAGTGCCATAATAAGATATCTCACTCCATGATTAAAGTCCCCAAGTTCTAATAGAATGTGAATTAACGAAATCTACTAATCAACAAGTATCATTTTTTCATTAAGGATGAAAGAGGACATGATTAAATAAAGGAGATGTCAAAAATTTTCTGTCACATGTCCAGCTCTGCACGTACCAAAAAATATTTCGTCTTTCTTCTCTATCTGCAAAACCGTGAATTCTAATGGGGGACACCGGTGTGGTGTCAGTCAAAGAACTTCCAGCGTGAGAATAAGTTAATCTGAATATAGTGAGAATAAATTGCACACACCAATCAGAGAGTATATTATCAGTTACCTTCTACCCTTTTTATAGAGTGATTAGCTTGTTACCATAAGAATGGAGAGATCATTCAGTTACTCGTATCTCCCTACCGTTACGTATAATAGTCATTATCCCCATAATTATGGGAGAATCTCTATAACAGTTCCCATTACTCACGGGCCATTACAGTCAATTCAGACTTATTCTAACGTATACAGGTTTGATCGAAACTCTGAGATGCCTGCTTTCCTCTTTGGCTGTTGACACCTTGGGCTTATTCATACCCAAATATGGGTCTTATCAAGTGGCTGCCCATATATTCATAAAGATCACCAAATCAGTGTTTGAATCATGGGCTTATGCTGTCCCAGCCCACTTGACAGAAGGGTTTACCTGACTCTAATTCGGAGTCCATATAATGAATCCGACCCGTTTAGGATTTCATACCTAGGTCAGTTTGGGGCGGGAGTTTTACACACATCATTTGCCCTCCTGACTTTCGCAACGATTCAGACGAAGAGAAACGAAAGATCACTTCTTCCTTGAGTAAGTTATCTCTTTCATTCATTCGATTCTCGACATTTTCATTTGCATTTTGGGTTGCTATTAATTGTTTTGCAAAATGTCATCAAATCAATCAATAAACTCTATCGAAGTGGGCTCATCGTCAAATCCTGCAATGGAACAGACGGCGACTGCCCAAGCTACTTCGCATTCTAACCCCAATATAGATCTAGGGGCAAGTAAGTTCTCAATAGAATGGCTTTCAGCGTTTAGGGAATAATATAATATTCCTTCATCTGTATCAATTAGGGTTCCATTTGAGGATGAACGTCCTTAAGATTCCAGAGAAAATAAGGTTTGCCTTTATCTCTGGATGTTTGAGTATGGACTCACTCTTCCCTTTTCTTCAAGCATTCGCAATCTTTTTCGTTAAATGGAAATTACTCCATCTCAATTAACTCCAAACAGTTTTTATCAAATTATGGGAGCCATAATTCTTGCTAGACTGAATAACGTTACCCTTTCTGTTGACACAATTAGAAGCATAAGCCAGCTTAAATACCTCGCCAAAATCGATAGACATTACCTTTCTATTCCCAAAGAATTTTTGTTTCTTATAGACCTTCCAGATAAGGTCAGAGATTGGCAGCCATGATTCCTCTTCTTTTCTGGAGATTGGGAATTCTCTCATAAGGACATGGGACAGTCCTCAATGGTGCCAAAACGCTTCAACTCCCCAAGTAATGATATATCCAACAGTCTATTTCTTATCTGAAATTCTGTTGAAGTAATTTTTGATCATATTTTATTGATTTATCAAATGCAGGTGATAGTGCTTATCGAAAGCTTGGTCTCACTCCAAAAATTAAAGAAGATTTGGATAAACTTCTAATCCCCAAAGACCGCTTTTACAGAGAATTTGCATATTGGCAATTTGTTTGACCTACAATAGATCCATCTCGTCTTCAGGAATTAGATGAGCTTCATATCAATACCCAGAAAAGGAAAAGGCCGGCAAAGAGACTTGCCAAAAAGACTGATCAATCATCTTCCCGGCCTCCTTGCACCGTTGCTGGCAGCCAAACCATCCATCAAGCCCCTTTTCATGATGATCCCGAAGTAGCAGTATCAGATGATGACTGCCAACCTCTCATCATTCGCAGAAGATGAGTTATTCCTGTTACAGTTCCATCATTGGTTCCAACTAATGAGCAAGCTCAAAGTGAACCAACTTTCGTTTCCAGACCAGCTTCTCTTTCTAGATCAGCTGATATCCCTGTCGCAGAAGCTCCTGTTGCTGATCCTCCTGTTGTAGATCCTCCTGTAGCTAGTCATCAATCCTTCCTAGTCCCTATTTCCAGCCAAAGAGCTAGCTGATGAATGACTAAGCAGCAAATGTGCCAACTTATTGATGAAGTTGATCTTTCTGTTCCAAGTCATCATGACGACGCCATTAAGTTTCTGTATGATCAATCCTGGGACAAAGGAAAGAAAAAGACTGAGGGCAAGAATAAGACCGAAATCTTTCGAATGGTAATCTATGCCCTTCTCCAGGTACTTGAACTATTTTAATCTATATTTTATTTTCAAATAATCTGATTGTTCAATCTCATCTAATGACAATCTGATCATATCAGTGTATGCATATATCCTCCGCTCTGGTCAATTGCGCTGAGGACGAGAACGAGTTGGATGCCCAACTGATGTATCAAATGACTGAGCTCAACAAAGTTGAGGCTAAGGTACAAGAGTTGAAAAATGAGAAGTTAAAGCTTGCCATCAATCTTGCCTTATCCAAATCTTCTCAAGAATAGTTCAAGGCCGAATTGCAATCTGCCAACGAATAAAGGGAGGCTCTCCAAAAGAGTAATGCACTTTTCTACTCTGAGAATAACGAGCTTAGAACGTCAATTACTGTTGTTGGTGTATAAAACTGGTACACACCTCGAGTATGGTCCAGTCGGATGACAGGTGGGTCCTCTTGCTGAGGTGGAATCATCGGTTGAAAAGTCCTCGCGGGAACTGTGCTAGGTCCTGGGAAGACTGACCTGCTGTGTCAAGAGTCCTAATCCTTAGAGAGTGTACCTGCAGAAGGCTCAGACCAGGGTTTGTCTCGGTGAAATCCCTCCGGCGTGGTAATCAGTGCTCAGAAAGAAAAGGTACAGAATATAGCAAGTAAACAAATGAACCCGCGCGTTATGTAAGTGTATTCAAGCATACCTCGGGCTTACATAGTCCCCAATATATATAGGCATTGGAGATGATTAGTCGGGCCTAAACACGATTAATTAGTCAAAACCATGTGTTTAACCTATAATCTAGGGCATTTAGGAGATAGTCGTTGGGCTTGGGATTTTGGGCCCATTTGGCGAAGCTTGCGGGCCTGTAACAGTGAGCTAGTGAAGGAGAGCGAAGATCCGTAGAGTCCTGGAAAAAAAACAAGGTGAAAAGGAGAGCCGATAGAGGTGAACGGCTGAGTCCCTAAAACTAATCGCCGAGGGCACGATGTAGAGCTCAGAGCAGCATGTCCCTGCGGGGCTCCTCGCTTCCTCCCTGGGTACAAATGAGATTCTAGGAAGGAGCCGTAATCGGTGTATGTTCCAGCGTGACGTTGTGAATTCTAGAATTCGTCCCTGTCATTGCGAGTATTGACACGTGGCTGAGTCCCAAGTGCTGACCTAGAAATGCCCAAAAATACCCTCATCAACTGTGATTAGGGAAGAATGCATATATCTTAGAGAAAAATCACGCAATCTTCAGAAGAGCTTGCCTCAGCCCATCTGATAATTGATCAGAAGGATGCCGAGATTAAAGAAAAAGATAATGCCCTCCAAAGAAATCATGATAAGTTCCAAGAGGAAGAGGTTATTCTTCAAAGGCTTCAGTCTAAGAAAGAGCAAATGTATGCTGAGCTGTCAGCTGCACAGGAGAAGGCCAAAAAAGACATTGACAACTTATGGTCTTCCTTTAAGAAAGAATTAAAGAAGCTTCAGAAGGTTGGCTTTGCTTTCTGCCAAAAACTGGTGTCAAAGGAGTTACCTGAGGCTGATCTATCCGTCCTGGATCTTGATGATGAAATGGAGGAAGTAACTGAAGAACATCAAGAGTTACCCAGTTCAGCAGCCAATGTGCCAGCAGAGAGCTCAGCACGGATTGTTCCTAATAACAACGACTGATACCTCAGCCAAACTTTGGTCAAATCAACTAATTGCCGTCGATCTGCATCATCATTTTCCATTAATTTTCATATCTTTTTATTATTATTTTTTTGTTGGTCTGTAATTAACTGTATTAATGACCATATCTTTTAACCATCACGATCTGTAATCAAACAGTCATCGCCGTTACGATTTTCATGATTTTTTGGGATAATTATAGTATGTTTTTATCAGCGCATGTCACCTCCTCATTTAATGTGTGCCTTTTTCGACGCTTCAACTGTCACACCCCACCCCGGACACCCTTCATTGTGGGGCCGGCGTGACGTCGACATGACACCACCTGAACGCCAAACCAACTCATATAACGATAATACACATACAATAATATATAATCGTAAAAAATATGCATATACAAATTTTCTATTGTGGGGACTCACCCGTCCCCAAATATGTGAACAACAAAATAAATATCATGAATCTCTTACAGGTTCACCCCAGATAGCTCATCTCAAAACCTACACCCGATACCATCGTAGGACTCTATCTAGCACAAGTAGGGGACCGACTCCTATCTGCTTTATCTGCAAGTGTACTGTCTTCTTAGTAAAAATATTTTATAATAATAATTCATAACTACAACATCTAAATGGATCAAATATAAGTATATAGACGACACGTAACTAGTAAAATTCTCCATAATATAAGCAGTGAAAATAAAACCAATAAGTATAAGTTCCACTCTCTTTTAAAACCACCAAATCCAACGAAACTCATTTTTCAACTTTCTTTTTAGAAACCAACACAATATCCCAAAAATTCATTTTACCAACTCACCCAAATACCTGCTTGATCCATATAATTTATAAAATTGTACAGTTTAAGTAAACCAATATTTCATCATACATACATATATATATATATATATATATATATATAAATAGTTTGATAAGAAGACAATACACTTATCTCGATATCCGTTTTGCAAAACTGACCATGACCATACTCTATCTGGACGCCGGTGCCTGCGAACCTAATAGTGACAGAATCTAAATTAATATCTTATTTAGAATATCATAATCATGTAATGCAGACCCTATATTCTGAATCGTTACTATTTTATATACCACGTTATTAAAATTAATTAATCGCTACGAAATTATTACGATTTCAGAAATTGTAACGCTAAATAAAATTTAATCTAACGAAAATTAATAATTGATTGAAATTTCACCTTTGTCCGAATCGTTTGGCGGCCACGAAATGGGTTTTGGATTTTCCTAGGGTGGTTTCTGCAAATTCTCTTTTTTTTTTTCTTTTTTTTTTTTTTTTCTTTTTCATCATTTTTTTCTTCTTCTCTGTTTTGGCTTCTGTTTCCTGTTTCGGTTCCTGTTACAGCCCCGGCCGACCACCCCCCTTTCTCTCTCTAGTATCCATTCCAGCGATCTCACTCACCGTCAACCGCCCTACACCAACAATCACCCACACACCATGCACACACGCCATCTGACCAAACGACACACCTACATGCACACGACCGTCCGATGATCGACGCACACAACCGACGACGACAACACACGCACATACACTGTTATCTTTATCTCTTTTCATTTTTTGCTTCCGCTTTCTTTTAGCCAACCCACGATGGCAACAATCACACCCACACCACCCAACCGAACGGATCACACACCCAAACAGAAACCCACCTTCTCTCTCTCTAACTTTCCGACCGGCCGAATTACCGACCCCACCCATCGACGACCGAACACCTATCGTCAACCAAACATTACTGACTGAACCTACCACACTCATACATACACAACAACAAACACACATGACAAACACGGTGACCCTCCACCGAACGATCACCGTTCACGTCGGCGATCCATACCTAAACACACCCACACACTTACACATGTTGTCGGGCATACAAACACAGACACACACACAGACATACCCTTACCAAATGACGACCAAATACCCACACCCACTTACTAAACGGAAATGCCTACCTGATTAAGTACGAACTTTTGACCAGACACCCACACCCACTTACCCACTGAAAGGTCTTGTTTTTCCTCAAAATTTTAAAGAATGGAGTACACCTATCAGTAAATTTTGAGATGAATTTGTTTAATGCTGCTAATCTTCCAGTTAACACTTGAACTTTTCGTATAGAAGAAGGGGATTTTAGATTTTTAACAGCTTCTATTTGTCCTGAATCTACTGTAATGCCTACCTGATTAAGTGCGAACCCCAGGAACTTGCCAGAAGTGACCCCAAAAACGCACTTTTCAGGATTCAACTTCATATCGTACCTTCTTAGAATAGAAAAGGCTTCAGCTAAATAGGATGGGTGATCTGCTTGCTTGAAACTTTTGACCAGCATATCATCTATATAAACTTCCATGGTGGTCCCAATTTGATCTTAAAAAATGTGATTCGCTAACCGCTAATAAGTAGCACCGGTATTTCTTAAACCGAAAGGCATTATTTTATAACAATAAGTACCTTTTGGCGTGATAAATGATGTCCCCTCCTCATCCTACGGATCTATGAGGATTTGATTGTAGCATGAGTAAGCATCTATCATGGACAGACGTTGGTGCCCGACAGCAGCATCAACCATCTGGTCAATCCTCGACATCAGGTAACAATCTTTGGGGCATGCTTGATTCAGGTCAGTAAAATCCACGCACATCCTCTATTTTCCATTTTTCTTTTTGACAAAAATTGGATTAGCCAACCATCTAGGATATGTTACTTCCCTTATGTGGCCAATAGTGAGCAATTTCTTTACTTTAACTTCAATTACTTGTTCTTTTTCAGGATTTAACGTTCTCATTTTTTGCTGAACTGAAGGATATGATCTGCAGATGTCCAAGCGATGAACTGCAACCTCAAGACTCATTCATTTCATATCAACCGGTGACCAAGTAAAAATGTCCAAGTTCATTTGAAGCAGCTCTCCGATCTCAGTTTTCTCAATCTGGCTTAATGATTTGCCAATTATAAGCTTTTGAGTTCCATCATTAAAGGTTATCTGCTTTACTTGCTCAGTAGGTTGAATCACGCTAGCATGTTCTCTGAAATAATCAACCTCTCTTGCCGAGACTACAGGCTGACCTGCTTCATGAACTTCCTTTGATTGGTATAAAGGAGAACTTTTGCCCTTCATAGCTATGGAAAAACACTGCCTTGAAGAAGCTTGATCTCCTCTTATGACTGCCACCGAATCTCCTTTGGCATACTTTACACATTGGTGATACGTTGACGTGACAGCTCTCATTGCATGCAACCATAGATGGCCTAGAATGGCATTGTATGGTGATACTGAGTCTATCCTCATAAACTCCGTGGCTTTCGTGTACCCTTGCTCTTCCTTATTGGAGGTGATTGACAAAATAATTTTGCCACACATGGAAGTAAGCTCGCCATTAAATCCCACCATAACTGTCTGCGTTGAGCTCACGTCTGAGCTCGGGACTCCCATCTATTTCAAAGAACTAACAAATATAATGTTTGCATAGCTACTATTATCAATCAAGATACGTCGTACCTGGAAACTTGAGACCCACAGAGATATAACTAAGGCATCTTCATGAGGGTGAACAATCCCTCTACAATCATCCTTAGAAAAGGTAATAACAGGGCCTGACTTTGTTATTGCCAATGACTCCCCATAACAACGCTTTAACGCTGCTTCACGCACCTTTCTCTTTCGTGCATGATTGGAATCCCCAGTACTCGGTCCAATCGAATTTATCATGAAAATTACATCTCGATTTTCTTTAGGATGCTCTTTATTTTGCTCTCTTTCTCGACGTTCTTTACATCAGTTATAATTTCTGGGTCTCTTCTTTTCCCTAGAACAATCTTGCATATAATCCTGCAACTGTCTCATGCCTACAAGTCGCCTAATCTATTTCTGAAGCTCCCAATAGTCATCTGTATTATAACCATGGTCCTTATGAAAATCAAAATACTTAGAGAGATTATTCCGATTTGACTTAGTAGTCTGTCTGGGGGGCCATTGAATTATATCTAACGTATGAATCTCCTGTAAGATCCATGAGATCAGCATGTGCAATCTAGGAAGGCCTGGTCCCTGGTGAACTTCTGGCCTGGAATTTGAATTCCTTGTTTTGTCTTTATGCCTATCAGACGAACCAGATTTTGCCTTGCCAATGTCTTTCTCGTTTTAACTGAGATGATCCTGGAATGTTCCCCTGCTTTCTCTAGCCAGTTTCACATCTTCTAACTTCATGTAAGGCTTGAATTTTTCTATTAACTTTGTCATACTCCGAGGGCACTTTTTGGTTAAGGAATCTTGGAATCGGCTAGGTCGTAACCCTGACGTAAAAACATTGATAAAAAGGTTTGTATCACAACCTTCAATGCAAGTCAGCTCTTCATTAAACCTGCTCATATACTGGCGCAACATTTCTCTTTTTTCCTGACGCAAAGCAAGTAGGAAATCTGGTCCTTTCATTAATCTCTGACAGGTTATGAAGCTGTTGATAAACGTCTTTCCAAACTTATTAAACAACGTTATAGAGTTCGCAGGAAGAGTATGCAGTCACTCAAGAGTCGATCCTTTCAAAGTGGTCGCAAAAGCTCTGCAGAGGATGGAATCGCTGAAATTATACAAATTCATAACATGTTTGAATCGATGAATATGGTCAACTGGATCAGTTCTCCCATCATACTTTTCAAACTTTGTCGGATTGAACTTTTCAGAAAGTGGGACAACTAGTATCTCTGGGGAGAAATGTGTCTCAATTCCTTTCAATAATGTATCCAACTCATCCAGAGGTTGAACTCTCTTCACTTAACTTATGATCTGTTAATGTGAATCAATAGTTTCAGTTTGAATACTAGTCTATCATTCTGGTTGATGACTGCCCTCTCCTTAGGCAGGTCGTTCCTCACAAGAATGAGGATCAGCATGTCGTGGAGTCTCTTTCTCCTCCCTGACTCCATTAATACTCGTATTAAACTGTGACATGTTATTAGCAATTATGCTAGCCATGTACTTGATAGTTTCTACCATCTCGACCATTTTTGCGTTAAGAGCGTCTATCTTTGCATCCATATTTATTGCAACAGATGGCAAATCAGACGGAATCTTTTCACGTTGCTCTAAACGAACATCTCTGTCCTGCTCATCTGGTACATCTAGGTCTAATGGTGGTGGTAAGTCATTATTCTGACTTGTCACCGTTGCCCTAGCTCTCAAATGCCACATATTTGCAATGTAAGGTTTTACGTTCGTTTCCCACAGATGGAGCCAAATGATTATGTCAAAAATTCTCTGTTACGTGTCAAGCTCCGCATGTACCAAAAAATCTTTTGTCTTCTTTCTCTATCTGTAAAATCGTGAATTCTAATAGGGGAAACCGGTGTGGTATCAGCCAAAGAACCTCTGGTATGAGAATAAGTTAATCTGAATATAGTGAGAATAAATTACACACACCAATCAGAGAGTGTATTATCAGTTACCTTCTACCTTTTTTATAGAATTATTAGCTTGTTACCATATGAATGGAGAGATCATTTAGTTACTCGTATCTTCCTACCGTTACGTATAATAGTCATTATCCTCATAATTATGAGAGAATCTCTGTAACGGTTCCCATTACTCACGGGCCATTACAGTCAATTCAAACTTATTCTAATGTATACAGGTTTGATCGAAACTCTAAGTTAACTGATTTCCTCTTTGGCTGTTGACACCTTAGGCTTATTCATACCCAAATATGGGTCTTATCAAGTGGCTACCCATATATTCATAAAGATCACCAAATCAATGTTTGAATCATGGGCTTATACTGCCCCAACCCACTTGACAAGAGGGTGTACCTGACTCCAATTCGGAGCTTATATAATGAATCCAACTCGTTTAGGATTTCATACCTAGGTCAGTTTGGGGCGGGAGTTTTACATACATCAAAGGGTTAATTGCCTCCCCTTGTACTTTGGTCTTGTTTCGTTTTGAAAATCTATCCATGACCCCATTCTACTCTTGATTAAAAGGAGAATATTAAGATAGAATTTTTTAGTGAGCAACTCACGAAATTAAAATATTGACTTTTACATGCTACAATAATTTTTCCAGAAGTCCAAAATTACGGTTTAAAATCCAAAATCACTATAGACCATAAAATTACACCAATTTTTTACATAAAATAATTATAGTAACCTTTATGTATTACAATAACTTTGGAATTTTGAAAAAATTATTATAGCAAGCAAACGACATGAGCTAAAATTTTAATTCCGTAGACATGTTTCAACCATCTCAATCACAAGATCAGCAACACATGCGTCACACGTACTGATTTGTCTTCTTAAATTTTCCTCAATTACGTAAGTTTGATAATTAAGATGGCCAAAATGTGTCAACTAGACAACTATAGGCAAAAATCAAATTCCACGGGTTTACATTGCAAAAATCAAATTAAAATATTAGGAGACGGTGAGATCGCACTCAAACATTAGGAGTTCAAAAGTGCAATTTAGCCAAAACATAATAAGGATCAAAACCATAAGCAAATCTTTAAAAGGTATATCCAAGCTCAAATCTTAAAAAAAAAAAAAAAAAAAAAAAAAAAAAAAAAAAAAAAAAAACATGAACTTGGATATCTATTTAAAAAAAAAGAAAAAAAAAGTATAATTTAGACCCTCTAACTGTTGACACATTTTTAAGTGGTCCCTCTAAATTTAAACGTTTCATTTCAAACCCTCTACGTATCATAACGTTTCAAAATGGTCATTCCGTTAGAAAATCAGTTAAAACTAACAGAATTTAGGGGCAAAATGGTCTTTTCACGTTTTTTAAATTTTTTAATCATTTCTAATTAATTAATTTTTTTAATCTCTCTCTCTCTTTCTCGCCTTCCTCTCTCTCTTCCGCCACCTCCATCTCCCTCCTTCCCTCTCTCCTCACCTTCCTCTCTTTCTCCCTCTCCCTCTTCCTCCCCTTCCCCTCTCTCCTTGCCATCCCACCCCCGCAACAGGGGGTGAACTCACCCCTTATTACGGGGGTGAGTTTACACCCTGCCCACTGTTGTGGGGGTAGAATACACTCCCTACAATAAAGGGTGAAATACACCATCTGCAACAGAGGGTAGGGTGGGAGGGAGAGAAGAGAAGGGAAGGAAGAGGGAGAGAGAGGTGGTAGGGAGAGAAAAGGAAGGAGAGAGAGGTGGCGGGAGAGAGAAAGAGAGAGGAAAGGGAGGAAGAAAGAAAGAGAGATTAAAATAAATAAATAAATTAATTAATTAATTAAAAATGATTAAAAAAATTTTTAAAAATGAAAAGACCATTTTACCCCTGAGATTCTGTTAGTTTTAACAGAATCTCTAACGGATGGATCATTTTGAAATGTTATGATACGTAGAGAGTTTGAAATGAAATGTTTAAATTTAGAGGGATCAGTTAGAAATGTGTCAATAGTTAGAGGGTCTAAATTGTACTTTTTCCAAAAAAAAAAAAAAAAAAAGATCACATAATATTGCACCAGTTCATGGATTCATCATTAGTTTCATAAATTGGCTCCTGATTCGACATTACGTACCTTGCCAGAGAAAACGGACCGGGCTGCTGGTAATAATCGTTATGGCCGTCGTACCATGGATATTCCGGAACTGCCCTTCTCACTGGGTAGTGGTTTTGCTATCCCCTTCTTCTGTAACCACACGTTGGCTCTTCTAATGGCTCATAACCGTAAGGGGTATAACCGAAATTATACCCGTACAAACCGTATCCTCTGTCATAACCGTATTCATTATCGTAGCCATTGGTCCGATTTAGGGCCGAGTGCTTGAGTTTGACCTAGGCCACCCTGGCATGTTTACTGGGCCTAGGCAATGTATCCATGAGTATCTTAGGGTTAACCTCACCAAATACCTTTGTCGTTCCTGCCTCTGCATCAATGCTGACAGAGTACACCCCTGTTAAAAAAGAATAATCCGGGGGCAGTAAAAGGGTGATTAAGTTATTTAACTCATAAATGTATTTGACTTTCAAGACGATATCTGAAATATTGATTTTTAAAGACAGAAAATACTACTATTTCTCTTTTAACAACATAACTCAAAAAAAGTAAAAGGGTAATTAAGTGATTTAACTCATTGATTTTCAATTTCATATCCAAAAATAAGGATTTTCAAAGACTTAAGGGTTGTTTGGTTTGTTTTTTGGATAATTTTTTTGGTTTTTGAAAAACAGAAAATACTTCTATTACTATTTTAACAACACAACTCAAAAAACACTTTTATAAAATAATTTTCACAGTACTTGATGTTGTAAAAAATTCTCTATCACGTGTCAATCTCCGCACGTGCCAGAAAATATTTCGTCTTCCTTCTTTACCTGCAAAATCGTGAATTCTAATGGGGGACATCGGTGTGGTGTTAGTTAAAGAACCTCCGGTGTAAGAATAAGTTAATCTGGATATAGTCAGAATAAGTTGCACCCTTCATTCAGAGTCTCTATTACCAGTTACCTTCTACCATTTTTATAGGATGATAAGCCTGTTAGCGTTTCATTGGAGAGATCATTCAGTTACTCGTATCCCCCTACCGTTATGCATGATAGCCACTATCCCCGTATTTATGGGAGAATCTCTGTAACGGTCCCCATTACTCACGGGCCGTTACAGATAATTCTGACTCATTTTAACGTGTACAGGTAAGACCGATATTCTAAACTGACTGGTTTTCTCTTTGGCTTTCGACACCTTGAGCTTACACATACCCAAATATGGGCGTTATTAAGTGGCTACCCATGTACTCATCAAGATCACCAAATCTGTGTTTGAACATGGGCTTTTGTTGCCCCAGCCCACTCAAAGGCGGATTTACCTGACTCCAATTCGGAGCCCATATAGTGGATCCGATCCGTTTAGGATTTCATACCTAGGTCAGTCAGGGGCAGGAGTTTTATACACATCATTTGCCCTCCTGACTTTCGTGACAATTCAGATGAGAAGAAACGAAAGATCACTTCTTCTTCGAGTAAGTTCTTCATTTCATCCCTTCGATTCTTGACATTTCTCTTCACACTTTGGTCTCTTTATTACAAAATGTCATCAAATTAATCAATTAATTCAATCGAAGTGGACTCATCGTCAAACCCTACAATGGAACAGACGGTGACTGCCCAGGCTCCTTCACGTTCTAACCCCAACATAGATTTAGGGGCAAGCAAATTCCCATTAAAATGGCTCTCATCGTTTAAGGAACAATATAATATTCCTGAGTCAGTGTCGATTAGGGTTCCCTTTGAGGATGAACGTACTCAAGATTCTAGAGAAAATGAAGTTTGTCTTTTTCTCTGGATGTTCGAGTATGGACTCACTATGCCTTTTTCCTTATTCCTCCACAATATTTTCCGTCAAATGGAAATTACTCATTCCCAATTAACTCCGAACAGTTTTCACCAAATTATAGGAGCCATAATTCTTGCTAGACGAAATGACGTTACCCTCCCCGTTATTACAATTAGAAGCATAAGCCAGCTTAAATACCTCACCAAGATTGATAGATATTACCTTTCGATTCCCAAAAAAAATTTGTTTCTTATGGACCTTCCAGCTTAGGTCAGAGACTGGCAGCCATGGTTCATCTTCTTTTTTGGAGATTGGGAATTCTCTCCTGAGAAAAATGGGACAATCCTCAATGGTGTCAAAGTGTTTCAGCTCCTCAAGTAATGATATACCCAACAGTCTATTTCTTATCTGAAATTCTATTGAAGTAATTTTTTGATCATATTCCTTGATTTATCAAATGCAAGTGATAACGCTTGTCGGAATCTTGACCTCACTCCAAAAATTGAAGAAGATTTAGAGAAGCTTCTAATTCCCAAAGAACGCATTTACAGAGAACTAACATATTGGCAGTTCGTCAAACCTACAATGGATCTATCGCGTCTTCAAGAATTAGCTGAACTTCATATCGACACCCGAAAAAGGAAAAGGCCAGTAAAGAGACTTGCCAAGAAGACTGCTCAATCATTATCCCAGCCTTCTTGCAATGTTGCTGGCAGCCTGACCATCCGTCAAGCCCTTTCTCATGATGATCCTGAAGTAGTAGTATCGGATGATGACTGCTAACCTCTCATCACTCGCAGAAGAGGTGTTATTCCTGTTATAGTTCCATCATTGGTTCCAACCAACTTTCTCTTCCAGGTCAGCTTCTCTTTCTAAATCAGCTGATGTCCCTATTGCAGAACCTCATGTTGCCGATCCTCCTGTTGCAGAACCTCATGTTGCTTAGTCATTTATCGGCCACTGGAAGTTCTTTGGCTGGAAGCAGGGACTAGGAATGATTGATGAAGTTGGCCCTTCTGTTCCGGGTCGTCATGCTATTTTTTACGATGCCATTAAATTTTTGTATGAATAATCGTGCGACAAAGGCAAGAAAATAACTGAGGGTAAAAATAAACCCGAAATCTTCTGAATGGTAATTTGCGCCCTTCTCCAGGTACTTGCATTATTTTAATCTACCTTTCAATTTTAAACAAATTGTTTGACTAATCTTATTTGATAATAATCTGACCATATCAGTATGTATATGTCTTCTATTCTGGTCAACTGTGCTGAGGACGAGAACGAGTTGGATGCCCAACTAATGCACTAAATGACTGAACTCATTAAAGTTGAGGCAAAGGTACAAGACTTGGAAAATGAGAAGTTGAAGTTTGCTATGGATCTTGCATTGTCTAGGTCTTCCTAGGAATAGTTTAGGGCTGAATTGCAGTCTACCAACGAACAAATGGATGCTCTCCAGAAGAGTAATGCACTTTTCTGTTCTGAGAACAGCGAGCTGAGAACGTCGATCACTTCAATCAGAGAATAATGCTTATCTCTCTCAGAAGAATTCCACAACCTTTTAGAGGAGCTTACCTCAGGCCGTCTGGTAATTGACCAAAAGGATACCGAGATCAAGAAAAAAGACGCTGCCCTCCAGAAATGTCATAACAAGTTCCAAGAGGAAGAGGTCGCTCTTCAAAGGCTTCGGTTAGAAAATGAACAGATATCTGCTGAACTGTCGGACACAAAGAAAAAATCTAGCAAAGAGATGGATAACCTCTGGTCTTCCTTTAAGAAAGAATCGAAAAGATTTCAGAAGATTGGCTTTGCCTTTTTCCAAAAGCTGGTATCAAAGGAGTTTCCTGAGGCCGATTTTTTCTTCTTAGAACTTGATGAAAAAATGGAGGAAGAGGTGATTGAAAAGAATGAAGGTGCAGTAACCGAAGAAAATCAAAGTTTACCCAGTTCAGTAGCTAAGGTGCCAGCGGAGAGCTCAACACAAGTTATTAAGGCTGACATCAACAACTGATGAGCTTCCGTCAACTCAACTAATTGCTGCTAATCTACGTACTCTTTTTAGTTTCACATCTTTTCATATTTACTCTTTGTTGGCCTGTAATTAACTTTATTAATGACCATACCTTTAACCATCATGATTTGTAACTGAACAGTCACCGACGTTACGGTTTTCAAAATTTTTTGTAATGATTATAGTATGTTTTTATCAATGCACGTCACTTCCTCATTTAATATGTGCCTTTTCGATGCTTCAACTATTTTTTCCATTCCCCTTGCTCGACTATTTAAAGGCACCACTGGTTCTTCACATCTCAAGAAACCCTTCCTTGTACCAATATCCATACTTCCAAAAATTCCTTTGACAGTCATGGGCTCTACCATATGGATTAACAGCCTTTCTGACTATTTAAGAATCCAAGTTGAGAGACACAATGAGATCAAACTAGGGGAGCGTTTCTGTTCTTTGATGCAGATAGCCATGAACGCCAGAGATGAGTATCCACGCATTCGCGCTATGGAAGAAGCTTTTACCATCTTCGCTGCCATGGAATCAGCCTATTTCCAAGCCGTCTCTCACTATCTTGAAACAAAAGATGAAGTGAGAGATGTTGAGAAGGGCAAGAAGGATCTAGCCGCTGACTTCAACTACCAAAAGCTTTACTCTAATGCCATGAAAGCAAAGAGGGATACACTCCTGAAGAAGAACGAGGAGAAAAGGGCAAAAATTCATGAACTGATCCGAAAACTCAACCAATATGAGGATCGTGAATTTTTTCTTTCCAACTCCGGCTCGAAGGATCTTGGCTTTCCCACTTCTCCAGAGTCGGATTGAAGCGCCTCCCACTCAGCCCCGGATGAAGAAAAAGAAGAAAAATTTCTTGTTGTGTTTTTTTTTTTTTTTTTTGTAAGAACAATTTGTGTCTGTTCTTTTTTTTTTTTTTTCTGAAAAAAACCTTGAAAAACCCATGTATCATTTTTGCTTATAATATGAGTGGGGTTAACCAAGTCTTGACAATCTTATCTTACCCTATCTGCCCTCCTTCGTAACAAAATTAGGACACATAACTAAGTTACGAATCTTTGAACAAGCATATAACAGTAGAAGAATAAAATCTGAAATAATTAACCTCACAAAAAATTGGCAAGTTTAGTTACCTTCTGAATTTTGAACTCAGTTACTTGTTAGGGCGAAATACCTATTTGAATGCTGAGTTGAAGTGCTTAGCTCAACTCTGAGTTTGAGAACTCAGTTATTTTCTGGGCTGAGGTGCCCAGTTGATTGCTAAGATTAAGAGCTTAGTTAACTCTGAGTTTGAGAACTCAGTTATTTGCTGGGCTGAGGTGTCCAGTTGAATGCTAAGCTTAAGAACTCAATTAACTATGAGTATGAGAACTCAGTTATTTGCTGGGCTGAGGTGCTCAATTGAATGTTGAGCTTAAGAGCTCACTTAACTCTAAGTTTGAGAACTCAGTTGTTTGCTGGGCTGAGGTGCCCAGTTGAATGCTGAGCTTAAGAGTTCACTTAACTCTGAGTTTGAGAACTCAGTTGTTTGCTGGGCTAAGGTGCCCAGTTGAATACTGAGCTGAGCTTAAGAGCTCAGTTAACTCTAAGTTTAAGAACTCAGTTGTTTGCTGGGCTGAGTTGCCCAGTTGATTGCTGAGCTTAAGAGCTCAGTTAACTCTGAGTTTGAGAACTCAGTTGTTTGTTGGGCTGAGGTGCCCAGTTGATTGTTAAGCTTAAGAGCTCAGTTAACTCTGAGTTGGAGAACTCATTTGTCTGCTGGGCTGAGGTGCCCAGTTGATTACTGAGCTTAAGAACTCAGTTAACTCTGAGTTTGAGAACTCAGTTGTTTGCTGGGCTGAGGTGCCCAGTTGAATGTTAAGCTTAAGAGCTCAGTTAACTCTGAGTTGGAGAACTCAGTTATTTGTTGGGCTGAGGTGCCCAGTTAAATGTTGAGCTTAAGAGCTCAGTTAACTCTGAATTTGAGAACTCAGTTATTTGTTGGGCTGAGGTGCCCAGTTGAATACTGAGCTTAAGAACTCAATTAACTCTGAGTTTGAGAGCTCAGTTGTTTGCTGGGCTGAGGTGCCCAATTGAATGTTGAACTTAAGAGCTTAGTTAACTTTGAGTTTGAGAACTCAGTTTTTTGTTGGGATGAGGTGCCCAATTGAATGTTGAGCTTAAGAGCTCAGTTAACTCTGAGTTTGAAAACTCAGTTAAAGAACACAAATCGCAATTTTATGAAATCAAACGTTTACGTCTTTTATTAAAAATGCATTCACGAAACAGAAAACAAAAAATTTCAAATTCTTGGAAAGAAACAAAGATCAAAGATAAATAACTCATACAAAATACTTCCGCAAATAGGAGACGTTCCATGGTCTGGGAACAGCTACTCCATCAAGTTCTTCAAGCCAATAAGTTCCTGATCTATTAACTTTGATGACGCGATAAGGGCCCTCCCAATTTGGAGCAAGCTTTTCCAAGCGAGCTTCTGGTTGGTGAGGTATTACCCATCGAAGTACCAGGTCTTCAATAGTGAAACTCCTTAGGTGAACTGCATGATAAATCTATGTGCCATCTTAGTCTTGTAAGCTGCCATACGTATTAATGCATTATCACGCTTTTCTTCAAGTTGATCCAATTCCTCTCGTATGCAGCCTTCATTCTCCCTTAAACAGCAGTGGCAACTCTTCTGGTTGGCACCCCAATCTCAATTGGAACGACAACTTCAGTTTCGTAAGTTAAAGAAAATAATGTTTCTCCAATTGTAGATGTCGGGGTGGTACGATAAGCCCATAAAACTCCAGGAAGTTCTTCCACCCATTTGCCTTTAGCATCATCCAAGCATTTTTTGAGCGCCTCATTAATTGAACGGTTGGTCACCTCTGCTTGTCCGTTTGCTTGGAGATATGCCAGACTGGACGTTTGATGTTGTATCTTGAGCTCATTGTACATCCAGCCAACTTTACCTCCAGTAAATGGAGTTCCATTGTCAGAAATAAGAACGGCAGGTATGCCAAATCGACAAATGACTTGTTTCCACAGAAAATTCTTTACTTCATTTTTTTCCACAGTTGCGAAAGCATCTGTTTCAACCCATTTGGTGAAACAGTCAATAACCACCAGCAAATATTTTTTGTTTCCAGGAGCTGGTGTAAAAAGACCCAAAACATCCATTCCTCATTGAGCAAATGACCATGGACTAGTGATTGGAGTTTGTTGTTGAGCGGGGACCTTGATATCATTAGAAAATCGTTGGCATTTGTCACACTTTTGTACATATTCTGCCGCATCAGTGCGCATGGTTTTCCAATAATACCCCACTTTCAGCACTTTATGAACCAAGGATCTTCCTCCCTGGTGATTTCTGCACACGCCTTCGTGTATTTCTTATAAAACATAGCTCGCTTCTTTTGGTCCTAAACACAGCAACAAAGGTTGGGAAAAAGACCGTCTATACAGTTTATCGTCGGATAACACATACCTTGACGACTTATAAATAATTTTCCTAGCGGCATCTCTGTCGTGTGATAAGACTCTTTCCTTCAGATACTGAACTATAGAAGTCCTCCAATCAGTTTCTTCATCCAGCTGACCTATACATGCATACTGAGGGGTTGGAGTGATTGATGGCTAGTCCAGAAACTCAACCAGTTCAGACGTCTGATCTGGTCCCAAAGTTGAAGCAAATATAAACAAAGCATCAGCCTTGGCATTTTCAGTTCTTGGGATGGCTTCAAATTTACAGCTTTGAAACTGGGAAGCGAGCTCTTTTACTTTCTCTACATAGAGTCGTAACTTGTCTCCATTTATAAGGAACAAGCCATTGATCTAATTGATCACCACTTGAGAATTTAACTTCACTTCCAGATGTTGTGCACCTAACTCCTTGGCAAGAGTTAGCCCAAAAACTATTGTTTCATACTCTGCTTCGTTGTTGGAAGCTTGGAAACATAACTGCATGACTTTTTCAAGTTGATCTCCACCAGGTGTTTGTATGACTATTCCCACTCCACATCCTTTCATGCTCCATCTACCCATAATTTTCACTGGGCAGTAGAGCAGGATGTCGCCACTTCATACAATGGAGAAGTAAATCCAGCAATAAAGTCAGCCAAAACTTGCTTTTTGATTGATGTTATAGGTTTGTACTAGATGAAAAATTCACCTAACTCAACAGTCTACTTCATTAGACATCCAGATGTTTTTGGTCTGTGTATTACTGCCCTGAGTGGGTATGAGGTCAACACGATTATTACATGTGCTTGAAAATAGGTCTGGAGCTTCCGAGCAGCAATTACCAAAGCTAACGCTAGTTTTTCCAACTCCATATAACGAGTTTCAGTTGAAACCAACGATTTGCTAACGTAGTAGACCGGCCTCTGCCCTCTTGCGAGTTCTTAAACCAGTGCAACACTTACTGCTACAAGGGTTACTGCCAAGTATATCTTCAACTCTTCTATTGGGTGTACCTTGGCTAACGTCTCCACTGAGCCCAAGTAATCTTTAATAGACTGGAAAGCACGCTCACAGTCATCATCCCACTGAAAGGTCTTGTTTTTCCTCAAAAATTTGAAGAAGAGAGCACACCTATCAGTAAATTTTGAGATGAATTTGTTTAATGCCGCCAATCTTCTAGTCAACACTTGAACTTCTCGTATAGAATAAAGGAATTTTAGATTTTTAACAGTTTCTATTTGTCTTGAATCTACTGTAATGCCCAGCTGATTAACTACGAACCCCAGAAACTTCCCAGAAGTGATCCCAAAAGTGCACTTTTCAGGATTCAACTTCATATCATACCTTCTTAGAACAGAAAAGGTGTCGGCTAAATGGGAGAGGTAATCTGCTTGCTTGGAACTTTTGACCAGCATATCATCTATATAAATCTCCACAGTGGTCCCAATTTGATCTTAAAAAATATGATTCACTAACTGCTAATAAGTAGCACCTGTATTTCTTAAACCGAAAGGCATTACTTTATAACAATAAGTACCTTTTGGCGTGATAAATGATGTCTCCTCCTCATCCTGCTGATCCATGCAGATTTGATTGTAGCTTGAGTAAGCATCCATCATGGACAATCGTTGGTGCTCGACAGCAGCATCAACCATCTGGTTAATTCTCGGCATTGGGTAACAATCTTTAGGGCATACTTGAATCATGTCAGTAAAATCCACGCACATTCTCCATTTTCCATTCTTATTTATTACAAGAACTAGATTAGCCAACCATCTAGGGTATGCTACTTCTTTTATATGGCCAATAGCAAGCAATTTCTTCATTTCAGCTTCAATTACTTATTCTTTCTCAGGACTAAACGTTATCTTTTTTTGTTGAACTGGAGAATACGATCTTTAGATGTCCAAGCGATGAACTGCAACAGTAGGACTTATTCCTTTCATATCAACCAGCGACCAAGTAAAAATGTCCAAGTTCATTCGAAGCAGCTCTCTGATCTCTGCTTCCTCAGTCTGGCTTAATGATTCGCCAATCATGAGCTTCTGAGTTCCATCATTGAAAGTTATCTGCTTCACTTGCTCAGCAGGTTGAATCATACTGGCGTGTTCTCTGAAATTATCAATCTCTCCTGCCGAGTCTACAGGCTGACTTGCTTCATGAACTTTCTTTGATGCTATAAAGGAGAACTTTTGCCCTTCATAGCTATGACAAAACACTACCTTGAAGAAGCTTGATCTCCTCTTATCACTGCCACTGAATCTCCTCTGGCATACTTCACACATTGGTGATACGTTGACGCGACAACTCTCATTGCATGCAACCATGGACAGCCCAGAATGGCATTATATGGTGATTCTGAGTCTATTACCATGAACTCCGTGGCCTTCGTATACCCTTGTTCCTCCTTATTGGAGGTGACTGACAAAGTAATTTTGTCACAATGGGATGTAAGCTCGCCATTAAATCCCACCATAACAATCTGTGTTGAGCTCATGTCTGGGCTCGGCACTCCCATCTATTTCAGAGTACTAACAAAGATAATGTTTGCAAAGCTACTATTATCAATCAAAATACGTCGTACCTGAAAACTTGAAACCCAAAAAGATATGACTAAGACATCTTCATGAGGGTGAACAATCCCTCTACAATCATCCTCAGAAAATGTGATAATAGGGCCTGGCTTTGTTACCACCGCTAATGACTCTCCATAACAACGCTCCAATACCGCTTCACGCACCTTTCTCTTTCGTACACGATTGGATTCCCCAATACTCGATCCAACCGAATTTATCATGAAAATTACCTCTCGATTTTCTTTAGGAGGCTCTTCCTTCCGCTCTATTTCTCGACTTCACGTCGGTTATCATTTCTGGGTCTCTTCTTGTCCCTGGAACGATCTTGCATATAATTCCACAACTGTCCCATGTCCTCAAGTCACCTGATCTCCTTCTGAAGCTCCTAGCAGTCATCGGTATTGTGACCATGGTCCATATGAAAATCGCAATACTTAGAGCGATTCTTCTTATTTGACTTAATGGTCTGTCTGGGGGGCCATTGAATTATATAAGACGAATGAATCTCCTGCAAGATCTGTGAGATCGGCATGTGCAATCTAGGAAGGCTTGGCTCTTGGCGAACTTCTGACCTGGAATTTGAATTCCTTGTTCGATCTTTACGCCTATCAGACGTGTCAGATTTTTCCTTACCAATGTCTTTCTCGTTTTTCCTGTGATGATCCCAAAATGATCCCTTGCCTTCTCTAGCCAGTTTCACATCTTCTAGCTTCATGTAAGGCTTGAATTTCTTCATCAACTCCGTCATACTCCGAGGGCACTTTTTGGTTAAGGAATCTTGAAATCGGCCAGGTCGCAACCCTAACGTGAAAGCATTGGTAACAAGGTTTGTATCACAACCTTCAATACAGATCAATTCTTCATTAAACCAACTCATATACTGGCACAAAGTTTCTCATTTTTCCTGATGCAGAGCAAGCAAAAAATTCGGTCCTTTCATTAACCTTTGACAGGTTATGAAGCGGTTGATGAACATCTTTCCGAACTCATTAAACGACGTTATAGAGTTCGCAGGAAGAGTATACATCCATTCAAAAGCCAATCCTTTCAAAGTGGTCGCAAAAGCTCTGCAAATGGTGGAATTGTTGGAATTATACAAATTTATGACATGTTTGAACTGGCGGATATGGTCAACTGGATCAGTTCTCCCATCGTACTTTTCAAACTTCGTCGGATCGAACTTTTTAGAAAATGGGATAGTCAGTAATTCTGGGGAGAATGGCTTCTCAGTACCCTTCAATAATGTATCCAGCTCATCCAAAGGTTGAACTATCTCCACTTGACTTCTGATCTGTCGATGTGAATCAACAGTCTCAGTTTGAATACTGGGTCCTTCGTTCTGGTTGATGGTTGGCCTCTCTATGGGCAGGTCGTTCCTCATAAGATTGAGGATCAGCATGTCGTAGAGACTCTACCTCCTCTCTAGTTTCATGAGTACTCATATTGAACCGCGACCTGTTGCCAGCAATTATGTCAGCCATGTACTTGATAGTTTCTACCATCTCGGTCATCTTCGTGTTAAGAGCGTCTATCTTTGCATCCTTATTTACTGCAACGGATGGCAGATCAGACGGAATCTCTTCACGCTGCTCTAAACGAACATCTCCATGCTACTCCTCTAGTACATCTAGGTCTGACGACAGTGGTAAGTCATTACTCTGATTTGTCACCGGTGCCCTAACTCGCAAGTGCCTAATATCTGTAACGTAAGGTTTTACGTTCTTTTTCCACAAATGAGGCCAAATGATGTTGTCAAAAAATTTCTCTATCACATGTTAATCTCCGCACGTTCCAGAAAACCTTTCGTCTTCCTTCTTTACCTGCAAAACTGTGAATTTTAATGGGAGACACCGGTATGGTGTCAGCCAAAGAACTTCCGGTATGAGAATAAGTTAATCTGGATATAGTCAGAATAAGTTGCACCCTTCATTCAGAGTCTCTATTACCAGTTACCTTCTACCCTTTTTATAGGATGATAAGCATGTTAGCGTTTCGTTGGAGAGATCATTCAGTTACTAGTATCCCCCTACTGTTACGCATGATAGCCATTATCCCCGTATTTATGGAAGAATCTCTGTAACGGTCCCCATTACTCACGGGCCGTTACAGACAATTCCGACTCATCTTAACGTGTACAGGTAAGACCGATATTCTGAACTAACTGGTTTCCTCTTTGGCTTTTGACATCTTGGGCTTACACATACCCAAATATGGACCTTATTAAGTGGCTGCCCATGTACTCATCAAGATCACCAAATCAGTGTTTGAACATGGGCTTATGTTGCCCCAGCCTACTCAATAGGCGGATTTACCTTGACTCCAATTCGGAGCCCATATAGTGGATCCGACTCGTTTAGGATTTTATACCTAGGTCAGTCAAGGGTGGGAGTTTTATACACATCAGTACTTAATCGAGTTTTATACATGAGACAACTCTTATCATTTCAACAAATATCAAAGTCACCCGATCATTTTTTATAATACTTGAGGTATCCCTTATCATTTTATTCACAAAAAATATCCTTACTATATTTATTTCCTGTTCTTTTACTGTCTAATTTTTATTTTTGTTTTTATTTTCTATTTTCTACTCTCTTATCTTTCTCCTTTGTTTTGGCCCAAAATGAATTTTTAAAGTTTTCGACAATTTTGAGTTGATTAACGGTAATCTATCGATATTTTAAATAAATCTAGTTTTTTTGTGCATAAATTACGTTCAAAACACTCTATAATGTTTTTTACAACACTAAAAGCGGACAATTGGATGAATTTTAAAAAATCGCTAAAGTTGACCTCAGATGAACTGTTTCGATGAAGGCAAAAAATTTTCGACAATTTGGAATTAATAAAATATTACGTGTCCATAATAGAAATGAACCAAACTTTTTGTATATAAATTATGTTCATAACAAAACTTAGAACACTAAAAATGGACTCATGAATAATTTTTAAATAATTGTCAAAGTTGGGCAGATGAGTTGTTCAATGACGATGCAGTTTTTTTTGGAAACTTTGAGTTAACAAAAAATGGCCTATCATTAACATAAATGAACCCAATTTTTTTTATATAAACTATATTCATAACACTACATAATAAAATCAAGAATACCAAAAACGGATTAGTGAATAATTTTTAAATAATGGTTATTACTACAACATTTTATTATTTTTCAACGTTTCAAAAATATTATATTGCTCTTCAAAGACATAACTTTATGCTCGGTGGTCCATTAGGGGCGTTTTGTTTTTTAAAGTTGGGTCTGATTCGAGTTATCACTCTATCTTTCGAAGATTTTAATTTCACTAACAGGAGAAGATGCACGCTCGCGATGAAGATTACAAATTTTGTCACCCAACACTTCAAATCCAAAATTGAAGGTGAAAACGGACTTTATTTGAAAAAATACTCTACCAAACCGCCTATGGCATTTGCCACGCCTAGATCTCGAAAAAATACCAAAATCAAAAACAAAATAGCCCCAAACAAACCACCGAGCGCAAAGTTATGTCTATCCAAACTTTTTCTATTATCTTACATAAGTTTTATCTTCTCTCAACACCATATATTCCTTTATCTCTTAATTTTGTGTCTTGTGTTGGATGTCCCCCACACCACAACACACCATATGATTTTGAGTGGATTTAGTGTTCTAAGTTTTAGTGTTCACAAGTCCGTTTTTAGTGTTCTAAGTTTTATTATGTAGTGTTATGAATATAGTTTGTATACAAAAAAATTAGGTTCATTTATGTAACTGATAGGTCATTTTTTGTTAACTCAAAGTTTCCAAAAAAAAACTGCATCGTCATTGAAACAACTCATCTGCCCAACTTTGATGATTATTTAAAAATTATTCACTAGTCCGTTTTTAGTGTTATAAGTTTTATTATATAATGTTATGAACATAGTTTATATATAAAAAAAATTGATTTATTTCTATTACGGACATACAATCTTTTGTTAATTTCAAATTGCCGAAAAAATTCTGTCTTCATCGAAACAGCTCATTTGGGGTCAAATTTAGCGATTTTTTAAAATTCATCCACTTGTCTGTTTTTAGTGTTGTAAAAAATATTATGGAATGTTTTAAACGTAATTTATGCACAAAAAAATTAAATTTATTTAAAATATCAATAGATCAACGTTAATCAACTCGAAATTACCGAAAACTTTAAAAATTCATTTTGGGCCAAAACGTTAATTTTTTTAATTTTTAATTTTTTTTTTGGGGGGGGGTAAACCTGGGGTTGAGTACCTCGGGTTCCACATAGAACCCGGGGTACACAACCCCAAGTATAAAAGTAAAAACGAAAAAAAAAATTAAAAAAAAGTTTTGTATACCCGGGGTTTGCAACCTCGGGTATACAGCCGAACACCCAAACCCGGGGATCACATCCCCGGGTAATATTACTTTCGTAATAAGTTAAAAGTGAGTCTATTTCAGTATTTTTCTTTTTTAAATGTAGTACAAGTGTAAACAACTCGACGACAACAACGACGACGATTGCGAAGTGTAGTACGTACTTAAAAAGGCGAAGAAGTATGTGGACGGCATTTTTCTAGCCAACTGTGATAATTTTGCTTATAAAGTTGTTATGATTTTGAACGAAAAATAGGTTGTGTCTAATTAATAATCTTTTAATGGAAATATTTTTATTATTTTATTAAACCTAAAACTTTTTTCACTAGTATAAGATCAGCGTTTCTGTATGATTCAGAATATTGGACGGTAAATATGAATCATGTCTAAAAAATTGGGGTGATAAAAATGAGGATATTGCGGTGGATGAAGAGGAACACGAGAATGGATAAAATTAAAAATGAAACTATTAGAAAGAATTTAAGAATAACACTCATCGAAGAGAAAATTAGAGAAAATCGTTTACGATGGTTTGAGCATGTGTATAGAAGACCCATAAAAGCACTAATGAGAAAATGTGATTTAATTCAAATGCAAGAAGCTACTAAAAAGAGAGGTAAATTTAAGAAGACATTAGACAAGACTATTAGAAATAATTTGATGACATTAAACCTGACGGAAGGGATGAATTTTGATCAATCACTATAGCTTAAATGGATTCAAGTAGCCGACCCTACATAAGTGAAAACAAAGGCTTAGTTGTTGTTTTTTAACAACGTTTGTCAGAAAAACAGAATTCTCACTTTGTTACAACAAAACGTGTTTCTTATTTATGTTCTCATTAGTTAGAAAAAATAATTTCAGAGCAATGGTCGTCACCAAATATGTTTTTATTTCCAAAATATTCCATAACGAAAACAGAATTCTCATCTAATCCCATTCTAGTTTATTGGAAGTAAAAATAGAAACAATAACCAAACACCACCTGACAAAATACTAATTTTAAAATTTAGATTCATCAATTTCTACTCCCAATTTCAAACCTTGAACCAAACACCACCTAACAGATTTTTCCACAAAAAAAAGGAAAAAATTACTAAAAAAAAAAAAAAAAAAAATTGAATTCAAGTGTCCCATATCATGACTACTGCAATAACCCCAATCCCCAACAGAACAGCAAGAAACCTATAAAGAGGCTTATCAATGGCTGCCGATCTTCCCGGCCTATACCCTTTTGATAGCAAATGGTTGATCGACACGTATATGAACACCCCGCACGCAATCCCCATCGATATGGCGTAGATCCAGTCAGCGACGGCGCCCTGCGTCACGGCGTCGATGGCGATCCCAATCGCGATTCCAATCGGAGTCGACACCGCGAAAAAGAAGGCGTAGAGGGCACACGAGAGGACTGGACGATCTGGGATCATCCGGAGGAGGGCGATGCCCATGGCGATGGCCGCAAAGATCTTGTGGAGACAGACGGTCCATAGGGCTCTCCAGGCGTCGGCTTTCGTCTTGGCGACGCCAATTGCTATGCCCTCGAAGACGGAGTGGAAGAACAGGGCGAAGATCAGGAGGACGCTATCGCCGAAGGAAGTGGCGGTGAGTAGGGGGGCTTTGGCAAAGTTGTGGGTCGTGATGACATCATCCTCCTGTAAGCATGAATTTTCAGATGGATCGTTGTTAAAAAAATATTAGTGAAGAACGCCTTAAGTCCACTTTGCTTAAGACAATCTATTTATCAACGTTTTTAAATTGGGAGAATGAGTGGAAGGTTCTCCATTTAAGTTTTAATTGGTCAAAAGTTCTACACACGGTAAAAAAAATTGATTTAGTCTCATCCGTTTTAAAAAGGAAGAAATATTGCTCACATGATAGTCACGCGCCAATTACATGTAACTACTTTGTGTGTAATATTACTGTATTAGTTACAGATAACTAATTTTTTTATTTTTTTTTCCGTTACATGTTCTAATAATATGTAACTTTTTAGTTACATGTTCTGATATGTAATTAAAAAATTTGATATTTTTCAGTTACATATTTTAATAATATGTAACTTTTTAATTACATGTATCTGATATGTAATTAAAAAGTTTGATATTTTTTTAGTTACGTCACAAAATATTATATATATGTAATTGTAACATGTAACTAATACTATATAAGTACATGTAACTAAAAATAACCAAATATGTGTGAAAAGTGACAATTATGAAATTGTAACTAACATTAGTTACATGTAACAGAATTCAATATAAAAACTGAATGTACTTACTAAAAGGCTCCCTACAATCCCTACAATTCCTGCAATGCGGGACTAAAATACAAGTGAAATCTAACTTAAAGAACTAAATCAAAACTTAATAACACAAAAGGATTTTTCACCAATTAAACTTAAAAAAATAGATTTTTCACCGATTTTTCATTTTAAATTTGTGAGATTCAAACAAGTGTCGAATTTGAGGGATTAAATATGTAATTTGATAAATTTCAAGGTTCATGTAAACAATCACCCATACTTTAGGGACCATTTCTTTTCTTTTCTTTTTTAAATGTTTTTTTCTTAGGCATCAAGATTGATTCGAGGAGAATAAAATTACGAAACTCTTTCCAAAAAAATTCTCACTTAAAGATTTCACAATCCGTCTAAAAAAATAAAATTTAATTATATTTTCTCTCTCTTAAATTTTAGGAAAAATCGGTGAAAAATTCATTTTTTTAAGTCTAATTGGTGAAAAGTCTTTTTGTATTATCAGGTTTTGATTTAGTCCTTTAAGTTAGATTTCACTTGTATTTTAGTCCCGCATTGCAGGAATTGTAGGGAGCCTTTTAGTGAGTACATTCGATTTTTATAGTGAATTCTATTACATGTAACTAATGTTAGTTATAATTTCATAATTGTTAATTTTTACACATATTTGGACATTTTTAATTACATGTGCTTATATAATATTAATTACATGTTACAATTATATATATATATATATATATATATATATATATATATATATATAATAAATCAGCTCATTTATATCCAGGACCGTTGGATCAAGACATAAACATGAAAGACATTCGTAGCCATTGGATTACTTTTATCTTATACAACATATATTTTAGGGTTTGGAGCCGCAGCCTCTCACTCTCTTCCCCAACCCTCTTCCTCTCTCTCTCTCTCTCTCTCTCTCTCTCCCACCTCCGACGTCGCCGTTGAAATCGGCCAACTGCAACCATGGCCATCGCCACCGCCACCGCCACTGCCATCGCCATCGCCGTCTCCGTCGCTCTCGACTCCACCCAATCCACCATCGGTTCCTACCTCCCTCGACGACGGTGGCCGGATTACCCTCGGTTCCTCCCTCCCTCGACGATAGCGGCGAATCGCCACCGCCATCGTCGTCTCCGTCGCTCTCGACTCCACCCAATCCACCCTCGGTTCCTACCTCCCTCAACGACGATGACCGGATCACCCTCGGTTCCTCCCTCCCTCGACGACGACGGTGGCCGGATTACCCTCGGTTCCTCCCTCCCTCGACGATAGCGGCGAATCGCCACCGCCATCGCCGTCTCCGTCGCTCTCGACTCCACCCAATCCACCCTCGGTTCCTACCTCCCTCGACGACGACGACCGGATCACCCTCGGTTCCTCCCTCCCTCGACGATAGCGGCCAGATCTTCGGCCATATCTCCATCGATTTGGCCAGATCTAGCCAAATTGAAGTTCCCTGTGCAGCTACCACCACTGTCATTGCCCTCTGCAGGTACGCCCTCTCTTTCTCTGCCTTTACGCCCTTTATTGTTCATTTTTCTCTTAGAACCTAGGTTGTGTAAAATCTGATTTGGCATGATCTGGTGACCAATAGCTGAGCTTCAATAGTTGAATGCGCTGCTGTTGTGGTGCATTTCGCTTCAGTCGATTTGTTTGCTAAAACGAAACACATTTTCGAGGGCCTGTTTTGGTTTTTCATTATTTTTGGGACGTTTGGCGATTGAAATTAGGGTTTATGTTATGCCTTTACGCCCTTTATTGTTCATTTTTCTCTTAGAACCTAGGTTGTGTAAAATCTGATTTGGCATGATCTGGTGACCAATAGCTGAGCTTCAATAGTTGAATGCGCTGCTGTTGTGGTGCATTTCGCTTCAGTCGATTTGTTTGCTAAAACGAAACACATTTTCGAGGGCCTGTTTTGGTTTTTCATTATTTTTGGGACATTTGGCGATTGAAATTAGGGTTTATGTTATGGATTTTAGTATTTTTGGGATTTGAAATTAGAGGAGAAGTGCATGCACATGTCTTTTTTTTATACGTATTTGTTGTTTATGTGCTTTTGGGATATTGTAGGGCAATAACGAGCAACGAAGAAGAGAAGAGGTGTCCCCTCTGTGCGGAGGAGATGGACTGGACGGATCTGCAATTTAAGCCCTGCCAATGTGGTTATCAGGTTTGGAGTTTGAAATCATATAGGCTCTAGAATAAATTCCCTTCCCCCTCTCCCATTATATATATGTTTTGGTAATGGGATTTGCTATTTTCCGTGAGAGTACTTTTATTAGCTCTTTACATTGATTATTTGATTTGGGACCTAACTATGCAAAAGAAGAGTAGGGATTATTGAGCATAATTTTACCGTTTAATACTTTTATCGTCATTCATTGCTTTAATTCGGGCCGGCTTGACCATGGAATTTTTCTTAGCATTGTCTCAGTTTTTTATTTTTATGTTTTGATTAAGTTAATTTATGAGTTTTAGATTATCATAGTAGTGATAATCCAGGTACAGTTTGAATGTTTTTTTGGGATTATTTTGTAGAGAAAATTACATGTTCCTGTTTGCGTTCCTATTTTTGTTTTGTTCCTGTTTCGGTTCTTTTGCTGTTTATGTTCTGTTGTTGTTCTGTTCCTGTTCCTGTTCCAGTTTCTGTTCTGTTCCTGACTCGCCACCAATTGGAAAGATGATGACGATCGACGATGATGTTCCAGTTGAGTTCTCGCCCCCTCAAAGTGAGTGATTTATTTTTCATATTTATTTCTTTATTTTTTTGCTTAATTGCCTAAATATTAGGTTATTTATTTCTCAGATTTATAATTTTGTTCTTTTTTTCCCTGTTTTGTTCTACTTTTGTTCCTGTTCTGTTCCAGTTTTGTTATTTTATATATTATTTTATATTTTGCCTAAATAATAATTATTTTATATATTATTTCAATGTTCTTTTTTTCTTTTTTTTTTAATTTAATTTATGTTCTATTATAGAATTAGAGGAAAGAGAGACAAGCTAGAGACGAGGGAGGGAAGCAGCTGTAGAATCAGGTTAAATCTTTGTTCTGTGTTTCTGTTCCCGTTTGTTCTAAAATGTTAAGACCTAAGTAGAAACATGATTTTTAGTTGCATTGAGCAAGAGTGCTTTCAATGAAAATATCAGTGGCATATTCATTTTGTTCAGATATTCATTGTGGCTGTTGGTCAACATAGGATGAAGGTAATATTTCTTTAATTGCTTCTTTTTTATTGTAATATTTTTCTTTTGGGTCAAATTATTGTTTTAATTAAGCTGGACAAACATATCCTCAACTATAGTAGTTAGTGAAACTCATGAAAAACAATTTGAGTAGGTTCAAGTGAGTGCTGATAAGAATGGCTCTGTTGCATGTATATTTCGGTTTGATTACTTTTCTCCATATATATTTCGGTTTGTTTGTTTTGGTTTATGTTGTGTGATGAGAAAGATCAATCTCGAGTGCATGTTGTTCCAGCATTTGCTCCCTATTATGCTCCTCAGGCAGAAGTACTTTACCTACATTTATTTCCCTTGATGATATATAGTTTTCTCTTCCCCTTCTATTTACTCTTTCCATTCTTTCATTTTCATATTCTATAATTCACTCATTTTTTATTGTTGGTTATGCACAGTGTGGTTATCGCCTTCAAGCCATGGATGCTATTTTGTGATGCACTCCAGTGTGGTTATGGCTTCAACTAGTTATGCACAATGTGTTTATGGTCTTCAAACTAATGAAAACCACCTCGCTTTGAGCCTGTTTAGCACAATGCAAGAGAAAGACACCGTATCACCGAACATTGTCATAAGTTGCATTTGATTGGTAAGAGTTGTTTTTAATTTTCAAGGTTTTGAGACATTGGCTTAATGGAAGGTTAATTTACTATTTGATCTAATTCATTTCGAGGTAATTCCTATAATAAAGTTTTTTCGGCTTTGAGAAATCCGGATATATATTGCATGTACTGTTTCCGTAATATTTATTATTCTTTGTTTCAATTGTTTTTTTTTTTTTTTTGGGTTTTGTTGTTGATCTGTTATGGATTTCCTGCAATTTTTATATATTTGTCAGTTTGAATCTGTTCCAAATTCGTTAAAAAATGGTTATAATTTGTTTCAAATAATAGTTATATAATTTCAATTTGGTGATCCTCCTTTCTTAATTCATAAGTGATAATTCCTCGCCCTTTTCCTCTTTATTTTTATTTTTTTTTTTTAATCTACTTAGCTTTGGAATCTTTTCATTAATTTTGTTTTATATGCATCCTTTTGATTGCATCCTATTAAAGATTTTTTTTTTCTTTGATTGCATAATTATATTATGAACCATGATATTAAAACTTACACATGTTTTAGTTTCAAAACATTTAGGCGGGGCCATTGCAACATATTGATGATATCTACTGTGCAAGAACGGAAGGACCTTGAAATCCCAGAACTAGAACCACTAGATCTCTCCCGCTGCTGGAGTCATGTTTTAAATGGTACCTCTCTCTCAAATATACCGCATTTAATTTCCAATTTGCTTTTTTTTTTTTTTTTTTTGCAACCACTGGATTTTGTTTAGGGATTTTTATTTCATTTATCTTAAGGAATTAATTTGATTTAGTTTTATGAATTTTGATTCCATTTCTTCATTCTAGGAATTTAATTTATTTTAGGGATTGTGTCCCATTCTTGATTTGATTCTTCATTCTACTCATTTTATATGCCTTGAGTGTCGGGCATTGTTGCGAAACTCTACAATTTGGTTGCCGAGAGATCAAAACACCAGATTGGAAAGGCTTTACGACCGGTACTGTAACAATCTTTCTTTGTTCCCGGCTGTGTTCTTCAGATTCTGGTTGAGGTACGAAGAAATTTAATCTTCTTCAATGGTTTTTCTATACGCATTTAGATCTACTGAATTGGGTTTTTGATTAGGCTTTTATGAGTTTTTCTCAATTTGATTATCATGCACAGAATTCTCTTCTTTGTTGAATTGATTCTAATTTCATTACATTGATTTCATTTCATATAGATGACCCGTTTGGTTGTTCTTCAATTCAGTAAATTCGACTATTTTTTTAATATTTGACAATTTTGTGAATTTGTTGAATTTAAAATTTGGCTGTAAAAATTAAAAATGTTCAAGTTAGATTAATATCACAGGTTCATCCAGGTGTAGACGACAGTTTTGCAGTGTGGGACGGTCTCTTATCCACTTTCAGCTGTAAGGTAGAGGTTTTGGAGAGATTTGATGCTCCGAGCCCGCTGTCTTTCGAGTGCAAATAAATGATGCATGGTGAGTTTGATCTGGTGGTTTTTTGTTTCTGTTTCTGTTACCTGTTTCTGTTCTGTTCCCTGTTTCGGTTTCTGTTTCTGTTCCCTGTTTCTGTTCCCTGTTCCCTGTTTCTGTTCTGTTCCCTATTTCTGTTCTGTTCCCGTTCCCTGTTTCTGTTTCCGTTTCTGTTCTTAACATTAGGTGTTGGTTAGTGGTTATATTGGTGATTGTTTATTTGTACTCGGGTATATTGATGATTGTTTCTCATTAATTGAATGGTTATTGAACCTTTTGTATAAGATTAATCAGATCAAATTAATAGTGAGTTGAATGTTTTTTACATAATGATACTACCGAAGAGGTTAAGAAAATATTGGGGAAGGGCCATGGGTAAGTGAAACGCCATCTTAATGTATAAAGGCATTCATTAATTTCGTTGATTGTTGTACGAATTGGGTGAAAAAGTTTTACATTGGTGGAGATATTATAAGGTAATTAAGTTATTGTTATTTGTTTTAGTAATGTTTGTTTCAGGCACGGATTTGTTATCTTTGAAAACACGTGTTAACAATTTAAATTCATTATTGTTTTTTATGTTTGTGGTTGTGGTTACTGGCAGTATATTCTGTAATGTTTTTTTTATGTTGGGTCTGTTGATTTTTCTACTTAATTGCGTAAGTATTAGGGTTTTTTTTTTTCGCCCGTGCCTTCAGGCACGGGTTATACGCTAGTATATAATATTTTGTGACGTTACTGGAAAAAATATTACACAGAAAGTAGTTACATATAACTAATGCGTGGCTATCACGTGAGTAAGACTTCCGTCTTTTTAAAAGAGATGGGAATAAATCAAAAAAAATTACCGCATGTAGGACTTTTGACCAATTAGAGCTTAAATGTAAGACCTCCCACTCATTGTCCCTAAATTTTATACATATACTTTTGATTTTTAAATTTAAAAATTTTAAAAACTATACAGTGGCTTTTAGTTTCTATTACTGTAATAATTTACACTATTTTTGCACTTAGTACCTTTAAAGTTTCAAAGAAATTTCACTTTAGTCCTTTTACTTTCAATTTGAACACATTAAACTCTCAAATTTTTAGATGTGTCTAGTCAATCCAAATTGATGACACAGAATCACCCACATTCGGTCGGAAAAACATGATAGAAAGATTGATGATTTGGATACTGCGAAGGTTAATGTATTTAAATTGAAAAGGACAATGGTTAAAGTGAAAATTCTCTAAAACTTAGGAATGCAAAGTGCAAAAAAACTCATGATTTATGGATAAATTAAATAAAAGATAAAGAATTTGCAAATTAAAAAAGGAATAATTGGTGATTAATCTTAAATTATTTGTAAAACCTAAATTACAAAACGTTAGAAGATTTTAAGGTAAAAATATTAAAAAAAAATAATAATAATAATAAAATAAAATAAAATAAAATTTGGCAATTAGAAATTGGGAATAAAAAAATATTAGGGGCAGAATCATAATTTTGGAACTTTTAAAACTTAAACTTATCAAAATAGAAATCCTAAAGAAAATAAGGGGAGGAAAGTGTAATTTGAGTTTTTTTTTTTTTATCTTGCCGCCGAACTCACGCGACAGCCTGACGGCGAACCACCGGCCGAGGAGAGAAGTTCGAGGGTCGACGTGGCGAGCTCAGATTTCTCTCACCCACTAATTTCATGCATTAAAATCCCCTTCATGCGAAGAAAGAGGGGAAAGGGGAGGAAGAAACTTCGGGAATTTTAGAGAGAGAGAGAGAGAACCGGAGCGGAGGGAGGGAGGTCGTCGGTTATTTTTGAACCAGCGTTTCTCCGGCCGCGTGACCGTGTGAGCATCACAAACAATTCCTAGAAGAGGGAGGGCTAGGTCCGGCCGGTGGAGTGGCCCGTCGACGGGAAAGGAGTCCACGTTTTAGAGTCACCGGTGAGCGGAGTTACGGATTGCCATTCGACCATCAACGATCATTGGAAAGGTTCGCAAACGCCAACACTTCAGTGAGCTTGGGACATCGAGTTTTTTTTATAACGCTAAAAACGAGGTGAGTGTACTGTCTTCTCGTCAAATTGTTTGTATATGTGCATACATGATGAAAAATGGTTGAACTTCAAAATTAGATGTTGTTAAACCATTATGTGATAATTAGACGATATTATTATGTGATCCGCTTCGGCGGAGTGATGTTTATCCGCATCAGCGGAGTGATGTTTATCTGCTTCGGCAGAGTGATGTTAGACGTTAGTACTGCGCAGTAATGATCCGCTTCGGCGGAGTGATGGGTGTTCGTAGGAAGGCACATCCTACGGATGGTACGGTACCGTTGCAAACTCCCGATCGTGAGGTTAAAACGATCACCATGGCTAGTCTGTGTGCGTTGTGGTTTTGGGTGTGATGTGTTGTTTATTTTGGGATAGTTTTGTTGTTATTTCAGGTGATTGGTATGATGTTTATACTGCATGGGTGGAAAACTAAATAAAAATAAATAAAAATGATGAACTCACATATTTATATTTCATTTTTTACTGTGCACGTGATGCTTGTAATAATTCATATGGAAATGTTGTGGTATCCAGTAGGTATTATTATTACTAAATAAAATGATTGTATTGAGAAGATGGTACACTCGCAGGTGATGTGGCTAGGAGTCGGCCCCCTACTGGCACAGGGTAGAGTCCATAGATGGTACAACGAGGAGTGGAAGTTTTCGGGAAATGCCGCATAAGACGAACCCAGAAAAGGTTCATAGTTTGTTTTCATTGTTCTAGAAGGAGATATTTTGGGGACGGATGTGTCCCTAGCTTGTAAAGACGTTTATGACTGGTATTTTGGTTAGCTGTATAATTATGAACGCATAACGTTTTTTTTTAGTTGGTTTGTCGCCTGAGTAATGTTATGTCGACGTCACGTCGGCCCCACAGGTGACGGGTGTCCGGGGTGGGGTGTGACAATTTTTGGTATCAGAGCCTAGGTTATAGGTTCTGTCGACTTGTCAGGGGTCGTGCCCGTAGAGGATCACGGGACAGAAAACGTGCCAGTTGTCTAGTCAGTAGGGGACCCTGAGATAAGATGCTAGTGAACGCTTTTAATACTCGTAAAATAGTTAATTAACGTGTGTTAATTATTGCTATTACTCTGGTTGACCTAGTTAGTTGTTAAACTGGGTTTTATGACTAATAACAGGTATGGAAGGAGAAGGTGAAACCTCGGGGAGTGTGGGACCCCAAAGGCAGGAAAAAACCCCGAGGCAAGTGGAGCCTCAGGAACGGAGAGATAGGGAGCCGGAAAGTTTGCAGATTGTAGGATCCCATAAGCAGGGTGATAGGTTGCAGGGAAGTTTAGACGCGGTCGAAAGAATTTTGCAGGCCGCCGCCCAGCTAACGGAGCAGCAGACAAAGATTATGGAAAGTCAGAAGGCCCAGGGTGATACCGCCACATCTCAGGAGGTACGACTGAAGAGGTTTAAGGAGTTAGACCCTCCGACTTTCACCGGGACAGCGGGTCCAGTTGATGCAGAAAATTGGATCAGAGGCGTCGGGCACGTATTTGAGGCGATGGGGATTGTTGACGATAGTCGAGTTCCCCTTGCCACTTTTCAATTGATGGAGGAAGCCGAGCACTGGTGGGAGGAAATGAAAAGACTGATTTCTGGTTCTGGGGAAGAGATCACATGGGACCGTTTCGTCGCCGCGTTTAATGAGAAGTACTTCCCCGAGTCTTATCGATTCCAGATGGAGGAGGAATTTATAGTCCTGAAGCAGGGAAAGATGACGGTTCAACAGTACGAAGTTAAATTCGATGCTTTATCCCGTTTTGCCCCTGATTTGGTAAAAACGGAGGAAGGAAAATGCAGACGTTTCCAGAAAGGACTTCAGTTAGAGATCCGCTCCAGGCTGACAAGCAAGCAAATTAAGAATTATGCAGAGCTGGTGAATACGGCAAAGTTGGTGGAGAAGGATGTACAAGAAGCTGCCGAGAGTCGAGAGCAGTACAAGAAAAGCAGATTTGAGTCGCCTAGCAGATTTTCGAGTGGCACTTCGCGGGGGACGGTAGTTCGGTCGCCAATTGATCGGGCCTCATCATTTGGCTAATCCGCCAGGAATCGTGGTTCCCGGCAATCCTACCCTAGGCAACAACAGAGTGCATTGGAAGCTAGTGCTGGTCCACAGAGGCAAGAGCTGAATCAGCCGTCGAGTCGGGCTAGAGGAGATAGATGTTATCATTGTGGGGCTACGGGTCACTTTGCCAGAGATTGTCCTGTGGGAGTCCCGATATGTTTCCACTGTCATGCGCCAGGTCATAAATCTGTAAATTGTCCGAAGCTTGCCTCTACATTCGTACCTCCAACGAGCAGTATGGGTAGTATGGGTCCTAGTACTGCCCAAGGACTTGGTAAAGGATCACCGGGTAGACCTCCAACGCGAGGCCGTGTCTTTGCTACTACGCGACAGGATGCTCAGGCTACTCCCGAGGTGGTCACAGGTATTATGTCTTTATATGCTAAAGATGCTCGTGTGCTTATTGATCCTGGTTCTACGCATTCTTTTGTATCGGCAACCTTTATGATGCAAGTAGGCAGATTTCCCATTCCTTTATCCTGCCATATTGTTATTTCTACTCCAGTGGGTGAGTCGGTATGGATCGATAGGGTGTACAAGGACAGTCCACTTCGGTTTGGTGATAGAGAGCTATTGGCAGATCTGTTACCCCTCAGTATTCATGATTTCGATATAATACTGGGTATGGATTTGTTATCTGGATATCATGCCACGGTGGACTGTTTCAAAAAGGAAGTGATATTTCGAATTTCAGACGAGCCAGAGTTTGTGTTTGCTGGAGATAGAACTATCACTCCTGTCAGTTTAATTTCAGTATTAGAAGCCAGGAAACTATTAAAGAAAGGCTGCCAGGGATATCTTGCGCACGTAATTGACAGCAGTCAGGGAGAAACTTCGGTGGTGGATTTTCCCGTAGTCCTAGATTTTCCTGACATATTTCCGGAAGAATTGCCAGGGTTGCCCGTCGATAGGGAAATAGAATTCACGATCGAGTTAATTTCAGGCACTACCCCTATATCGATTCCACCTTATCGCATGGCACCTACAGAGTTGAAAGAATTGAAAGTGCAGTTGCAAGATTTATTAGACCGGGGGTTCATCAGGCCCAGTGTCTCCCCATGGGGTGCCCCAGTGTTGTTCGTAAAGAAGAAGGACGGCACGTTAAGAATGTGTATTGATTATCGGCAACTGAATAGAGTGACGGTTCGCAATAAATATCCGTTGCCAAGGATTGATGACCTGTTTGACCAACTTCAGAAAGCTAAAGTATTCTCCAAGATAGATCTTCGATCGGGGTATCACCAACTGAAGGTCAGGGAGAGTGATGTAGCAAAAACTGCATTCCGTACGAGATACGGACACTATGAATTCCTGGTTATGCCCTTTGGTTTAACAAATGCCCCTGCAGCTTTCATGGATTTGATGAACCGTATCTTTCAACCTTACCTGGACCAATTTCTTATAGTGTTCATTGATGATATTTTGGTCTATTCGCAAAGTAGAGAAGAGCATATGAAGCATCTCCGTATTGTATTGCAAACGTTGCGGGAGAAGCGGTTGTATGCGAAACTTAGTAAATGTGAATTTTGGTTAGATCAGGTGGTATTTTTGGGTCATGTCATTTCAGGAAATGGTATACAGGTGGACCCGAAGAAAATTGAAGCTGTCGTTCAGTGGGAAAGACCAAAAAATGTGACTGAAGTTCGAAGTTTTTTAGGATTGGCCGGTTACTATCGACGTTTTGTGCAGGGATTTTCCGCGATAGCTACCCCGTTGACCCGATTGACTCGCAAGGGATCCAAGTTTGAGTGGACCGATAAATGTGAGCAGAGTTTCCAGGAGTTAAAGAGTAGGTTGATATCGGCACCAATACTGTCCCTTCCGTCCGAAGGGGGTGGCTTCGTGATTTATAGCGACGCGTCACACCAAGGGCTGGGATGTGTGCTGATGCAGCATGGCCATGTGATTGCGTATGCATCCCGGCAATTGAAGAACCATGAGCGTAATTACCCGACGCACGATTTGGAGTTGGCCGCAATTGTGTTCGCTCTGAAGACTTGGAGGCACTACTTGTATGGCGAGACATGTGAAATTTACACGGACCATCAGAGTTTAAAGTATTTGTTTACTCAGAAGGAATTAAATCTAAGGCAGAGGCGTTGGATGGAGTTGATCAAGGACTACGATTGCACCATCCATTACCATCCAGGAAAGGCTAATGTCGTAGCAGATGCTCTCAGTCGGAAATCAGCAGGCTCGGTCGCCCACCTTCGTGTTGCCCATACTAACCTATATGCGGAATTGAGAGCGATGCGAGTCCAGTTAGCGATTGGTCAGACGGCAGCACTGCTTGCAACTTTGACTTTGAGACCGACGTTGATTGACCGCATTATTGAAGCCCAAAAGTCAGACATTCAATTGGAAAAGATTCGAGGTGAAGTAAAAGCCGGTCACAGAACTGATTATCATATCAGGGAAGGGGACGAAGCTTTGGTGTGTGGAAATAGGCTGTGTGTGCCTAACGATGACAACTTGAAGAAAAATATCTTAGAAGAGGCGCACAGCTCTGCTTACGCAATGCATCCGGGGAGCACTAAAATGTATCGGGACTTGCGTGAATATTATTGGTGGACCGGGATGAAGCGGGAGATCGCGGAATTTGTGGCCAGGTGCCTGGTGTGCCAACAAGTAAAGATCGAGCATCAGCGTCCGGGTGGGTTGCTGCAACCCCTACCTATTCCAGAGAAGTGGGAGCATATCACAATGGATTTTGTTTCGGGATTACCCCGTACTCAAAAGGGGTATAATTCCATCTGGGTGATCGTTGATAGGCTTACTAAGTCCGCTCATTTTCTGGCCGTAAAGACGACATTTTCTCTTGAGAAGTACGCCCAACTGTATATCGATGAGATTGTTAGGCTGCATGGCGTACCAGTTTCTATAGTGTCGGATAGAGATCCGAGATTTACTTCAAGATTCTGGCCGAGCCTCCAAACTGCTTTAGGTACCAAATTGAAATTTAGCACCGCCTTCCATCCTCAGACAGACGGTCAGTCGGAGCGTACGATTCAGACGTTGGAAGATATGTTGAGGGGATGTGTTATGGAATTTCCTGGAAACTGGGACGATCACTTGCCGTTGATGGAGTTCGCTTACAACAACAGCTACCATTCGGCAATTGAGATGGCTCCGTATGAAGCGTTGTACGGTAGGAGATGCAGAACCCCTGTATGTTGGACTGAGGTGGGCGAACGTAAGTTGTTGATGTCAGACATAGCCCAACTGACAGCAGACAAAGTGGAGGTAATTCGAGAAAAATTGAAAATCGCACAAAGTCGGCAGAAGAGTTATGCAGACAAGCGCCGGCGGGTTAGAATTCGAGGTAGGGGATCGTGTGTTCTTGCGTATCTCTCCATGGAAAGGCATCATGAGGTTTGGAAAAAAAGGGAAGTTGAGTCCCAGATACATTGGACCGTATGAAATTCTAGAGCGGGTTGGCACATCAGCTTATAAACTCGCGCTACCGCCGGAATTATCACGACTGCATGATGTTTTTCACGTATCAATGCTTCGGAAATATGTGCCAGACCCATCTCATGTGTTGACTTCGCAACCGATCGAATTGGAAGCTGATTTGTCTTACATCGAGAAGCCGATCCAAATCCTAGCCCGAAAAGAGCAAGTGTTGCGGACTAGGACGATTCCGTTGGTCAAAGTGTTGTGGCACAGTCATGCGGTGGAAGAAGCGACATGGGAACGAGAAGAAGAGATGAGGAACAAGTACCCACATTTGTTTGACTGAGGTAAAAAAAAAAAAAAAAATAAATAAATAAATAATAAATAAATAAATAAATTTCGGGACGAAATTTCTTTTAGGAGGGAAGAGTTGTAAAACCTAAATTACAAAACGTTAGAAGATTTTAAGGTAAAAATATTAAAAAAAAATAATAATAATAATAAAATAAAATAAAATAAAATTTGGCAATTAGAAATTGGGAATAAAAAAATATTAGGGGCAGAATCATAATTTTGGAACTTTTAAAACTTAAACTTATCAAAATAGAAATCCTAAAGAAAATAAGGGGAGGAAAGTGTAATTTGAGTTTTTTTTTTTTTATCTTGCCGCCGAACTCACGCGACAGCCGGACGGCGAACCACCGGCCGAGGAGAGGAGTTCGAGGGTCGACGTGGCGAGCTCAGATTTCTCTCACCCACTAATTTCATGCATTAAAATCCCCTTCATGCGAAGAAAGAGGGGAAAGGAGAGGAAGAAACTTCGGGAATTTTAGAGAGAGAACCGGAGCGGAGGGAGGGAGGTCGTCGGTTCTTTTTGAACCAGCGTTTCTCCGGCCGCGTGACCGTGTGAGCATCACAAACAATTCCTAGAAGAGGGAGGGCTAGGTCCGGCCGGTGGAGTGGCCCGTCGACGGGAAAGGAGTCCACGTTTTAGAGTCACCGGTGAGCGGAGTTACGGATTGCCGTTCGACCATCAACGATCATTGGAAAGGTTCGCAAACGCCAACACTTCAGTGAGCTTGGGACATCGAGTTTTTTTTATAACGCTAAAAACGAGGTGAGTGTACTGTCTTCTCGTCAAATTGTTTGTATATGTGCATACATGATAAAAAATGGTTGAACTTCAAAATTAGATGTTGTTAAACCATTATGTGATAATTAGACGATATTATTATGTGATCCGCTTCGGCGGAGTGATGTTTATCCGCATCAGCGGAGTGATGTTTATCTGCTTCGGCAGAGTGATGTTAGACGTTAGTACTGCGCAGTAATGATCCGCTTCGGCGGAGTGATGGGTGTTCGTAGGAAGGCACATCCTACGGATGGTACGGTACCGTTGCAAACTCCCGATCGTGAGGTTAAAACGATCACCATGGCTAGTCTGTGTGCGTTGTGGTTTTGGGTGTGATGTGTTGTTTATTTTGGGATAGTTTTGTTGTTATTTCAGGTGATTGGTATGATGTTTATACTGCATGGGTGGAAAACTAAATAAAAATAAATAAAAATGATGAACTCACATATTTATATTTCATTTTTTACTGTGCACGTGATGCTTGTAATAATTCATATGGAAATGTTGTGGTATCCAGTAGGTATTATTATTACTAAATAAAATGATTGTATTGAGAAGATGGTACACTCGCAGGTGATGTGGCTAGGAGTCGGCCCCCTACTGGCACAGGGTAGAGTCCATAGATGGTACAACGAAGAGTGAAAGTTTTCGGGAAATGCCGCATAAGACGAACCCAGAAAAGGTTCATAGTTTGTTTTCATTGTTCTAGAAGGAGATATTTTGGGGACGGATATGTCCCTAGCTTGTAAAGACGTTTATGACTGGTATTTTGGTTAGCTGTATAATTATGAACGCATAACGTTTTTTTTTAGTTGGTTTGTCGCCTGAGTAATGTTATGTCGACGTCACGTCGGCCCCACAGGTGACGGGTGTCCGGGGTGGGGTGTGACATTATTAGTCCTATCTAAAAGATAAATTTTGATGTAGTCCCTTAAATTAATTTTCGCCCGCACTCAGGGCTGTGTAGATTAACTGCATGACCCGACCTGTCCGGTTTCCCGACCGACCCGAACCCGATTTAGGCGGGTTTTGAGTGTTATTTCCGGTCGGATCGGGTACAACCCGAAGAACAGTCTGCTACTCGGATCGAGTAGCGGGTGGAGGATTGCTCGCCTGATCGGTACCGACCCGACCACTATATCTACTATAAAAAACAGATTTTTCATTTTTTAGGGTTATAATCGCGAGTTCTTCGCCGCCTCTTCAGACTCCTCCTCTTCCTCTCCTTTGAAACTTTCTTCTCATTAATTCTAGCCTCCATCACGACGTTTTGATTTGCAAAACGGCTCAAGTTCCATCGTCTTCTAAGAAACTCCTTCGACAATGACTTGTTCATCGTCTTCTAAGAAGCTCCTTCCAACCTCCAACTCCAGCACGACGCTTCGATTAGCCTTCTTGTTTGATTCAAAGTCAGAATCTAAGACGAAACACTCAAGAGACTGAATCGATTGTTGAAATCAGGCCCAAATCGGTGAGTTCTTCGTTTTTCATTTTTCGTCTTCGCCTATTCATTTCTGATCTATTATCATGAGAACCTAATTTTCTACGTTTTTGTTCTAATTCCATGTTTGTTTATGAAGAATATGTTCTTAGCTTTTTTATAGACCGATTTGTGCTTTGTTTCTGTTAAATGATTGAATCTGTTATGTAAGCTTCTTTCTACTCATCTGTTCTAAGCACTGTTTCTCACCACCCGACCGAATTTCAACCGAATCCGACGACACCCGAAACCTTCAGATTATCAGGCTCTTCGGTCGAAATCGGATTCAAATGTTTCAGACCCGATTCATTCGGGTAGGGTGGCGGGTTGGGGCCATAATGGCGGGTTTCGACCCGTGCACACCCCTACCCGCACTCTATTATTAGTCACATCTAAAAGATAAGTTTTGATTTAATCTTTTAAATTGATTTTCGCTCGCGTGTTAGTCCTGCATATGCTCACGCATATGTAATATTAATTACATATATATGTTCATGCATGTGTAATATTAGTTACGTGTATATATATAATATTAGTTACAGCCTTACAGGTTACAAATTACATATAATATAATTATATATAATTATGTAATATTTGTTACATTTAACAAATATTTTACTGTTATAATATACTTGTATGATATAGTTGTGTAATATTATACTTGTATAATATATATATATATATATATATATATATATATATATATATATATATATATATATATATAACATAATATTAATTATGTGTATCTGTGTAATATTAGCTACAGTCTTACAGGTTACAAATTACCTGTAATTGCGGCCGTGAATTTCTTCCATTTTCTTCATCCCCCTTATGACCAACTCCTGCAATTGTAAAAAGAAAGCAAAATTTTTATCATTATTTAGGGCATGTTTGATAAAAAAAAATAAAAAAATATTATATTTAAAATTGATTATATTAAATACTTAATCAATTAAATTTGTTTAATAAATATAATTAGTATGACTTAAAAATTAAATCAAAATATGAGAAAAAAATTAAATCAAGCTCTTTCATTCATTTCATTTTACTTAATGCAATCCATTATTTTTCACTTAAAAAAAATTACATTTTGACCATTTTGTCTTTGAGGGTTTAATTAGGGTTTTAATTTAATTTAAATAATCAAAGTACATAAAAAATACATAACATTTACATATTTTTGAGTTAATTATTACTTTTAATTTTAATATAAAAATTATTTAAAAACTACAAAAAAAAATAATTTTAAACCCTGATCTTATTGTTTTGTTCTCAATTTTTTTTATATTTTCTTGATTCAAAGGTAATTATGTAAATTAAATAATTTTCATCATACAAAATTTAAATGTATCAAATAAACGAAAAAAATTCAGCACTTAAAATGTTGATTTCATCAAACAATCTTCTTATATTTTCAACACTTAAAATTTCTGCATGTAAAATTAAGCACTTAAATTTTCAGCGGTTATCAAACATGCAATTACAGTTTTGATCTCCGTTTTCTAAGAACAAATCATTAGGAAAAACAACAAAAATTGTTCCAAGATTTCGATTTCTGTTCCCAAGTTTTCTGATAACGGAAACAGAAATCCAAGAACACGAAACCCTAACCAACAAATTTCAGAATTATATATATACTAGAGATACCCCGTGCCTAAAGCCACGAATGTAACTGTTGATGTCTAATTTTAAATTTAACATACACATAATAACATGTATATATTGTTTTACTTAAATTAATTGTCTTCTCTTTAGTTAGAGCTAAACCAAATAATCCTTATGTTAAAATTAATGGTCTAAAATTAAAAATGAGAAAACGTTAAGGGTATAATTGCAATTAGTGTCTTTATTTCCTCATCTTTAACTAAAGTCCAAATCAAATTATCATTAAATTAAAATTAGAGAACTAAAATATAATATGAGTTAGAAAACTTTATGGGTATAATTGTAATTGGTAATTGTACCTCTAATGTTAGTTTTCAATTTTTCTTTTTTTTTATGTTAAGATTAATAAGGACAAAATAGGCAATTCATTAAAAAAAACTCAGGTAGAAGATTGCCGTGGTAATTTTAAAAATTAGAAGGACGTATGTGAAATATCACTATAATTGAAGGGATGTAAATGAAATTATCCCAACCTATAACCATTTCACCTATTTCTAACAAGTAGTTATCTCTAAATAGCATGGTAAATCTGAACCATTCATTCCTTCAAGATTCATTTCGGACTCTCGAGATGTTTCGGTAGCAAAAACTCTCCTGATTTATTTATATATATATATATATATATATATATATAGTAGAGGATTGAAAATAATAAGAGACCTTGAAGCCGAGGATCGCCGGCGGCGGAGCCATTGATTTGCCGGTCGTAGAAAAAATAGATGACGCAATCAGCGAGCATAGTGATCAAATACCCGGCGCTGGCCAGCATGAAAGCAAACGGATACTCTTTGTCCGTCAAATCCCCGAACGTCTCGTTCGAATCGCTCAGAAAATGCATCAGCGCCGTCCCCAAGAACACGCCGCCGGCGAATTGTGTTCCGATCACCAGAAACCCCTCGTTCCATTTCAAGAAGCAAGGCGATATCCCTCCGACGAAAGTCCCGACGAAAACGAGTATCAAACACCATATCTTCACCAGAATCAGCGGTCGAGATCTGAGATCCGGCTTCGGCGAATCCGCGTCCGAATCGGTGTCTGCATCGGCATCGTCGTCGTGAGCGCCGCCGTGCGCGGAGACGGAGATAATTACGAAGAGGAAGAAAACAAGGAGGAGGAGAAGGAATCTGGATCGGGACTTCGCCATTTGAGACGAAGACGAAGACGAAGAAGGGAGTTATTGAAGGAAGACCTCATTTTCTTGAGGGGGGTTTTATATGTAAACTGTTCGTCGCGTGGGGCTATTGTACTACACACACACGCACGCAGCCATGGACGGAGACGAAGAAGGGAGTTATTGAAGGAAGACCTCATTTTCTTGAGGGGGGTTTTATATGTAAACTGTTCGTCGTGTGGGGCTACTGTACTACACACACACACACGCAGCCATGGACGGAGACAGCAGAGAGAGAGAGAGAGTACTGCAAATTGCGGAAGACGACGACGATTGGAAAGTGTAGTACAGATTTTCTTTGGGAAAATTACATTTTGTGCCCCTAAAGTTTATCAAATTGTACATTTTATCTCTTAAATTTTATATTTATTTCAATCCATCAAAATTGAAAACGTTGTTAACGAATTTGAACGAAAAATAGGTTGTGCCTAGTGTCACGGTCTTAGTTTGTCCAGTGCTTGTTCTCGCACATGGCTGCTTGTCTGTGACCCTTTTCATTTGTTTTTTAGACTAGTTTAACTTAGTTTAGCTTATTTTTTTAATTTCTTGTAGAAAAACCTCATTATGTCTTCTCGAGCATCATGATGTTTATTATTATCACTTGTATTTTTTTACTTAAAGTATTATGAGAGAGAACATACTCTTGAAGTCATTCAAGTTTTTCACACCTTGTAACCTTTGATATTAATACAATTGTTATTGTTATTATAATTATATTATTCTCTACATTGTTGGCATGTGTTGTTGTAGGGAAACTCGTTGCTATTGAAACCGTTTCCGCTATTAAAGATTTTTTGATCTTCAGGTTTGCTACTAGGCGATCCTCTAGTTAGCGCCGCACGGTCCATTTTCCAGCCTCGAAAGGCTCGGATCGTGACACCTAGCAAGTGAATTTCTAATGGGATATTTTTATTATTTTATCACTCTTTTAAACCTAACACGTTTTTCACTATTTTTTTGAACAATATTTTTTTTGAATAATGAAAGAAAGAGACTTGAACTGTTGTTAGAGAAAACTTCTTAGGTTCAGTGGAGTGATAAAATGATAAAATATTTCGATTAGAAAGTCAAGTATTGAACACAATCCATTTTAAATTCAAAATTATCAACAACATTTTTAATTTTGCAACAATGAAATCAGTCCAACTGGTAATTGAAAACAAGATTTGGAGCGATGAAAACTCTTAAGCATGAGATTTAATATCTTCGATAAGAGTGAAACTTCAAAAGATTACTTAAGAGTAGGGATGATCATGGACTTGGGGGCCCGCTAAGTCCGCCCAGCCCAGTCCTATTTTTTTAAGGCTTGGGCTCAAATTTTGAGCCCACGGATAGGGTTTGGGCTCAAACTTTATGGCCCGACTAAATCTAGGGCCGGGCTTAGGCTAGCCCAAAATTTTTAGGCCCGGCCCGAGTTTATATATATATATATAAATTATAAATTTGTTTAAATCTCTTAATTTCAATTGCATAAATTTACCCTATATTTTTTTGGGGGGTAGAAATGAGCATGTTTATGTTGTTGTTTTTTCTGTTTAATTTTTAAATTAAAAAAAAAAAAATTATAGGGTTGGGTCGGCCCGAGGGCCAAGCTTGGGCCCTAATTATTTCCATAGGGTCGAGTTTGGGAATGAAAATAAGACCCGATCTTAAGGTCGGGCCGAGCTAGGGCCTTGTATATTTTTGTAATACCTTAGCTAAAGCCAGGCCCGAGCCCGGCCCAACCCGACCCATGACCAACCCTACTTAAGTGCTGGTAAGATAACTAATTAAGAGCTCAAATGTGAGGTTGAAGTTCTTCGTGTTGATCATCCCATATATTGAGATTTTGGCGAATTTGAAATGTCGGGGTTGAACATCCCAAACAACAACAGATTCGGAAAATCAGTTGAGGGGCCTAATTTTTTTAGGAAGTTTATTAGATATTTTTATATGTAAATTTTTTTAAAAAAAATTACTTGATTCCTTCCACCCAAAATATAGGGTTCCCAGACCCATAATAGCTACGCCTTTGATCCAGAATATGGTGTGCCTCGTAGATATTTCTTATCAATCTATCAAGTATTCAGGTTATTGGATTGTTTTACCCTCTGTGATCTTGAATCAGAGATACGAGAGATGTCCTAAACCACTAAATCGATGGGGGCATACTTAACCGATTTCAATCCCTGAATCGAGAGTTATACGTAGCAACAAACCAGACTTTTCAGGCATATCACTGTTGAGTGTATCAATCTAGTTTTCTACTAGATCTGTCTGAACCGAATCAGTTAGGTTCAATTGATTTATCTAAATAGAAATCTGACTCCATGTTCAACCCGTTTAATTGATTCCTCCGATTAAAAATCCGACTTCAAATTAACCCCTATGAAAAAATGATTTAAAAAAATTAATCTAGCAATAAACAATTTGTCAAACACAATTGATGTATGAGAAAGCAATATCCAAATCATTTTGTCATGGCATTATATGTGTAATAACGTGCACTTCGGCGAATCATCTCTCCAGGATACACTCACTCACATCGACTTGGTACATTTAGGATTGAATTCAATATTTAATTCCTAGAGTTTTCTCTAAGAAAGTCGAATCCTAATTGACAAATAAATGTGACACATCTTTTTACCAACCAGACTAACACCTCTTGAGTTTTTATCAATCTTAATTGTTAGAACAACAGCATGTGCATCATAATTTAAGAAAAAAATCAGAGTGCGATGCACGTATTATTGCTATTGCAATTAGAATGGATGAAATGTGAGCTAAAAATTTAAATTTTGGAAGGTAGATTGCGAAAAATGATATATATTAGGGGATACATTGAGGGCTTGTTTGATAACGACTTAATTTTTAAGTGCTGAAAATTTAAGTGCTGAAAATTAAGTGCTTAAATTTTAAGTGTTGAAAATTTAAGAATGTTGTTTGATAAATTGTGCTGAAAATTTAAGTGCTGATTTTTTTTTTTTTTTTGTTTGCCAAGTACAAAATTTGAATTGCTGAAAATTGTTTACTTTACATAATTACCCTTGAATTAAGATAATAATAAAAAAAAAAATTACTTTTATAAAATTAAACAACCATAAAATTCTATAAATTTTGTAAGCATTCATAAATTAAACATGTTTAATTTCTATAAAATTCTTAAAACAATTTCTCAAAATCAAAATCAAATGGAAACATCATTCGACAATGCAAAGAAATTGTTGTTAGAAACAAAAAAATCCTAAGATCGAGAAACATATGAATCACTATTTGGAAAACATACAGCTCCTTAGATTCATAACAAAAATTAAATGTTAAACCTAGACTCAGAACAAAATTGAATTAACCTTTTAAAAACTGACAGATCTCATGATTCAGAACAAAACTGAATATTAGAAATGGAGAAACATAGAATAGGAATTCATGTTTGAAAACAAACAAATCCTAAAAAATTGTTATGAAGTTATACATAACACAAATCAATCGGGAGAAGATGAAGAAGAATCGGTGAATGGGGAAAGAATCGGCGATAGGACCTCCAATATTTCGGATTGTTCGGAGGCGGTGAGTTGCAGAGAAAAACCAAATAGTTCAAGAAAAACTGGAAATCTCAGTGAAGAAATACATCAAACACCTTCAGAGCACAACACAAATTTAATTAGAAACATCGATCTCTTTATCTTTCTCCCATCCCGAAGTGATTTTGCTGCCCAGAGAAACAATAACAGAACTTAAGATGAATCCTAAGGATTATAAGCAGTAGGTGATGAATCCTAAGGATGAATCCGGTACTTCGGATTGTTCGGAGGTGGTGAGTTGCAGAGAAAAACCGAATAAATCAAGAAAAACTAAAATCTCAGTGAGGAAATACATCAAACACCTTAAGAGCACAACACAAATTTAATCAGATATCGATCTCTTTAGCTTTCTCCCATCCGAAGTGATTTTGTTGCCTAGAGAAACAATTATTGAATTGTATCAACAACAATAACAGAACTTAAGATGAATCCTAAGGATTATAAGCAGTAGGTGATGGAGTCGCCATGGCATCAGTTGTCTGAGCTGGTGTTGTACAGAGAACTCGAGAGTTTAAAGATGGAGATCATTACCGTATGGAGCAAAACATTTGTCCAATTGCAAGCCCAGATGACGATCCATATCCACCGTGGTTCCCGTTCATCTGCAACTGGTATCCATGGTGGCTTCTTCTCAAGACAAATGAACACGAACAGAAGAAACCCTATCGCATAGGCCTCCCACCGGTGACGACCGGAAGAAGAACAGCGAGGAGACAAAACGAACACCACCGTCAACGAATTGAACAAATTGAACGACAAATATGGGAAACGAACGAGAAATTTGTACAAATCGAAGAATCTGAGAACGATCAAGTGTTATCGTTCTCAGATCTAGAACGATTGTGAATGACGATAAACCACTTGACAGTGAACGATCGAGAGCTTTGAGAGTGAGATCGAGAGGTCTGAGAGTGAGATCGAGAGAGGTGTGATCGAGAGATTGAGAATTTGAGATCGAGAGGTTGAGGTCTGAACAAACTCAGAGGCTTTCGAATGAACACTGAACAGAAACACCCTTCCATCCCTAAGGGCAAAACGGTCATTTCATTTTTTTTTTAATTTCAAAAGGTGCTGAGCGCCTTCTGCAAAAAAAAATAAGTAAGAGGGGCTTTACTGAATTTTTTACTTAATATTTCACTTAATTTTTAAGTTAGCTTAATTAATTAAGTAATTTTCATTACATTTGTCAAACACATTTAATTAATTAAGTACTTAATTTAATCAGTATTAAGTGCTTAATTTTTTTATCAAACATGCCCTGAGATTACACTCAAAGTTTAAGGGTATAAAGTGTAATTTAGCTTATCAGAAAATTCCACAAGAATTAAATGTCATAGGCCAGCAGTTGACGTGACCATAAAATTTGAATGGGAAGATAATTACATAAAATCTTCATTTATGCAATTTTTATTTTTATTTTTTGCATTTACACAATGCAGAAATTTTAAAGAAATAACTATTTTTCTTTTTCTAATAAGGGTAAAATTTGTACCCAAAAAATAAAAGTAAAGATGATTTTATATGTATATTTTTTTTCTAACTACTCTCATGCATCGAATTTGTAAATCCAGGTGTATATATATATATATATATAAAGAGAGAGAGAGAGAGGGAAAAGAAGGGGAGGATGAAGAGTGCGACAGGGGTGGGAGTTGACAACAGTGGCCGATGATTGTAGGGGGTGGGGTGGGAGCTGGAGATGGGTGGATGGTGGGAACAAGGTATTAGGAGGAGGAGGATTGTAGGGGTGGGGTGGCAGCTAGAGGTGGATGGACCGTGAGAACAAGATATTAAGAGGATGAGTGAGAGAGAGAGAGAGAGAGAGAGAATTTTGCCGGAGAAAAAAGGAGTGTACATTTAGACACACCCAAAAAGTATCTACCTCTTTTCTCTCCATATATATATTACTAATGTGTTCACCCTAATAGAAAGCACTAATACAATTTCTCATACGTTAATCTTCATCGTCATTAATATGTTTCATTCTTTTTTTTTGGGTTTTACGATAAAATGTATCCGAATCAATTTACGCGCACTTCGACCGATCATCTCTCCGGACAATCTTAAGAATGCACTCTCATACATCAAGTAATACTTAAAATCAGAAAACAGTATTTAAAAAGTGGAATATAATCAACAAAAGTTCCAAATATATGGGAAAAATTATGAAAAATGGTTTGAAATTGACATTCAAAAAAACAAAAAAAATGAAGTATTCAACCAAATCTTTTATGATTTATGATTGTGATTATTGTATTGTCCCCATTCACTCCTCAGCATGGTGCCATAAGATATCTCACTCCATGATCAAAGTCCCCAAGTGCTAATAGAATGTGAATTAATGAAACCTACAAATCAACAAGTACCATTTTTTCATTAAGGATGAAAGAGGACATAATTAAATTAAGGGTTAATTGCCTCCCCTTGTACTTTGGTCTTATTTCGTTTTGAAAATTTACTTTTGATTAAAAGGAGAAACTCAAGATAAAACTTTTTGGTGAACAGTCCACGAAATTAAAATATTAATTTTTACACGCTATAGTAATTTTTCTAGAAGCCTGAAATTACTGTTTAAAATCCAAAATCACTATAAACCATAAAATTACTCCAATTTTTTACAAGAAAAATGTTATGGTAACCGTTATGTATTACAATAACTTTGGATTTCTAAAAAAATTATTATAGCGAGTAGATGACATTAGCTAAAATTTTAATTCCATGGACATGTTTCAACCATCTCAATCACAAGATCAGCAACACGTGCATCACGCGTATTGATTTGTCTTCTTAAATTTTCCTAAATTATGTAGGTCTGGTAATTAAGATGGCCAAAACGTGTCAACTAGACAGCTATATGCAAAAATCAAATTCCACAGGTTTACATTGCAAAAATCAAATTAAAATATTAGGAGACGATAAGATCGCACTCAAACATTAGGGGTTCAAAAGTGCAATTTAGCCAAAACATAATAAAGATCAAAACCATAAGCAAATCTTTAAAAGGTATATCCAAGCTCAAATCTTTTAAAAAAAAACAAAAAAACATGAACTTGGATATCTATTTTAAAAAAAAAAAAAAAGATCACATAATACTGCACCAGTTCATGGATTCATCATTAGTTTCATAAACCGGCTCCTGATTCGACATCACGTACCTTGCCGGAGAAAATGGACCGGGCTGCCGGTAATAATCGTTATGGCCACCATACCATGGATATTCCGGAACTGCCCTTCTCACTGGGTAGTGATTTTGGTATCCCCTTCTTCTGTAACCACACGTTGGCTCTTCTAATGGCTCATAACCATAAGAGGTATAACCGGAATTATACCCGTACAAACCGTATCCTCTGTCATAACCGGATTCATTATCGTAGCTATTGGTCCGGTTTAGAGCCGGGTGCTTGAGTTTGACCCAGGCCACCTTGGCGTGTTTACTGGACGGTCCGGGCCTAGCCAATGCAGCCATGAGTTTGTTGGGGTCAACCTCACCAGATACCTTTGCCGTTCCAGCCTCTGCATCAATGCTGACAGAGTACACCCCTGTCGAAAAGAATAATCCGGGGGCGGTAAAAGGGTAATTAAGTTATTTAACTCATAAAAGTATTTGACTTTCAAGACGATATCCGAAATATCGATTTTTAAAGACAAAAAATACTACTATTTCTCTTTTAACAACACAGCTCAAAAAAAGTAAAAGGGTAATTAAGTGATTTAACTCATTGATTTTCAATTCGATATCCAAAAATATGGATTTTCAAAGACTTAAGGGTTGTTTGGTTTGTTTTTTGGATACTTTTTTTGGTTTTTGAAAAACAGAAAATACTGCTATTACTATTTTAACAACACAACTCAAAAAACACTTTTATTAAATAATTTTCACGGTACTTAATCGAGCTTATACACGAGATAACTCTTATCATTTCGACAAATACCAAAGTCACCCAATCATTTTTTATAATACTTGAGGTATCCTTTATCACATTTTATTGACAAAAATATCCTTATAACATTTATTTCCTATTCTTTTACTGTCTAATTTTTATTTTTGTTTTTATTTTTTATTTTCTACTCTCTTATCTTTCTCCTTTGTTTTATATTTTCGATACTTTTTATTTTGCTTTTGTTTTGTATTTTCTATTTTATTTCTTTATTTTTTGTATACGGTGTTTATAAAAAATATACAAAAAAAAAAAAATCAAAAATGAAAAATTAGAAAACAAAAAAAATATAAAATAAAACAACAAATTTAAGATTAAAAACAAAAAAGAAAAAAAAAATCGTCTTTTTTTTTTTTTTTTTTCAAATCCTATTCTTCAAATTTTTTTGTTGTTTTTCTTTGGCATTTTTTTCTCTAGATTTTACTTTTGATTTTTTTATTTTAAAAAATAAAAAAGAGAAAACAAGAGAGCTAAAGAGTAGAAAATAGAAAATAAAAATACATTTCGTTGTTTATTTCATGTTTTTTTATTCTACTCCTAAAAATCAGTTAAAATTCCTTAAAATTTTACTTAAGTCCCACCCCCAACTTTTAAAAAAATCATTATACTTTTTACAAAAAAAAAAAAACAATTAAATTGCCTTAAAATTTTACATAAATCCCCCGAATTATAAAATATCTAACAAACTCCCTAAAAAAATTTATCCCTCCCACAGCCAATTTTTTGGATCCACCACTGATCTTAGGGTTTCAACAACCATAAAAATAAAAATAATAAATAAACAAATAAAATAAAATAAAATCCATGCATGTGTTGTCTAAGAATGAATGAGCTTTGAATTGGAAAGATTTAAGGATTACTACATTATGTGATGGATTTTTCATTATTCCTACTGCGTTTGGTAGCTGATAGCCAGCGTAAAACTTCGTCAAAACTCTTATGACATGAATCCTAATATTACGTATTATATTTGATTGAGATATAGGAAAGTTACCAGAGATGGAGCGCAGAACTTCCAACATCTTCATCTTACAGGCATCACAATGGACATTCACTTCAAGAACACAGCACTGTAAATTGAAAATCAAAGAAAAAATTAGAACTTTTTTGAAGAAAAAAAAAAAAAACAGCCAGACAGAGACTAAACACATACCACGTCTGCATAAGGCTCCATTGAGAATCACCCTTTTTCTTTCTGATTAAGCTAATCAAAAGGTTAAAAGGAGGTTTAATTGCGTGCTGCTGAAATTAAAAAAGAAAAATAAGATTTTATAGATGAAAAGTCAGTTATTTGATTAATTATGGAATGTAATAAGAATTACCATTTTTGATTAAGATTAAATAGGAAGTCAATAAAACCCAAATCGGATCTTTGATTAGGCTAGAGAAGAAGACATCATTCTAGTATTATGGTAAATGCAAGCTTGCTATAAATAAGGATTTATTACACTTCGGTACTAGAACTTTTGGTCAAATTTGGTGCTAGAACTTTTGGTCAAATTTTAATTTGGTTCCGAGAATTCTTGAAGTTTTTAAAATTTAGTACCCAAGAACATCGCTAATAGATGTGCTATCAGGTGTGTTAAAAAATTTAACCTCCGTTTCAATATTTGTCAGTAACTTAAAGATCCAACATATGTGTCATCTATTATGCCAAAATGGCACCCCCCTGCATTAAGTCATATTTCCCACAAATGCTTGCCCATGGAAAATTTAGAAGGGAAGACGGTTGGAGTTAGTTATTACTCCAACAGTCACTAAAAAAAATTATTAATTTTATTTTACTTGGGTTGGATTAGTTTGTTAATTTTATTTTGTTTGTGTTAATTTTAATTTATTAATTAATTTAGTGGCTTTAATCCTCTTTTCCAGAAAGGCAGTCATACTATTCATACTCGATTTTGCTTCTCTAGCAAATTTCTTTATTAAAGTGAAGAAATTTCATTTAGATTATAATTTAATTTGAGCTAATTTGGATTCAAGTTAGACCTGATTTATTTAGTTTAATTTGATACACATGGATTCAACATCTAATCATCAATTTGATACATGGAGATACATAAAATTCAAACTAAATATTTAAAAAAAAAAAAAAAAAAACAGATTTAAAAAATTAAATTGAAATTTGGTGGTTACTTAAAAAATTTTATTCAAGTCCATTTCTATTTTTAATTTTAATACAAAAATACATTTTAAAAAATAGCACACCATTTTTGCTATGTTGGGCAAATGGCACACCAAATTTGGCCAAGCTATTGCAGATGCTCTAAATACACTGAATTTTAACAGTAGAGTCCAACATTTAACATGTTCTTAATGTTAATTGTCTTACCCCCCGTACTTTAATCGTGTTTCATTTTGTCCCCTCAACTTTAAAAACCTACACTTTATGCTCTTCTATTTATATGGATTATATACTAACTTTTTTATTGTTTAACTTAACGTAATAAGTTAAAAAAATAAAATAAGTGATATTAAATTTTCCATCTAAAATTTACATGAAATGGACAAAACTAACCTTTATTTTAGTTTTTATTTTATTTTATTTTTTATATTAAAAAATTAGAAAATTAGAAGTAGAGCGAAAAAAAAAATTAAAAAAAGGTAATTAGGCCAAATATATATTTTTTGAATAAATTCAAAGTTTCTCCCTCGGAAAGGGTATGATGTGTGGATTTTTAAAGTAGATAGTTTAAAATGAAACAAGACCAAAGTAAAAGGCGAAAAAACAATTAACCCAAATTTTTACCATGCCTATATGTTATTTTTTATTTTTTTATTTTTTTATTTTTTTTAGTTGGAAACTTCTCCTCAATAAGACAGTCACCTTAAATATCATATATGTTTTTTGTTTCGAATTATGCCTTCAATAAAATACTCTTAGAAATTTCATCAAAAAAAAAATTAGTAGTCTTTATAATCTTTGGGTTAATGGCATTTTGCACCATGTGTTTCGGCTGAATTTCACTTTACAACCTTGTGATATTTTCGTCATCATCACATACCCCCCTGTGCTTCCGTTAAAGTTAACGGTCAAATTTCAAAAAACTGCAATTCGGTCAAACTAGAAGGGTACAAAATGCCATTAACACTAAACTTTACTCAAAACATAAAATAAATAACAGACGCACCTTGAATCTTAGATGGTATGTACTCCTCGGATAAAAACGAAAGGGAATGCCCAGATAATGCTTCAAGCTCGAATTTGACACCTCCTTGCAGCAGCAGCTCCAGTTCCAACCTTAAATTCATAAATGGGGCACATTTTCATAACTAATATCTAACAGGTAAAATGAGGGAGAGGGGGGGGGATTAGCCATAAATTTCGCAGCTTACTATTCACCCTATCCAATCGCTACAATAATTAAGTCAGAAGTTCAAAGTTACCGCACTATATGAAAATCACCGCAATATTTTACATAAAAAAAATTACATGGTTTTTATTCAGTGCAATGACTTTGGATTCAGAACTAATTATTATAGAGCGCGTACTTCATAGACAAAAAATTTAAGTTTCTGTGGACCGTTCAACAAGAACACCAAAAAAAAAAGGCATGTTTGTTACACGATAATGGATTCCATGCCCCCCCCCAAAAACCCCCACCTCATGTTTTAAAAATTACACTCGAACCCCTCGAACCCTTAAAAATTAGATAGACAACTCATCTCACTTTGGATAAATTACATTACTATCTCTATAAATTCAAACACTACTCATTTATACCAACCAAACGCAGCCTAAGAACACATCAAAGAGAACTCATTAGTCAGGATTCAAACCTCCACTCAGGCTCTTCTCTTTGCAAGTAACATCTATGTAACATTGCTTCAATCTTTGTCTTGTCTGACAAAAAAAATTAGGATGTATTTGAGAAAAAAATAGTAATTAAGTGTACTGAAGTGTAAAAGAGAGCCAAAATTCATACCTTCCGCGGTCAAGGGAAGGAGACACTGTTGTGGAAGACGGTATCTCTCATAATCCAAAGGAAACGCTCCAAGCCAGTGTATTTGTGGTACACGAAGAAACTTTGCATCATACGCCATTTGCTTTAGGAAATGAAGAGGAGGGAGAATCAGAAATTAAGGCATTGTTTGGTAACCCTCGTTTTAAATACTTTACAAAAAAGTTAATTTGAGAAAAAAAAAATGTATTTTCATTTAAAAGTAAAACCAAAAAATGAAAAGTGTGTTTCAAAGTGTAGACACGTAAGGTTAATATCTTAGGATTACCCTATAAATGATTTCTTAATCCGAAAAAATAGGTGAAGAGGTTCTAGCTTGTTGAATTCCACATGCTTGTGTTACCTGATCCTGAGTTATATATAAGTCTAGGGGTAATCCGCCTCTTTCAAGTTGTTTTTCGAGAGTGAGTTAGGCACATCAGATTTCTACATGATATCAAAATTAGGCCTTTTGTATGATGTTGGGCGTGTTAAATCCCACATCAAAGTTGGGCCCCCAATATCCATTCATAGTGGTTTGTCAAAATCCACTCTACGGGTGAGGGAGCGTGTTGAATCCCACATTGATGTTTGGTGCCCCCAATATTAGTTCGCATTGGTTTGTCAAAATCCACCTTGCGCGTGGAAGGGTGTGTTGAATCTCACATCTCTTGTGGGTTACATGATCCTGAGCAATATATAAGTCTACACCTCCTCTTTCAAGAAATCTTTTGAGAGTGAGTTAAGCCCATTGAGTTTCTACATAGTTCATCGATCTTTTATAATATAAAAATTGAAAAAACAAGAATCAACTATTTTTGCTTCCGAGAAAAATACTTAAAATCATATTTGAAGTATTCCTTTTAAGTGCAAAACAGACACTTCTTTTAAAATTAAACAAAAAAATATTACCAACTGGTGCCTATGTTGGTTAGAAACTTGTATCTGGAAAACTGAGCATTAGGTAGTAAACTAATAAAATATTTCACCAATGTACTTTCTTTCTGTAAGGTGGTTTTGGGCCTCTCTCAACCCTAAAAGCTAATTCATGAGGTGAGACTTTCCCTCACACTCATAACATGACCACCAACCCTTTCTACATCCGATGAAGGATAAATCCAACAGGCCAACAATCTCCCCTCACACATCAGGCCTTTGATCGGCTGACCCTCAACTAGTCTCTCTCTTTGTGCCTATTGGGCTAAAGTTGTTGTAATATGGGTCTGATACCAGTGAAGGGGTGGTCTTAGGCCTCTCTTAACTCCAAAAGTTAGCTCATGAAGTGGGCCTTTCCCTCACACTTATAGCCTGACCACCATACCCTTCAACATCCGATGTGAGATAAACCCAACAATTTCATGTCACAGGCAATAGCATTATCACCATTCTTATTATGGACACAAACATGAAATATATATCCAAATTAAATGTATTGTCATGAACAAAATCATACCATAGAACCAAATCTGTATGTAGTTAAGATGTCAAAGCCATATGGATCACAATCTACCAAGCAATAAGTAGGCAGAGATAGTTTTTCGACGATGAGATGCAAAAACCTGGTCATAAAGATAAGTAGCACAATTAGCTATGCAAGTTTAAGGCAAAAAATAAAAAAGAAAAAGAAAAAAATTTAAATCACACACCTCCTTGTAGGAACATCTGGATATCCTCTTCCCTGTCGCAAAACAAAATATATATAGAACTGATTTGGGTGGAAATTCAACAAAAGAATACTTACTGTGATGACGATACAGCGATTTCTCTTGCAAAACTGATCATTTGCTAATCGCTGGAACACTGAATAATGAATATACCAAAAAAAATCCTAAATTAAAACTCCGAAGTAACACAATAATCAAACTAAGGGTTGGTTTGATAACGCAATTAAGCACTTAAAATTGAATGCATTTAATATTTATCAAATTAAGTGTATTTGATAACTAAATGAAATAATCACTTACAATATAAGCGTCAGCTAAAAATAGTTCAAAATTTTATGTGATGTGTGATTCACTTATTTTTTAACACTTATCAGTTAAACCTATCAAATATTTATCTACCCCAACCACTGTCAAACATTATTACTGTAAAATTTTGAAGAAAAAAAAGTTATATAGAAACAATTGTAGGGAAAAAAAGTACTAAATTGAGGAATAATACAAAAGAAAAGCTTATAAAAGAGAGAGTTTAGACACAAAAAATTAAAAAAGGGAGCTCAATGCATGAAGGCTTCCAACTATTGCGAGATCTGGGGAGGGTCAGATGTACATAAAAAAAAATATAAATAATAATTATTTTTAGGTTAAACATATTTTAAGAAATATATATACTCAATACAGTCAACACTTAGAATTTTATGTCATGGGCTAAAAAAATTAAGAGAAGGTTTTACCTGATTCTTTCTCCACAACTAGGATGAATTGGGCCACGCTAACTATATCTGCATACAAGGATTTGTTGAAATAAAATGTCATATCAGACAAGATTTGTCTTAAAGATCATATGCGGCAACAAATCAGGACAAAGTAAAACATTTTCTTAGTTGTGAGAGAGAGAGGGAGAGAGATTTTATGGTCTTGATCATCTGATACCTTTGACTTCTTCGACGTGTACAGGAACAGGGTGTGCCTGCCAAGGAAAAAAGATGCAATCATTTTCTTCTGGTTGTGATACAATACATATAAACTAGAGTTTCGCATTCCATCTCTCATTCTTACAGTGTTAAGACTGTTCATGCAGTCAAATTTCCTCCCTGCTTCTGAGAATCTCAGCCAACCCATCACTAATCTAGAGCAGGGTTAGACAAAAAAGAATAGTAGAATGAAAGAAGTAATGTATGATTAATATATAATGACAATCAGAGCGCAATTGGGATATGAACTCAACCGTACAAAAAATAGAAAAGGAAAAATTCATAAATATCAGCAAAATGGAATAAGCAAAGGACACGAGTATAACATCTCATAGCCTCTATAAACGCTGGCCATCTTACTTAAGTACCTACCCTTTTCCAACAGATACCTGAAAAATAGAAAACAATATAATATATCAATTCGTTTTGAAACAGGAATATAGCTCGAGGATTCAAATAAAGTTGCTAAAAACTGGAGTACTACTTAGCCTTCATGTTTACGTGAGGAATAAAGAAGAAGACGTATAGAAAAAATATTCATTGCACGTTGCATTCATTTTTGTAGGGTGGTCTTGGGCCTCTCTCAACCCCGAAAGCTATCTCATAAGATGAGGTTTTCCCTCACACTTGTAACCTGACCACCTGCCCCTTTCACATCCGATATGGAATAAACCCAACAATCTCCCTCTCACACGTCGAGCCTTTGGTCGGCTAACCCTCAACCAATCTCTCCTTTTGTGGCTATTGGGCCAAAGTTATTGTAACCTAAGTTTTGATATAAGTGTAGAGTGGCCTTGGGCCTCTCTCAACCTCAAGAGCGAGGTCATGAGATGAGGCTTTCCCTCACACTTAAAACCTGACCACTAGCCCCTTAGCCCAACAATTTTTAAAATAAATAAGATAGACCCCCCCCCCCCCCCGGGGATCCCAGCTCTGTAGCTGTAGTTCTCTGTCTTTGAATTGGGATCACATTACAATATACTAGAAGGACAAGATGATGAAACATACCACATTTAGGTTGTGGCGACTGCATTGCAGAAGGATGCAAATGTCATTAATTGCACGGTCAACAATCGATTGATCTGCTTTGAAAAGTAGAACAATTATGTACGAGGAGATGACATTAGTATGCACTGTAGTCTTTTTTCTAAAAAGGTCCTGGAGTTGTCAGAAAAACATTTGGAGAAAGACTTATTGAAGTCAAATTTATTTCTACTCTCTCAACTCCAAGAACATATCCATGAGCAGCAAGTGCAATAACAACAACAGCAACTATGGCAACTTTGTCCCACAACATGTAAGTGTCATATACATCTTAAATGTCTTATTATTAACCACGAGAATGTCAAAGTATAATGCATCCTACTCTCCTCTCATAATTCCAGGATTTCACAGACATGTTATGAGTAACATATTGACACTTCAAAAAAATTTGGATTCACCTTTAAAAACTGAAGGATGCATGTAGAAGATGTCCCGTTTTGAACCGTGTTTCTTTTCTTGCAGAAGTTGCTGGACAATCACTAGAACTCTCAACAAGACATCTGGAAAATCAAAAGATGGTATACAGTAGATAATATTAGATGTTTGCAAAGGAAAAACTGTTCCCCTAGCCCAAAAGATTCAGTTACTGAGTGCTGTAACAAGACATGAAAGGCAAGAGGGAGGCCATAAACAAGACAGATGGTAAAGGAATGAAATGCCAATGTTTTCATGCAAATTTATTATTCATTGCGAGCTTTTACACTAGTCATTGTAGAAGAAATGGTGTTGCCAAATGTGAACTATTATCCCTTTCCATCTTCGTGGTCAGTCCAGGTTTACAGACCAAACAAGAAAAACAAGATTAATCAGAGCCTCCTCTCCTTTCAATGTGAAACCTAAGTCGATACCATGAAGAAAACGTGACTCACCCAGTCTACGTACATGGCATTCCCTCTGCAGTGTAAGAATCTCTTTTCCTTTGCACAAATCAGAGCTGCAACAGCTGCATATTACCAGCAGGATAAGCAGTACTACAATATAATGTATGTTCTGAACACAAATTATCTCATACTCCTTAGGTTACATACCTAGAAATGAACGTGTTTCTTATAACACCAGCAATCAAAATGATGTAGCCACATTATTCGAGGTATAAAATTCAAATTATTTTTACAATGAAACTTTCACAATAATGCTTGGTTTGAAACGTAAGTACCTGTATATCTCAATCAACAAACTACGTGATAAAACAACAAAATGTTTTTCCACCAGACATTCCCGTTAATCGATTTGGTCATTTAACCCATACAATTTTCTTGGTTAGTTTTGTAAAATCCCCACTATTTGTTTTCAAGCCAATGCATCTCCAATCTGTGTTTTCATACTTAATTCAAAACACAAAGGTAAAATAAATTACACGAGCTGAACTGCCTAAACATGTTCCTCCAGGAATTTTGTGCCAGTAAGATAATGCAGAAATCCTGCATCTATGATGCAAACCGCGCGTGCAAGAATTCTACCGTTGGTTATTCGCATCGTCCAATTCACTTGCAACATTTAAATTGCATTAAAAACTGGAAATGGAGTTACACAGTGATCAAACACACCGATTTTCTATCTAACTAACAACTTCTTAATCCTATCCTATTTGATCAGCTCAGATCAGTTTTAAAAATTAATCAAAAGAACACTCAAAATACGAGCCAATCGACTGCTTCCAATTCCACCTTCCAAATAACACAACACTCAAGCATATAGACAAGAAGCAAACCAGTTTCCGGTAGTGTCCGAGCAGTAATTTCTGAACCGATCGAGGTAAATCGTCGGCGATCGTCCGTGAGAGAGATCATCAAGTATCAATCCAGTGAATCCTGAATTACACACACAATTACACATCATGTTTCTAACTTTACCGATAAATGAACAAAAAACGGAGAAAGGATCAACGATTTGCGAGCGATTTTAAGCTTTACTTCTGATTTTCTTCAGCAAATCGCGAGGTTTTGAGCTTGAGCGGTTTCCCTCCATTTCTCGCCCCCCCTCGTTTTTCCAAATTCAGCCCAAAAGAATGAAAAGTGCAAATGCAATCATCTCATGGGAGTAATTTATAGTTTGTTAATTGTGATTGGGATAATTATATTTTTGACCCCTAAAGTATGGGAGTTGTTGTTTATATAGACCTTGAAATTTATCAAATTGCTCATTTTGTACCTATATTTTTACATTTATTTCAATACCGCCAAATTGAAAATGTTATTAATTATTTTGGATGAAAAATAAGTTGTGCTCGGTACATGTTTCGAATAGAGATATTTTTGTCATTCTATTGAACGATTAGTCTGAAAATTGATAAATAAAAACATGAATTATTGTTAAAAAAAAATTAGGAGAAAACATCTCAAGTTTAGCCGATTAATAAAATGACAAAATAATCTCGATCAAAATGCTATGTGCTAAGTACAAATCAATTTCATTCGAAATTATGAGCAATATTTAAAATTTTATGCGATTGAAATAGATAAAAAAATTTAAGGAATAAGTGCACGTTTTGATCAAACTCGTAATTCACGTAGACATCCGCATTATACTTTAGAAACCAAAAATGAATACATTTTGGTCGCTACAATATGGGGTGAATGTCTATGTAGAACTTATTGCACGCTTTGCCCCTTAAGCTTTACATCTGTTTAAATCCTGCAAAACAAAAATTATTTTTATGATCTTGGACCAAAACAAAAAGGGTTGCGCTCAATGCATGTGACATTTTAGTGGGGATATTTCGTTATTTCGTCACTTTACCAAACTTAAGACATTTTTCCATGTTGGTGTCTAAAATTGGTAAATACCATCAGTATGGTCCGGTCAAATTAGAAGGGTGAATTTATTGGTGAGGTGGAGTGCGGAGTTGGAGTTCAGGAGTTCTGGAGGGTTAGAGTCCTCGAGCATTCTGCTATCCACGTTCAAATCCTTGCTGAAGTTTAGAGAGCTGATGTCCAAATAGTAGGTACCTGCACAAAGACTCGTTGGAGTTATGCCAGGTGAAACCCCTCCGATATGAGAGTAAAAGCTTAGGGGGAGAATGACAACTTATGCTTCAAGAAAGAGTTGAGCATTACTTGAAGCATTGAATGCCCGGGTATTTATATATAGGAGTGGAAAGCAATTAGTATTGCCTAATCGAAGTCCTAAACATGTTTAATTAGGATAAACCTTATGCTTGACCAATTGGAGAGTAATTGAGGAGATACCCCTATTGGTCTGGGCTTTTGACCCATAATATGGCCCCATGGGCCTAATCACTTGGTTTTGAGGAAAGTTGTGGGTGAAGACTCTGATCCAAGAAGACTTGAGGAGGTGGAGATGTGTGGAACAGTAAACAAATGGAGAAAAATAACTCAAGTCCTACTGATTGCCAACCAAAGACAAGGGGGAAAAGCTCTAGTCGGCTAGAACCGCAAATATCACTCGCTCAACAGCCGTCAAGCAAAAAAAAAACAGCAGGTCGTTGATTGTCGATAATCACATGGATCATCCAGGTGGCGGGTGCCGCCCAAAAATAAGTCGACAAGGCCCACATTGGACCCATCGTCTAGTGATTGCTAGTCAGCCCTTTTACAAATGGTCCATCTTCCGAATGATATTGACTAGAGATGGCACGATAGGACCTCTACTCTGTGTATTTCAAGAGGATCCCCCATTTAAAGGTTGTCAGCTAGAGGTAACACGACAGGACGGAGGTTGCATGACAAAGATGATGTGACCACGCTGTACAAGAGAGACGAACACGTGGCTGGGGTCTAGGGTTGAATAGATGAAATCTAGAATTACCCTCATCACTCCACAACATCGATTCAAACTTTTATCTCATTCTTTAGACAAATAGTTACTAGGGAAAATTAGACAAAAACATCTTAAGTTAGTGGAGTAATGAAATTCGAACATTTTTCTCTATTAACATTAATACATAGTAACAAATGTATTTATGTTTTTTATTAAGCGATATAATGTGTTTGAGTCAACTTACGTGCACCTCGACCAATCACCTTCCCCGTCGATTTTAAGGGCACATTTCCCTACGTTGACTTGGTGCATTCAGGATTAAATTCAAGATTTAATTCCTGGAGTGTCCTCGAGGAAAGTCAAACTATGTTTGACAAAAAAATGAGATATTTTCCCTTACCAATCAGACTAACATGATACATGGTAACAAATGTATATAGTCGGAGAATGATCATCATACTCTATTCAATGTGGGAAAATTAACGAATGTTGATGTTATGTTAAACTAATCTAATTATTGTAACTTGAATTTAGTAAAAAATTATCTCATTAATAACACTTTATATATATATATATATACCCCCTCAAAGTTTAATCAAAATATCAATTTGGTCCTTATAATTTCAATTTGAACATATAATACCTTAAAGTTTTTTAATCATCGCACTACAGCTACTATCCATGTTACAATTTGGGGTAGAAAACATTCATCATCATATATATAATTGTTTTTAAGAGAATTGATTGACAATTCTAGCTTGCTCTATCCCTCTTATTCTCCTTTCAGTCCAAATACTTTTTATCTCTCACACATACAAACACACACATGGGTCTGTGTGTGTACGCGTGATGGAAAAATAGGTTGGAAATGTTTATAAAATTTTCTTAAAAGTGATTGGGTGCTTGAAAATTGACGATTTGTCATTAAAAGTTGCAATTGAGTTATTTATTTGGACTGAAACAGAATGATCACAAAGTTTAGAGGGTGTTATGTGTTTAAATTGAAACCACGTGGACCAAAATAAAATAATGGTCAAACTTCAAGGATGCAAAACATCAAAACCCCATTTACTAAATACTAAAATATTTATTCATCCACAAATATATATAAAAAAAAAAAAGTTAATTATTTATATCCGTCGATCAAGCCGACCCCTCCTCATAATCGGTCCGATGACGCTAGATTTACAGTTAACTATCGTATATACTTAATACACTTGATTATGGATGTCAATGGTTCGATTTCAGTTCAGTTTGATATAAAATCAAAATCAAAACCGTTAGACATATACCAAATCAAAACCGTTAGACATATACCAAATCAAAACCGCAATAAAAATAGTTGATTTTTTAAAACAATTTTAAAACCAAATTATTTAAATTTATATAAAACCAAAATCAAATTTGCGAATCCGCGAAACTACTTAAGATTTTTTAATTTATAAAAAATCAAAACTAAAATAAAAAACCCCGAAACCGTGAATCTTTTTTATTTGTATATATATAAAAAAAACTTAAATATAAACTATAAATTCCAAAAAAATCAAACTAAATCACAACACTATTAATAGTTATAATAAACGTATTTAACTATAATTAAAATATAATGATAAATAGTCGTTACAAATCAAAGTGCAAATAATATAAAATATAAGAGAGATTAAAATGAAAATAAATAAATAAAATAAATAAATAAATATATATATATGTGTGTGTATTAGGAATTAAATTGTAAATATGTAAAAAGTTAAGTTATATAAATCATAAAAATATATCTAAAATATTAGTTTCACGGTTCGATTTTATAGTTCGGTTTTGCGGTTACTATTTCGAAATCAAAACTAAATTGTTTCGGTTACTAATTTCAAAACTAAAATCGCAACTAAACCATTTGGTCAGTTTCGAAATGGATATTTTTTTTTTGTCCTCCAGAGAAACCCATTCTAGAGTTCGGACCTCCTAACATCTTCAATTAAGTTTTATGTCCACAAATAAACTTTAGGAAAAGGTCCCTGCATTTTAGCATCCCAGTTCACTCTTATTTATGATTCTACGATTTTGTCTTACGCAACAGGGCGTTAACATTAACGTAAATATTCAAACAATACACCTTACCTATTTTACAAAAAATACGATTTGAAATTCACGTTAATATTAACGCATTTCATTTATTTTTTTTATGTGTTCACGTTAACGAATATTCCCCGTTTGTTTATATGTGTTAACATTAACGTATCTTTATGTGTGTGAGTTAACGTTAACATGATCGTACCATATTCGTTGTTTGTATATTTGAGTTCGGTCTGTATTAACGTTAACTCATTTTCACCATCGAACTGTGAGTTTTAGTGTTAACGAATTTTATTTTTTGGGGGTTTTGTGCGTTAATATATTTTGCTTGAATATTTACGTTAACGTTCTGTTGCATATTTTTATCTTGTGCGCGTTAACATTAACTACCATTTGTAATATTTTATCATTTTGAGTTAAATATGTGTTTGGATTGGGTTTACGTTAACGTTAATATACATTTTTTGAGTTCTCTTATGCGTTAACGTTAACATATTTCATGTTATCCGAAAAAACATACGTAAAAAAATCACGCAAACACTAACGTTGACGTAAAATGAACACCCCCTCCACCTTCACCACCATTCATATCCCCATCATCATCACCGCTGGCACCATCTTTGAACCATAGATATTTGAGAACAATCATAAGAGAACAAATGTTTACTCGAAAATTCAAATGTGGGATTTTTAGATCTGCAAAATTAAAATCGAGAATTTTCAGATTTGAGTGTGAGAGAGAATGTGAAAATGTTAATTTATAGAAAAAATTAAAAAATAAAGCTAAAACTAAAATATGGGGTGAAAATGTAATTATTAACACCATCATCTTCATCATCCTCTTCATCGTCGTCCATAATCGGATTTTGGCTTGTCAAACTCTTCTAGATCTAGGTAAATTCACGGACGAAAACCTAGATCTGGGTTTCCAGATTTGGAAGTAGTGCATCTATCGGAAGTGGGGGTGGGTAGGGAGGGTTTAGGCGATGATTCAGAGTTGAAGATGGAGGTGTTCGGCAGTGGCTATGGTGAACGATGAATTTTATTGGTGGTTTTGCGATGTATGGTGGTTTTGTGCTTTCAAATTTGGATTTTCAAATCTGAGAGAGAGAAAGAGAGAGAGAGAGAGAGAAAACATGGGAGAAAAAAATGAAGATGACGAAGGCTTGTAGTAAACAGACCACGAAGACGACGAATCTTGCAGTGAACGGCTTTTGTGCCAGCGACGAAACTTGCAGGTATCTGTAGATTTGCTTGGAGTTCATACCATTTCCGGTGATGACTTCAGCAAAGACGATGAAAGCTTGTAGTGAACCGCTCACGGAGACTGCTCAACGTTCCTCCTGTTCACCGTCGCAACTGAGATTAGGGTTTGGAGAGAGTAAGAGGTGTTAAAGATAAGAGAGGGTGAACATTGCGGACTGGTTAGAATTTAGAGAGATAAAGAGAGTGAGAATTGTGGAATAAGTGATCGAGGATAAAGAGAGAAAAATAGATTAACGTTAACATAAACGAGAGAGAGGACTTTTTAAGAATATTTTTTTATCTATCAAGAACTAAAAACTTAATTAATTGTACAGAGAGGTTGAAGACTGAATGAACAATTAAAAAAACCTTTTCGTCTATGAAAAAAAGACTAAGGGTTTGTTTGATAACGACTTAATTTTTAAGTGCTGAAAATTTAAGTGCTGAAAATTAAGTGCTGAAATTTTAAGTGCTGAAAATTTAAAAATGTTATTTGATAAAATTGTGCTGAAAATTTAATTGCTGATTCTTTTTTATTTGTTTGATAAGTACAAAATTTGTATGCTAAAAATTATTTAATTTACGTAATTACTTTGGAATCAAAATAATGTGAAAAAAAAAATTGAGAACAAAATAATAAAATCAGGGTGTCATTTTTTAAAAAAAAATTATATTAAAATTAAAAGTAGAAATTAACCCAAAAATATGTAAATATTATGTACTTTTTATGTAATTTGATTGTTTAAATTAAATTATAACAATAATTTAAATATAAAATAAAATTAAAATCATAAAATAATCTAAAATTAATTCAATTCTCATTAATCCTAACTTTAATTAAACCCTCATAGGGAATCAAAGATAAAATTGTCAAAACATAATTTTTTTAAGTGAAAAATAATGGAGTACATTAAGCAAAATGAAATAAGTGAAGGGATTTTGGCTTAATTTTTCACTCATATTTTGACTTAATTTTTAAATTAACTTAATTAATTAAGTGATACTAATTATATTTATTAAATAAATTTAATTAATTAAATATTTAATATAATCAATTTTAAGCACTTAATTTGTTTATCAAATATGTCCTAAATAATAAAAATCGCTTTCAAAATGAGATTATTCCATTGAATTTTTCTAGGTTATAGGTTGGCTTGCTTCTTTTAGCCATCCCTACACAGGATCATAGCCCTCCCGTACTCTGTTGTCGTGACCCGCTTACCACTCGAAAACACAATTTGAAAAACGAATATCAAATCTCACCGTCCATTTTAACATCCCCCATCTGAAATTAAATCTCCGCCGTCAAATCCTATCTCCTGTTTCAGTATTCCGCTCGTCCGACATGGCATTTAACTGCTTTTAAAATCCGGGTTTGAAGTCCGCAGTATAAAAGGCCCCCAACCCACACGCACTGCGAGAGCGTTGAAACTGGGCGGTATATCGAGAGGGGGGGAAAAGGCAAGACAGTGAGACAGTGGAAGCTCAGAGATCTGAAGAAAAAATCAACGAATTCAGCCGTCGAATCGATGTAAGTTTCCATTTCTCTTTGATTTTTGCTTGAATTTCATCTTTTCGCGCCTTCAATTATGTTTGTTTATGGTTTATGGTTGATGTTCGAGCTGTGTTTTCGCAGCTTAGGGTTTTGTTCTGTTTCTAAATAACGAGTAATCTTTTTTTTTTTTCTGTTGATTTTTATGTTTTTCTTTGTGATGCTCTGTCTGTTAACTGTGTTTTCATGTTATTTGTAGCTCTCGTTTGCGGTTGATCACTGTAGCTCTGTGATTTTGTGATGATTTTTTGAAGTGTTTTTGAGTTTTTTTCCTTTTATGTATGATACATATTTCATTCAATATGTGTTTCACTCGTGCTGCATATTCTCGTTAGTTCAAAAGGCTGATGTATTTTATATCGATTAACAGAGATTGATGTTTGTTCGGAGCTGAGTTAGTTGGGTGGGTTTGACTTATAGAATAATAGTAAATTGGGTTGTTAATTTGAATTCGATAAGTTATGGGCGTGGAGGATTCGGTAGGTGAAGCAGCAAAGACAGTGGAGAATGGGGAGGCTGAACCAGGGAAAACGAGTGAAGTTGTGGTTGAAAAGCAGGGGGAAAAGAGTGAAGTGACAGAAATGGAGGAAGACACCAAAGACAGTGAGAAAGTTGAGACTCACGCAATGGATGTAGACAAAGAGGAGGTGAAGGAAAAAAAAGAGAGTGAAAAAGCAGTGGAGAAGGATGACAATGTTAGTAATGAAGGAGGAAAAGAAGAAAATGTTAAAGAAGGAGCTGTAAAAGATGAAAATATCAATAAAGAAGATGAAGACGACGCCGGAAGAGGTGAAAATAGCGGCAAAGAAGAAGAAACAATTAAGGCTGATAATAGCATGAAAGAAGCATCAGCAGCAGTAAAAGATGAAAATAGCAGCAAAGCAGAAGCAGTGAAGGACGAAAATGGCAGCAAAGGAGGAGTAGAAGCTAAAAATAGCAGTGAAGAAGAAGCAGTGAAGGTGGAAAATAGCAGCAAAGAAGTAGAAAAGGACGACAATAGCAGCAAAGAAGAAGATGAAAAAGAAGTTGAAAAAGATGACCCTGACGGCAAGGAAGTAGAAGAAGCAGAAGCAAGAAAAGAAGAAGATGACAGCAACGAAGAAGAAAAAGAGAAGGAACAGCATATGAGCCAGTCCATGGATGAGGACACTGATAAACACGGGGTGGAAGAGAGTGGGGTTAAGGTCAAGAAAATTGGGAGCTCAAAGGGGAATAAGGAAAAGCTGCACGGGGGTAAAGAAGGAAAAGGATCAAAGAAGCGTGGAAGGAATAAGAGTTCATTGGATGAGGACAACAATAAGAAAGAGGAATCGGCTGAGAAAACTAAAACGGAGCCGAAAACTCCTGTCTCTTCCTTAAATGAACGCCCTGTACGCGAACGGAAATCTGTAGAAAGGTTGGTTGCATCTATTGAGAGAGAGACTGTGAAGGATGTCCAGATTGAAAAGGTGTTATTCCTTATTACTGCTTGAGGTTTATACTGTTTGTCAAAGTTATTCCATTTTCTAATATAAAGTTCGGCACCTTTAGTTTGGGGACTATTTAATTAATAGTTTGGCTTGGGAATTGCAGGGTCGTGGGACTGCTTTGAAAGATATTCCTAATGGTATAGTTTTCCACTTCCTATTTTTTCCTTACTGTATTATGTGCTCCTTTTGGTTATAGACTCATAGAGTGTGTTTTTGTCATATTGGTTAGGCCTGATTTGAACCCATTGCTTTTTCTTTTTCTTGCTCAATACTTGGTAGATTTTGAAAGTACTTTTTCTTCTTTTCATTATTTTCCTGTTGCTTGACTGATTTGATTTTGGTAAATGGTTTGTAGTTCATGGCTTTTCACCTTGTCATCCTCCAGGGGAAACTATTGATGCTTTAGTAGGTCATCCGTAGAGAACCAAAATTCTTGCTTATCTGATCACATAGATTGTTAAATCTAATAGTTTTTTGAATCCTCGTAGTGTTGGAATACTATAATATGTCTGTTTGGGGTTGCCCATCATCCGTATGTTTCTATTCATTTAGCGTTCTATTTGACCATTCCTTATTTAGTAAGTGATTTTTACTTTTAAGTTATTTCTTCATACAAATATGTGAGAACCTCAGCAACAATACCACTCATTCGATATCCAAAAATCTTTAATGCAGAACAAATTTTACTGGAAATTTACCAGAAAGATGGTATGCATGACATAACTTTGAATTCAATTTTTTGAAATTTTGCTTGTTAAAAATTTATGTGCGGTATGATGATTGGGCTATATCTGTGGTTAAGGAAGTAATACTTGATTTATTGTATGGGTGTTGTACAAATGATATTTTGGGCATATTTAAAAGTAAAAGAGGTGCCCAAGATGCAGCATTTTAGCTGCCTGAAAGATATATTGCTGGCTGCTTAGGGCCCATTTGGTAACCATTTTGTGCCCATCCCATGCAGTGGAATGGGATGGGATGAGAATTCTGTTTCCTTCTTGGGAACAAAATCACGTTCGGTAACGACAATTTTTTTTGGGATCTGGGAATAGAATCGCATTTGGTAACGATTTTATCCAAGAACTTAAGAATGAACCCTAAACCACAATCAAGAAATCATCAAACAATTAAACCCTAAACCCCAATCGAAATCGAAATTCTAAAATCCACTTGAAATTGAAATTGAAATCGAAATCCTAAACCCCCAATCAAAATCAAAATTGAAATCCTAAACCCCAATTGAAACCGAAACCATTTCGACAATTGAAATCCGATTTGGGTTTCGATTCCGATTTTGAAATCCTAATTCGAACCAAGAAGCAGACGAGCGAACGACGAAGAAGAACAATGACGACGAGCGAAATTAACGAAGACGAAGGAACAACGAAGAACAACGATGACAAAGAACAATGATGACGAGCGAACGACGACGAAGAACCAGACGAACACGAAGAACAACGATGACGAGCGAACGACGACGATGAAGACGATGGAGAAGGAGGAAGGCAAAGACGAAGGCGATGGAGGATGATTATGGAGGACAAAGGTGATGGAGGTGATCGGAGTAGACGAAGCCGAAGCCTTTTTTTTGGTTGGGAATGGGATGGGAATAGATAGAAACAATTTTTTTTTTGTTTCTCATTTCTAAAGGAAAAAGTGGGATGGATTCTAGTTTTGGAATGGAATGGGAACGGAAATAAAATTTACCAAACACTATGCCCAAACAGAAATCCCAAAAAAGTTGGAATGGGATGGGAATTTTTGAGATGGGAATGGTTACCAAACGGGGGCTTAGATTTGGCCTCTTTTGCTTACTTAGCCCCCAAAAGGGTATTGGTGGCTTTGCTGCATTGTATACTTTTTTAATCCTCATCATATTAGAGCCCTTATCTTTGACATGGAGTCACTTAACAAAAATATACTATTGAAATTTATAGTGGCGTTTCTGGTTTTAAATCTTCAGTACTTCTGCTCGATGTCCATTTAGATATCTGAAATGGAATACAGTTAAGGGGCTCTGTTTATTGCTGTTCTAGCACTAAGCAAATCAAAATATTATTTTCTTTGCCGAGTCATTTAGCAGGGCATGATGCCGATTGACGCCTATTACCGTTATAGGTGTACTTCTGTCACCTGCTTTCTGATATATACAAAAAGAATATTAGTTAATGCTTAATTAAGATTGATGTCATGAAGATGTAAAATTATGGTTGCTATGACATCTTCATTGTTACTAGGTAGAAACTGGAAGCAGTTAGAAAACTATCAAGCACTTGTATCCTTCTATCAGCCCATTTTCAAGTTTTTATCATAGATAGGATATCTTTTTATTAAAAAAACTTAATTCTTTTCAATATTTTTGATCACCAAATTAGAATGGGTGGAAGAATAAGTTTTTCGGAATGTCAGTTGAATCCATTGGGTGGCTGCTGAGTTGTTTAATTGATTTTTCCAATAAAATCTTGTGTTGAAGTTTAGTTTCACCCAAAAATTTATTATTTATAAGGGCAGTCAGTTCCCAAGTCTCTCTTTGCTAGAATTGCTCTTTGCTTGAAACTGATTCATCAGGAATGCTATTGGGTAAGCAGTGAATATTTGGAATTTGGTCATTGTCCTTTAATTTGTTAATAGTTACTGTTTCATGATTGTTTCCAGTGCAGTTCTCCAGAATGTTTTGTTTAGTGATCTTTTTTCATTTTTTTTTGGGGGTGTATCCTTTTCATTTGCAAACTTAGTGGCACTTTTTTGTTGACAGGCTTTATCTTATCATGAGATTCAATGTGCTTATGAATATAGCTCTATGCTACCTATATGAGTAATTAAAAATTTATGGCATTTCTACCCATCCCTGTATTTTTATTAAATGGATTATTATGATGTACTTTATGCCAGTGGATTAATCAATACAAGTGACATTATCCGAAAACTGTTTTTCATTTCAGTGGCGTACAAGTTATCAAGGAGGAAGGTCGATGATACTATCAAGTTACTTCATACGGTCCTCTTTGGAAGGAGAGGAAAGGTGAGGTGGATGATGAAGGGTTTCCATGTCAACTTTTACTGTGATAGTTAAAAATGTAGTTCTTCTGATCAATAAAATTGATAGCAAATAAGGAGCAAAATATTTGCCCGATGAACAAACAGAAAAACACTCATAATTTTGAAGAATTGCAGTCAAATTGTCTACTAAACATACACTACCAAAACTGGGTGTTATAACAAGAGAGACCGATGAAGGCTGGCATCTTAAGAAGTGCAAGCCCGAGCTTGGATAAGCATAGGCAGAAGCTTCTCAAAACCCTTGAGAGATAGGAAGACATAAATCTTATGATGGTGTGCTAAACATAATTGCACGGTATAAACAAAATCATTTTCCACTTGTGAACCCTATGCATATCTCTGATTCTAGTTCCGGACTTGGAAAGTTATTTAGCTTCTAGGAGAAGGAACCAAAGTTATTTGGCTACTAGGAGAAGAAAACCATACTCCTACCGTTGGTGCACCAATCTTCTCTAAGGTACAGATCTCCAGTCACAATTAAAGGCACAACCTACAACAAAATAGGATTTGGGGATGCGGAGAGCATCCAGGACACCCAGAAACAATATCTAGCTTTCTGATCTGAAACTTAGCTGAATTGGTCCTAGGAAAGTGATATGATGCCATGTCATAGATGTATAAAAGAACACAGCCAATCGCGGATTCTTTGAATGCTTATAGTCTTTGAATTGTTGTGCTTTCTCCTGTTCAGTTGCAATTTTGCTACCAAATTAAACATATGTCGGCTGTATTTTAATAAGATATGTCTGTTCAGTGCATCTTTGTTTTGTATTTTTTGTTGTTGCACTTAAACATGTCGTTACAGGGTGTATACGTTAGTATGCTGTTTTGGCTGTAACTTGTGAATTTTCCTTAACCTCTTATTATGAGTAGAAATAAAAATAATTTATCAATTTTTGGTCAGCTTCAGAGAACTAGAAGTTCTGTGGTTGGTTCATATGTCATTTTTCTGTAATATTATGCTTGTTTACTGTTTGACAATCTTGAATTTTGCAGGCAGCTCAGTTCAAGAATAACATCTCACGGTTTTCAGGATTTGTGTGGCACGAAAAAGACGAGGTAATTATTTTGTTATTTGATAAGCTATGTTTAAATTTTTATACATAACAAGAATTATGTCTATTCTTTTCAAAAGGTAATTAAAATACTAGGTGTAGTATTTATTTATGGAAGACTAGGTTTCACACACGATTGCAAGGTTGTGCGTTTTACGGATACCAACAGCCGATCCATAAAATTGGTTGCGAAGTTGATTTTTTGGGGTGGGTGGGTGGCTCCTCCTGAATATTTCTAAAAATTAGAGGGAGCTTATGTAAAATTTCAAGTTTTTAATAGATTTCCTCCCTAAAAATATGGGGGTAAAACTTGAAAGTAAAAATTCTCAGAAGTTTAGGGTGGCTTGATTTCCCCTTGGGCTCCACTTGTATCTGTCGCATATGGGTATTTATGACCTTCTGTTATTTAATTTTTTTTTCGATTGCAGGAAAAGCAAAAGATGAAAGTAAAAGAAAAACTTGACAAGTGTGTCAAAGAGAAATTGTTGGAGCTCTGCGATCTGCTAGATATACCAATTGTGAAGACTACTACAAAGAAGGTTTGTTGACATCTTACTGCCACATGTAGGGACTAAAAATTGAGTCTGGAGCATTGACGTTTGCCAACCAGTAACCAATCACAGTCTTGATGCAATTTTCATGCTAGGTGGTATTGTTATTTTTCCTCCTCCAATACCTCAATTAGATGCGCATACTTACAGATGCGTTTTCACACTAACTCACTCAATATTTTTAAAAATTGTGTCAAATTATCTAAGGATATCATTAATTTTGTTCATTTGTGTTAAATTATGCCATGTATTTATGATACTAGTTAATTTTTTGTTGATATATTTCTTCCTATTCATAACACCCTTATCTATTTTGCTTTAAATTATATTCCTATATGTATATATTATACATATACCTAACTATATACACCAAATCAGTTTGAAGAGTTTCATCATGCATGCAGGAGGATATTGTAGTAAAGCTGTTTGACTTTTTGGAGGCCCCCCATGCTACCTCCTCTGAGTTGCTTTCCGAAAAAGAGCAGGTTCACTTACCCTGTTACTTAAAACACAAATTTCGCAAAGAAGTTTGTTAGCTTTTTTGAGCTTAATATGTTAAAATCTGCTTTCCAGTCAAGTAAGGGGAAGAAGCGGAAGAGGTCTGGCCCGTCTGGGAAAGGAACTCCATCAATGTCTGGGAGTAATTCTTCAAAACGCTCAAAGGTATACCCTTGATACTTGATAGTGTCCATAGTTGAAATTCTGAATCAAAATGTTTAATCACCCATTATGGAGTACTAGTATCTACCCCGTGCCTAAAGGCTCTAATTTTAATTCAATTCATTAATCTTGAATATCCTATAGTCAGTTAAATACATTAATCATGAAAAAACGTTTTGTTGAGAGTTTGTTATATAGCTTCTCAACAAAATTGAAATCAACGGTTGGAATGTCCCCACCATCCAATTGTGAAAAATATCTCAAATTTTAAAATATGTCATGATCTATTTAACTCCATTAATTCCTTCCATAATGAAGAGTGGCTCTAGTTCAACTCTTCCATGATCCTCCCATGGGCCTTTTGCTCCAACATTTTGGGGGTGCAGAAATCGAAGGATGACATCATTTTGAATGTGAGATGTGCATGCAAACAGAGTCACACAACCACAGGAGGATTCAAGCCTTTTTTATTTTTCAGTTTCTGTGAATTCCAATTTAAAGGGCTTCAATTTTCTCTCACAGTTATTTATTTTTGCGTGCTGGTTTTTCAGAGCAAAAAAACGAGTGAGGGTGCAGCTGAAGGGGGAGATACGAAAAAGGGTACATCTGAAACTGAAGATGAGATGGAGGAAGAACATACAGAAGAACATGAACACGAGGAAAATGTGAATGGTGTTCCCGAAAAATCTGATGATGATATGGCCCAGGAACCTGAAAGTATGGATGATGAAATTGAATCCGAAGAGTCCGAGGATGAGAAGCGAAAAAAGAAACAAAAATCGAAAAGATCATCGACAAAGGAATCTGCTGGGAAGCCAGTAACCAAGAAAAGTAAGACTGCTAAGAAATCAAGCAGTGCTCCTAAAAAGGCTCCATTGAAGTCCTCATCAAATCTGTCTGAGGATAGTGATAGTGATGCAAGTCCAAAGACAACCTCAAGTAAAAAGAAAAATGCTGCAGCGGTGGTGAAGGAGAAGTCCTCAACTCCAAAGAAATCGTCTTCAAAAGAGAAAGCTGGTAAGTAATGGATTATTGTTCTCTTCCTTTTTTCATAAATCCAAATTTATTTTGAGGTTCATATTGTACTAAGTCAGAAAAAATGTTTTTTTTTTAAGGGCGAATCACATTTTGGTCCTCGTAGTTTTGCCAAGTTATTTAGTCCTCCAACTTTGAAATAAAACAATTTTATCCCTTAAACTTTGCAAATAGAGTCTATTTGGTTCTCCTATTAAAGAATTGCTAGGATAGACGGAAAAGACTGTAAATTGATTTGCACTTGACACCCCATATCTTTTTTGGTTATTTTTTTGAGTTGGATATTTTAACAGTATTTAAAACAAGTTCAAGCCATACACTGGTGGTTATTGGTAATTGTGATGATGGGGGTTAGGATGGGTTTGTGCAGCTGAGGTGTTCTAATAATGTGATATCCTTTTCTATCCATTCCAATGGTTTTTCTTTTTAAACGAAGGACCAAATAGACTCGATTAACAAACTTGAGGGGTGATATTGGACTAATTGCTAAAACTACGAGGACCAAAAATGTAATTTGCCCTTTCGTTGAATATAAATTTGTTCTGAGATGGTATTTTTCATGAAATGGGGATAATATCTTCACCTGAGTCATTATTCTGAAGAATTCTGTGTTTATTGAAGGGAAAAAGGTGCTTAAAAGTAAGGATAAGCCTAAAGCGGATAAATTAAGGCCAAGTGACGATAAGCTCAGGAATGCAATATGTGAGATTCTTAAAGTAGTTGACTTCAACACGGTAAGTGGACGTAACTTTAACTTTGTCGGTAGTTGGGTTGCATGTTATTAATTAATTAATTAATTTATTTTAATAATACAAAGTTTATTTTTCTTTAAAACTATTCTGTCAATGGTCAAAACCGATAGTTAGCTTCTTGCCTCAGCAAATGTGTTTCATGTTTAGTTCTTCTGCACCTGTTTATATGACATTTGTAATTCTTGATTCATTTTCCAGGCAACCTTCACCGACATTCTGAAGCAACTCGGTATGTACTCATAAAAACCTCCTTTCAATTTATAGAATGCGTTACGAGAATGGCTTTATGAAAATTGTGCATACAAACTTAAAAAAAAGTGTTTGTTAATATATACTCGTTCTAGTTTTGTTGGGAAAATTGCATTATGTTGCATTTAGTGAATGCCCGAAAATAGTTCATTCATTGGGTAGCCTGAGAAAAAGGATTTAGGATGTGTTTGGTTGCGTGGAATTAACACATCGGAATTGGGAGGTGGAAATGAACCCATATATGTGGTGCATTTGGGTAAGGTATTTGAAGAAGGTATTTTGTTAAGAAAAATTTACAAATTCCTTCTTGAAATGAAATATCTACTTCCAATACCTTACCCAAACACACCCTAGGTTGCGTTTGAGTAAGGTAATTCAAGGAGGGATTTCACTTTGAAAAGGAATTTCAAAGTGAAGAAGATATTTTGAAGAAGGTATTTTGCTACGAAGGTATTTGAATAAGGTATTTTGTTAAGAAAAATTTACAAATCTCTTCTTGAAATGGAATATCTTCTTCCAATACCTTACCCTAACACATCCTAGGTTGCGTTTGAGTAAGGTAATTCAAGGAGGGATTTCTCTTTGAAAAGCTTCACAAATTCTTTTTCAAAAATCCCTTGTTTGGGTACTAACTAAAAGGGATTTGTAAAACCAATTAAATTTATAAAATGGAATTTTAAAGGAGGAAAATGGAATTTCTAAATCCTTTCGAAGCAGGTGTTGTCTCAAATCTCTCTAAAAAGGGATTTCACTTCTCCTAATAGGTATAATTAAAATTGTAACATAGGGATACAATAGGTATAAAAATATTATAATTAAAATGATATTACTAAAATTATATTATGAAAATTATATTATTAAAATAGGTATGAGACTATTAATTACTAAAATAAAAATTATATTATTTGGTATATTTTTACATTTTCTATTATTAAAATTTAATGGTTTTCAAATTTTGCGTACAAATACTTACCTATCCAAACAAGTAAATTATGAAATTACGCAATCAAATTCTTCATCTAAAATAGTTATTCAAACAAGAAATTTTTAAATGATGGGATTTCAAAATTCAAAATTTTGAAATCCCATCATTTACAAATTTCAGGAATTTATCAAATCCTTTTTACCCAAATGCAACCTCAGAGTGTGCTTGGACAAGGAATTTGAGAAATTCATAAAACTAAGAAATTATGGGATTTGAAACTTTGAATTTTAAAATCCATTCATTTGCAAATTCTTTGTTCTGTTATATTTTTGAAATTGGAATCTTATTGATGTAATTTAATTTCGAGATGGAGAGGTATACATCGTTATGAACGATTTACAAATAACATGTCTCTAGGATGTATTTTCAGATGTCATTTTACGCCCCTCTAAATCCCATTTTGAAATTCCATTGAATTTTGTAAATTCCTTTTTGAACTAGCCAAACAATGAATTTTGAATTTCTGAAATTCGTTATCCACATAAAATCCTCTTGAAATCCTTCACCCAAATGCACCCTAAATCTTGAAATTACTATGCTTTCATTTCCAGTTCTATTTTCGAAACTTCAATTTCCAGATTCCAAACACTACCTTAAATAAGCAAAATGAGATGTATATAATTGCTCATGGTAGCTCCTTTGTCTCATGGTAGTTCCTTTGTAGACTATGGTGCTATGGGCTCCGTTTGGTGTTCTTCACGATAATCAAACTCTGTTTCTAATTTTGCGGACTTCTTTGTTAAAAAACTTCAAATCTTTTTGCTTCTAATAGTTCTAGTACAGTTAAGGGGCTTCGACAATTGCACTCCTGAAGTTTGACCATTATTTCACTTTGGCCCCCCATAGTTGCTATTTAAACACTTTACCTTGAAGTTCCATAATCATCTCACTTTTGTCGAAATCAATTACTAATTACAATTTTGGACGATAAACAGTCAATAAGCTCTTTCTGACTCTCTCTACATATTATGTTACATATATATATTTCTGATCATTTTGGCGGGAAGGAGAATGGGATGGAAGAGCATGATAGAATTTCCTATAAAGCCTCATAAAAACAGTTAGGTACATGGCAAACAATTGTTTTCTGTTCAAAACTGTAATTGGGATAATAACTTGAACTGTAGTGGGATGATTAAGAAACTTGAAGGTGAAATATTTTCAAATTGAAACCACGGGCCAAAGTGAGATATTGGTCAAACATTGGCGGTATTAAGTGTCAAACCCCTATGGTTATATATTGAACGACGGTTGTAATATCAGCGTTAGCTGAAAACTGTTCCTTTTTTAAAGGAATCCTGTTAAAATAGAAAACGGTTTCATACTAACGTTTGTTCTCTCAATTGCTCTCCTTTCAGCTAAGCGCTTCAACACGGATCTCACACCGCGAAAGGCTGCAGTAAAGCTAATGATCCAGGAAGAGCTTACAAAACTAGCTGATGAAGGAGACGACGAGGAAGAAGGAGGAGACGGTGAAAAAGACGAACCAAAACCTTCTGGCCAAGGCCTCAAGGCCTGATTTTAACCCTAAAAAGAACAAAAAAAGGAGTATGGACACACACTTCAACTCCTCCTCTCTCCCTTTTCCCTTTATTAGCTTATAATTTCTCTCTGTTTTACTCTGTAGACTATATATATTTTTGTGAGTTTGTAATTTATAATTAGTCTTACAGTCACAGATAAAGTTAGTTGTTTTGCTTATCTCTATCTGCAGGATTGCTTGCAGCTTCTTAGTTATTACATGAAACAAAGAACAAAAAAAAAAAAAAACCCATTAATTACTAGGTTGTTTTCATGTTTTGTTGAACTAACCCTTTGTGGACAGGGGTATGAATTTGTTGAAGGGGAGACAACAAGCCACGCGCAATCATTCTAGTATGTCAGTTGTTTTGGAGGTATGTTCACTTTTTCTATTGGGGCCGCCTCTTAATTGTGTAATGTCATAACCAATAAATGCTCCACTTTTTAGTGTAGTGGGATCACTTAAAAATGCACTGTTTATGATTGTTATCTTTAGTTTGGTGAATTATTACTATTTTGATGGGAAAGTTTGTTTATGTTGGGTTAAGATTGTTTGAGTGCCATGTTTTGTGATGTTTTAGTTTTTGCAGTGTAGTCCCTGAAGTTTGATTTTTGTCTCTAATTGGTCACATCTCAAACAATAGGTGCATCATTATTGAGGGAAAATGGGTGTTTTTGCTGGGTTAAGATTGTTTTGAGTGCAATCTTGGCATGTTTCGTGATGTTTTAGTTTTTGCAGTGTAGACCCTGAAGTTTGATTTTTGTCACTAATTGGTCAGATCTCAAACAATAGGTGCATCATAATTGAAGGAAAATGGGTGTTTTTGTTGGGTTAAGATTGTTCGAGTACAATCTCGGTGTGTTACGTGATGTTTTAGTTTTTGCAGCATACTCCCCGAAGTTTGATTTTCGTCTCCAATTGGTCACATCTCAAATAATAGGTGCATCATAATTGAAGGAAAATGGGTGTTTTTGTTGGGTTAAGATTGTTCGAGTACAATCTCGGTGTGTTATGTGATGTTTTTGTTTTTGCAGCGTACTCCCCGAAGTTTGATTTTTGTCTCCAATTGGTCACATCTCAAATAATAGGTGCATCATAATTGAAGGAAAATGGGCGTTTTTGTTGGGTTAAGATTGTTTGAGTGTAATCTCGGCGTGTTACGTGATGTTTTTGTTTTTGCAGTGTACTCCCTGAAGTTTGATTTTTGTCTCCAATTGGTCACATCTCAAATAATAGGTGCATCATAATTGAAGGAAAATGGGCGTTTTTGTTGGGTTAAGATTGTTTGAGTGCAATCTCGGCGTGTTACGTGATGTTTTTGTTTTTGCAGTGTACTCCCCGAAGTTTGATTTTTGTCTCCAATTGGTCACATCTCAAATAATAGGTGCATCATAATTGAGGGAAAATGGGTGTTTTTGTTGGGTTAAGATTGTTCTGTGTGCAATCTCGGCGTGTTACGTGATGTTTTAGTTTTTGCAGTGTAGTTCCTAAAGTTTGATTTTTGTCTCTAATTGGTTTGATCTCAAACAATGGGTGCATCATAATTGAAGGTAAATGGGTGTTTTTGTTGGGTTAAGATTGTTCGAGTACAATCTCGGTGTGTTACGTGATGTTTCAGTTTTTGCAGTGTACTCCCTGAAGTTTGATTTTTGTCTCCAATTGGTCACATCTGAAATAATAGGTGCATCATAATTGAGGGAAAATTGGTGTTTTTGTTGGGTTAAGATTGTTTGAGTGCAATCTCGGTGTGTTACATGATGTTTTAGTTTTTGCAGTGTATTCTCTGAAGTTTGATTTTTCTCTCCAATTGGTCACATCTCAAATAATAGGTGCATCATAATTGAGGGAAAATGGGTGTTTTTGTTGGGTTAAGATTGTTCTAAGTGCAATCTCGGTGTGTTTCGTGATGTTTTAGTTTTTGCAGTGTACTCCCTGAAGTTTGATTTTTGTCTCTAATTGGTCAGATCTCAAACAATAGGTGCATCATAATTGAAGGAAAATGGGTGTTTTTTCCGGGTTAAGATTGTTCGAGTACAATCTCGGTGTGTTACATGATGTTTTAGTTTTTGCAATATATTCCCTGAAGTTTGATTTTTGTCTCCAATTGGTCACATCTCAAATAATTCACCTAATTGAGGGAAAATGGGGGTTTTTGTTGGGTTAAACTGTTGAGTGCAATCTCGGTGTGTTTAGTGATGTTTTAGTTTTTGCAGTGTACTCGTTGAAGTTTGATTTTTCTCTAATTGGTCACATCTCAAACAATAGGTGCATCATAATTGAGGGTAAATGGGTGTTTTTACTGGGTTAAGATTGTTGGAGTGCAATCTCGATGTGTTTCGGTGATGTTTTAATAATTGAGGAAAAGTGGGTGTTTTTGTTGGATTGAGATTGTTCGAGTGCAATCTCGGTGCGTTTCGGTGATGTTTTAGTTTTTGCAGTGTACTCCCTGAAGTTTGATTTTTGTCTCTGATTTGTTTAGTCGACATGTTTGGGTCACATCTCAATTGTCGAAATGACAATTGGTGCATCATAATTGAGGTTATCTAGTTTGGTGAATTAGTACTATTTTGATGGGATAATGTGTGTTTTTATTATGTTCCGTGATGTTTTAGGTTTTGCAATGTTTTCCCTAACGTTTGATTTTTTATCTCCAATTGGTTCAATTGATATGTTAGGTCACTAACTCAATTGTCATAATAACAATAGGTGCATCATAATTGAGAGAAAATGCTTTGTTTATGATTGTTATGTTCAGTAGTACTACCATTTTTTATGGGAAAATGGGTGTTTTTATTCGGTTAAGATAGTTCGAGTGCAATCTCGGTGTGTTTTGGGATGTTTTAATTTTTACAATATACGCCATAAAGTTTGAATTTTGTCTCTAATTGGTTTAATTGACACGCTAGCATCATAATTGAAGAAAAATGCATTGATGACTTTTGTCTTTACTTTATTAGTACTAATTTGATGAGAAAATGGGTGTTTTTATTAGATTAAGATTGTTAATCTCACTGTATTTCCTAATGTTTTAGTATTTGTAATGTACAACTGAAGTTTGATTTTTGTCTCTAATTGATTTAGTCAGCATGTTTTGGTTTAGGTGAATCATAATTGAAGAAAAATTGCTTTGTTGCTGATTTTTATCTTTAGTTTATTATTATTATTATTACCTAAGCGAAGGTCCTAAGTAAAATAAAACCGACACCTTAAAAAAACAAGAACCTTCAAACCCCCCTATTTGAAGGAATTTTTATTCATCAAATGAAACTTTTCTTAGAAACTATTGCATTGATGAATTGATTCCTTGGATCTCGACGATTGGAAATTAGTTATTTTTGTTAGTCTAAATCGTACTTTGCACCCTTGAAGTCTTATTTTTGTTTTTAATTGGTTCAATTAAACATGTTTTGGTCGTCATAATTGTGAGAGTAGTAACAACACGAGCTTCACACATGCATCTCGAGGAGAAATTAGGTGAAGAATTGTGATTCAAGTGTTGTTGTTTGGCAATTAAAATGATCAAAATGTGTCGGTTGATTGAACCAATTAGAGAAAATAATCAAACTTCAACGCGATTAAGTTATGAAAATTGAAAAATCAAGCGACATCTCGAGATTGCACCCAAACTTCAAGGGTGCAAAGTGTACTTTAGTGGTCTTATTATTACTAGGCTATGACTAGTTGAAAGAAGAAAAGTAGTGTGCTCTAGGTCATGATTAAGAAAGATATTATGGAGAAAATTAGAAAGTTAAAGTAATGAGAAAATAATGTCTTTTCACTTTATTGGTCTATGTCTAGAAGAACATGTACATGTGTCTTTATCATGTGGACTCCAAGTCCATATTCACACTAATGCTTTCACAATTCTTATCCTTTATTAATGCTCATTTAGTTTCATATTTATGGGAGGTTTTTGCACTTTGCACTCCTAAAATTTTGGAGAATTTTCACTTTTGACTTGGGTAATTCAATTTGTCCAAAATTTTCACTTTTGACTTGGGTAATTCAATTTGAAAACGTCAAACCTCTCGAAGTATCTAAGTCTTGTCAATTGAATCAAAATTATTAATTTTGTCGTTTTTTTGACAGAAATCTTATTGGGTGATTTTCGTCAAAAATAATGGTGGTGCTAACAATTTCAACCCACTTAACACGATTTCGATGTTTCAAGATTTAATGCGTTCAGATGGAAAGGACAAGAGGTAGAATGAGATTTCTTCAAAATTTGAAGGGTGCAAAGTGCAAGAAACATTTTTTTGGCTTGTTGGGTTAGGAATTTAGTAGTATGACCATTACTTGTGTTTGTCTCTATTTGAAAAATTCTTTTTTATTTTATTTTATTTTTATATGCTAGCTTTATGGAATCACTAATTATTTTGTGGGATTAGGCTATAACAAATTATTTTTCACCACTATAAGTTCGTATTCAATTCAGATTTTTGTGTCTAAAGACATTGGTTAAATTTGTAAGATTGAAAAAATAATTATAAAATAATTATAAAAAATTGGTTAATTAAATATAAATATGCAATGTACCGGCTACTAATTTAATTTAACTGTCTTAAAAGTATGAGAGTGAAATCTTTGGTGACGGAGTATTTTAGTCAAAAAAAATTTGTAACTCGATTTATTTTTATTTTTTTCAAATTAATTCTAACTCTTAATAAACAAGCATTTTAAATCATTTATCCTAATTTGTTTTATATTTTTAACTTAAAAATATAGATGCCAAACTATTCCTCAAATTATTATATCTAAGAGTTACTTATAAGTAAGGGATCTTTGGTTAATAGTTTCAAAATTTTTGATCTTTTATACCAAGTGCGTCAAGTTTATTTTGGATAAAACACTTTTATTTTTTTATTAGAATTATAAAAAGAAACAAAAAAGTGCTGCAATTTTTTAATCTTTTGCAACTCTAACAAAAAAAGAAAAAAGTTGCAAAAAATTAATTCAATTCCGAAAACAAAATCGATCAACATTTGGAATTGTTGAATGTAATTACGCAATATTCAAATCTAGCGATTGGCTATCATTAAAAACTAATTAATAGGATATATGCGTAATAGTTTGGACTTATTGAAAAAAAAAGAGATTTTATTATGGCCCCCAAAGCCCATGACTAATTTATTTTTATACCCATATAACCATTTAAGTTTTGAAAAAAATTCAATTGACATAGAGTAATTATTTGTTGTACAGTAATATTTACATTCCCTATTCATTATGTTGTTGACATTGTTGTTGTACAGTAACATTTGTATCCCCCATTCATTATGTTACTATTAATATTGTTGTTGGGTAATAACATTTGCATCCTTTCATTAATTATGTTGCAATTGATGTACTGAAAGAATATGTATTTTGATTTATTTTAAATAATAAATATATAAATGGTATTTTCTCAATATGGGTTTATGAGTGGTGACTCATTTTAATTTTAATAGTAAAAGTGGGGTTCTCTCTATTTTTTTCAAAAAAAAAATACAAGAATAAAAATATATTAATGGTTAAACTTGATAATTTATTGGACTGAACGCGTATTATTCAAAATGCTTAAAATTCTTGACTCCTTTCATTTAAGTAGTCACAATTCTTTTTTTCGGTATTACCCACAAGTGTCACATCCACGCAGTATATGAGACTAATTTCGTTCGGAGTATGTGGTTGTCATTCTCAACAAGTATTTTTCTGCATGCTCAAACCTTTGACATTGCAAAAGTTTTTCAACTGTTTTAATTCAAGTGGATCTTATCATTTGAGTCACATCACGGTGGTAATACTTGATGATATGAAAAACACATGTTTGTGGAAATTATGTTATTTTGTTTTTGGTAATTTACTCTAAAATGAACAAAGTGGGGTAGCTTGTAGTGGGAATTAAATCAAACTCAAACAGAAATTTTTGTTCATTGAAACCTACCAACCGCACTACACCTAAAAAGTAAAATTGTAAAAAAATAAAAATCAAGCCAATAATAAGGCATTTTTTTAATAATTTTTTATTTTTAAGAAAATAAAATATTTATTTTTAAAAATATATTTTTTTCCTGAACCCCAAATTTTACAACTTATTGTTCCCCAAATCAACTCAGTACTACGATTTCGAAAACTTTAATAATTATGTTAAATTCACACGTACATGAAACGAGTTGGAACAGTAAAATGATCGAAATATTCTTAATCAAACGTTGACTGTTATTTTAACTTAACAAAATCTTGCTCAGGGGCGAATTTGGAACAAAAATTAAATGTCAATGATCAAAAGCGCCTATTTCCAAATGCAAGGGGCTAATTGAGCACCCAAGTCATTTATCAGGGACAATATAATATGATTTCTCTATAGATATTTTGCCAAATATCTTTGATTTTTTATTTTTATTACTTAATTTTTAATTAATATTTTTATTAATTAAAAAATGGTGCCTAAGTAATGCCATGCCAATGGAAAATGAAAGTCCATTAAAAGAAAAATGAAATGTGAAGTACAAAAGTCTCTATTTCCAAATGCGACGGGCTAATTGAACACCCAAGCCATTTGTCATGGATTAAAAAAATCGTTATCTAAAAAAAATCGCAATGAGTTTCATGTAGTGCAATAATTTTAGACTACAGAAAAAAATACTGTAATACCTGGACTGTATGAAAAAAAAAAATCTTTTAAAACTAGCTTATTTTGAATTGAAATTAAAAATTAGAAAAGTTCAAATTTGATTTTAAATATGTTTTCGAATAGCAAAGATTAATTTATTTTTTTGAGTTTTTTTATTTTTGTTTTATAGGAGATCAATAAAATATGATTTCTCCATAGATATTTTCCCTAATATCTATGTTTTTCTTTTTGATTAATATGTCATTGATAGGGAAACATTCACATATATATATTTGAACAAATTTGTTTTTGATTTTTTATTTTTATTACGTATTTTTATTTTTATTTTAAAATGGTGACTAAGTCGTGCCACCTCGATGGAAAATGAAAGCGAACTCATTCATTAAAAACGCCAAATCAAATATACACAAATCATCGTTCGCGTCTAAGATAACAACTAAGCCGAGCGTTTTAGTGAACAGTTTACAAGATGCCGTCGAAGAACTTATTCTTTTCCTTTATTCTCGGGTGATCGGAAAGCTTCTTTTGCCTTACCTTCTAATAAGCGTTACAATAATTATTTTTATTTTTATTACGTTTTTTTTTTAATATTTTAAAAAATGGTGACTAAGTCGTGCCACCTCAATGGAAAATGAAAGCAAACTCATCCATTAAAAATACCGAATCAAATATACACAAATCATCGTACGCATCTAAGATAACAACTAAGCTTAGTATTTTAGTGAACAGTCTACGAGTTGTCGTCGAAGAACTTATTCTTTTCTTTTATTCTCGGGTAATTGGAAAACTTCTTTTGCCTTACTTTCTAATAAGCGTTACAATAATTATTTTTATTTTTATTACGTTTTTTTTTTAATATTTTAAAAAATGGTGACTAAGTCATGCCACCTCAATGGAAAATGAAAGCAAACTCATCCATTAAAAATACCAAATCAAATATACACAAATCATCGTACGCATCTAAGATAACAACTAAGCCGAGCGTTTTAGCGAACAGTCTACGAGATGCCGTCGCAGAACTTATTCTTTTATTTTATTCTCAGGTGATCGGAAAGCTTCTTTTGCCTTACTTTCTAATAATAGTTTAGAAGGCGAATGAGGGGCGCTAATTACGCCTATTCCTAATCCTAAATGATTGTTTTTTTAACTCATACCGTTTAAGCGTCACAATAATTATTTTCAGATTTTTTTTTTCAAAAATTGCAATAATTTTTACGGGTTTTTTTTTTAATGTGAATCCCGAACTTAAAAACCAATCAACTCAGTATTATAATTTTTTAAAAATTCAATAATTTAAAATTCCTAAGTCACCTTTACATTAAAAAATTATAGGGAAACATTCGTATATAATCGTACACACGTTTTTTTATTTTATTTTTATTACGTATTTTTTTAATTATAAAATGTTGCCCACGTAACGCCACCCCAATGGAAAACAAAAGCGAACTCATCCATTAAACAAACCAAATCAAATATACACATATGACGGTATGCATCTACGAAAACATCTGAGCGTTTTAGTGAACAGTCTACAAAACTAAATTTTTAACTCACACTGTAGTAGCGTTATAATAATTCTTTTCAGAAACTCAAAATCACACTATAATACATAAAAAGTTATATTCCAAAAATTGTAATAATTTTTAAAATGTACAACGAGTTTTGAAATTTTAACAGTAATTTTGAAATTTTGAAAAAAATACAATATAACACGGGAACTATATGGACTAAAATTTTAATTTCGTAGACTGTTCATCCAAAAATTTTAATTTTTGCTATTTTATAATTCATAATTTTACTACTACTACTAGTACTACCTTGTTCGACCGGTGGAGGAGCCCGATCCATGGTAACCGGATCCGATCTTACCCGACCCACCATCATATGCATTAGAGCCGTACACGTGTCCCTGATGGGGAAGCCCCATCATCATCACATTCGGAGCCATCCCACCGTAGATCCCACCGCCCTCACCGTATCCGCCACCACTGTTCCCCATATTGCCATAACCGCCGCCACCGCCGGCGCCGGTAGCTGTTCCTCCGCCGCTGTCCTTCTCCTGTCTTCCGGCCAAGGCGCTCTTCTCCCCTTCCATGTCCCTGAACCTCTGCAGGTAGATCTTCAGCGGCTCGACGTAGTCTTCGAACCCTAGCGTCGTCATGGCCCAGAGCAAATCGTCTCCGTTGATCGTCTTCCGCTTCTCTCTCTGACACTTGTCGGAGGCTTCACCGGTGATGAAGCTGATGAACTCCGACACGCACTCCTGAACCGTCTCCTTTGCGTCCTTCGAGATCTTCGCGTTCGCCGGCAACGCTTTTTTCATGATCCTGCTCACGTTCGCGATCGGCAGCAGCCTGTCCTGCTCCTTCAGGGACAGCTCGCTGTTGCCGCTGTTTCTGTGGCTGTGTCCTCCGGACTCGTTATCTGAATCCGCCATTAAATTCGAGAATCGAGCTTCTCTGATGTCAAACGAAGCTCAAAAATCAAGGTATCCGTTTCCTTTTCGTTGAATTAATACCTATATCTACGCTAAGATCAAAAAACTCCGATCGATTATGAACGGATCGAGTTCGAGAGAGAAAATTATAGCTAGTAGATTCTAATTTCCGAGAGAGCAATTCATCGGATATTCAGAAACTCATAGGCTTCGATCCATTCAAAAAAAGAGAAGATAATCAAAAGACTGAAATCTAAAGCATCAAATTCAGTCGTTCACGAGTATGAATCAAATACCTATGAACAAGAGAGTACGTAAGATTGAAATTTCGACAAATTTAAAAAACTCGAGATCTTCAAGCATTCAAATCTAACAGATTCACAGCCTTCAATCTGCATCCAACTAATCCTAATTCCCAAAACACAATCAAAACTTCGATTGAAAGACGTTTTCGAAGTAGATTTCAGATCCAACGCAACGAAGATTCACGAAGAAATACATGAATCGAACCTCCGGCGACCCCGGCGACCGGGAAAAGAAAAAAATCGATGAGAGAGAGGAAGGAGAGATAGATAGATGAGGAGCGAATGGGAGATCCGTTGGATCAATTGCTATAATAACGGAATCGAGGAGAGACACGTGGACGTTTCTGAACCGTTGCTTGTCGATAACTATAGCGTTCCAGCGAACGAATTTATGACCGTCGATTCGATGAACTTAGGAATGATCCTGGCCGTCTAAATCGCATATGGCACCCTTGGTCGGCTATAAACTCGATTTTTTTAATTTTATTTTAAATTAAAGCTTAGGGTTTTGACACTTCATACCCCTAAAGTTTAATCAAAATATCATTTTGGTCCCCCATTATATCAATTTGAACATATAACACCTTAACGTTTCTTAAATCACCCCGCCTATGTCCGGGTCACCGTCACCATCCCCATTACAACTCTGAATAAAAAATTGTTATTTATAAAATATATGACTGTTTTTAAGAGATTTTATGAGTATTTTGCCAAATTAATATATATATATATATATACACATAAAAGTTCTAATAAATTTTTTACGCTAATTGTTAACTACCTAATTCAACCCTCCTTCTTTATTCGGACTTGAGACTGCCTATGTGTAAAGAATAAAACATATATCTATCTATCTATCCATACACACACATATATATATATATATTTAGAAAATTTGTATGAGTAGAAGAAAGAAAATTAAATATTTATTAGATATTTATATAAATCGAGGGGCTATGTAAAAAATTAGTGGGGTATTTGACTTTCCTCCTTGGCCTAATATGGTTCCGTTGGTGATAAAGTTTCTTTAAAAATAATTAGGTGCATAAGAGGTGATTGTTTGTCGTCCAAAAATTGTAATGGAGTTAGGGCGTCGTGTTCAAATAAAAACTTTAGGAACCAAAGTGAAATAATTGTCAAACTTAAGGGTTCAAAGTGTCAAAAATCCATTAAAGCTAAGTGGAACCTTTGAAGAGGCTTACGTGGCTTATCTTGTCATTGATCATAAACCCTCAATTTTATTTTTTTAATTTAAAAAACAATATAAAAAATATGCCCACCCAAAGAAAAATATCTTATCTTCATCCTTATTGATTGTGGGGTCCAACTAAGCATTACCCTTGTCAATTTCATAATTAAAAGTTAAAAAAAAAAAAAAATAGTGTTTATATATATATATATATAATATATATTCACCTTAGCTATATAAAAATAAAAAAATTATTTAAAAAATAATTTTTTAAATTAATTTTATTCGTTTATTAAATTTACGTATTGGGTGACCTAACAAAAAATATGATTTTTAAGGTAGTGGTATGACGGAATTGAAAAGTTTGTTATGAGATGAAAATCGATTTGTATTTTAGGGGGTGTAAAGTGTAATTTTTTCTACTTCCAACTGAATGCTTAAGTTTTCTCGGACACGTGTCTGGGATAATTCGAAATCAGTTATTATTTATTACAGTAATAATCAACACGAGTTATTGTTTTATTATTCAATAGATTGTGGATTGAATCTTTACTACAACACTACTTTCAACTAATTAATGAATTCAAAGTTGATTCAAGCACCATAGGACAAAAAAGAGTTTTCAATTTGATGCAAATTGAAAGGTTTGTTATGAAGTGAAATTCGATTTTTATTTTAGGGGGTGCAAAGCGTAATATTTACTACTTCCAACTGAATGCGCGAGTAGGGTAGCAAAGAAGCTGTCTGGGCAAGAAATAAAATTCTTCTACACTGTTAAATTTTCTCGAACACCTGTCTAGGATAATCCAAAATCAGTTGTTGTGAGTTCAAAGTTGATTCAAGCACCATAGGACAAAAAAAATGTTTCAATTTGATGCAAATTGAAAGTTAGAGGGGGCAAATTCCAATATTATAAAAGTTGAGTGGGTATTATTGACAATAGACCAAAGTTGACTAAGCCACAATAGAAGGACAATGGCTTGAGTAAAAGCCAATAGTATATCTAAATGTAATTCATGCCAAGTACTCATTTATTTTAAGAGAAGAGCCAATCACTTTTCTTTCATAAATTATTCAATATACGGTTCGAAAGGACCAGGGAAGACGGAGGACGGAGACTACGGATAAAGTCTACCTGGATTGAAAAATCGAACCCATCAATCGTTATGTTCCACCGGCATCAGAATCGTGAAAGTTAGAGGGTGCAAAATTACAATGTAATAAAAGTTGAGTGGGGGTATTATTGACAATACACCAAAGTTGACTAAGCCACATTAGAAGGGCAATGGCTTGAGTCAAAGCCAATAGTGTATCTAAATGTAATTCATGCCAATTACTAATTGGAGAAGAGTCAACTTAGGAGACATCATCATAAGTTGGTGGAAAGAAAGTGCCCAATTTGGTGGGATATTTTTCTTCTTTTATTTTTCTATTTAATAATTTAATTATTTTTTTGGGATAAAAATATAGAATGTGTTGGTGTTGAAAATTGGTCCAACCAGCAGTATAGTCCGGACACCCTCAAATAGGGGAGAAAGGATATGGTGGTTGATCTTCCTCGAGTACTGCAGCCGGGCCGGACAAGTTTGATCTGACCTGCGTTTAAGCTCGGTTTTCTTTTCCTGGAGCGCTCCTACCCGTTGTCCGGACCGAACTCCAATCTATCGCTTGCACACGGGACAGGCCGGGTTTTTCCTGGCGTGTCCCCTTCGGCATAAGAGTAAGAGTCCGAGGTAAAAATATAGATCGGAGAGTCACTGTTACATCAACCTGTCTGAGCGACCTATGGTGAAGTTTCTCTCTTTAGAATTGTTTTTTCATCCTCTAGAAGTGTTGGGGAAGCCTTCTATTTATAGGCAGAAGTGTGATTAGCGTAAATAAGATTAAGACCTTAAGCTCGGATTATCGATAAGCAGTCAGGTGTATGGGCGGCACAGCAGATTATAACTATGGGCTTGGGCCTTGGGCCCTTCACTGTAGATGGCAAGGACTGGGGTCTGACCTACCGGGGAGGAAGGTCTGACCGGTCAAGGGGCGCAGGTCGGTTTGGGCCCGCCGACCTTCCGTTGAGCGTCGATTCTTCACAAGGCTTCTGGAGGAGGTTCTTGTGTGCTCCTAGACGATCGAGCTGGGGGGCCATCCGGGTTGTCTATACACCGGGTTGGCTGAGGTCGTCGATGTCGTGGAACCGATGACGTGGCAGATCTGATCCAGGTGGTTGACACGTGGAGGGAACCCGATTTTACCCACATCAGAATGTATCAAAACTGAGATAATTAATACAACTATGACATCTCGTGTAACCCACTGATTTAGTATATTTTGAATCAAATTCACAAGTTCCAAAATGTTTAAATTAAGATACTAATAATAACCTATATGGTACTTTATTTATTAGACAATTCTTTTTAATACTTTCAATATGAAATCTCAAAATATTTTCTCACTCAAAGACGAGACGTCTTCACCATGTTAGCCAGTTTGTTCTCTTGGTTGGTGATGTAGTTGTCCATAAGCGGACACACAACAACTCATAAGTAGACACATGGTATCTGCCCAGGGGCTTCTACCCATCTTCGGAATCTCTATTCTTCTATCAACACCACCCTGATGTAATTTTCAGACCAGGGTTAGCTCTAATACCAATTGTAACACCTCAAGCAACCCACTGGCAGTTCTAATACCAATTGTAACACCCCATGCAATCCATTTGCCTGGTACCTTTTCGACCGATTTCATATGATCCAAAATATTTAGGCCAATTAGTAGTAGTAGTACACATGCTAGTTTATATTTCGAACATTCTTTTCTAATACTTTCGTTTCCGACGTAAAATCTCATAACCAAACCACCTTGAAGGCTTGAATGAATCTAGTGAATGATACCAACCACACTTGTCCAAGCTCAATTAAAAAGAAAAAAACATTGAATTTTAACAATAATTTTAAAAAAAAATAAGAGATTTTTCTAAACTAAAAAAGGTACATCTTATATTTTTTTACCCAAAAAAATTGATAAAAAAGAATAACCGATATTTTCTAGAGATTTGTAATTTTAAACAAAATAACATAACAGATGACCGGTAAGTACCAATAAAATACCTCTAGCAATTAGGCAGCGTTTGGAAGTACAAAATCAAATTCAAAAAAATCCAGTTGAAAATACCACAACTTGCATATTTTCAAAAAACTCAATTTCATACAACCAAACACAGCCTAACACAAACAAATCACATAAAACCATAAAAACCAAACAAAAAATCTTTATGAAATAAACCTGTACAATTATTGCATTAATTCAATGGTTAGACATATCTACATAATCTTCACAAAAAATCTAAGGGGTCAACATGGTATAGTGAGCTTAAAGAAGGGGTTAAAAAAATACAAAAAATAAAATAAAAAACAAAAAACACATACAAAAGAACAAATTAGAAGGCACAGTAAATCCTAATACATCACATGAAAATTAAAAAAAAATTAAAAAAAAAATGAAAACATCTTAAGACATAACCACAATCCACAACATTACTTCTTACAGTACAAGTGAGAATTAAAACAAAAAAAGTTCATAGGAAAACTAACTACTTAGGCCACATATATATGTATATATATATGGTTACCATATATATATATATTATATTATATAGGCAGTTCACCATGAAATGTTGCTCTTAGAAGATTTAGGGCTTGGCTTCTCCTCTTGAAGAAATCCCAGACATGTAATCTCTGCAGAACAGTCTTCAATATCATATCCCTCTTCAAGCTTAATCTAAGAAAGAAACAGATAAAAGAATTAAGCTCAGATAGAAACAGATAAAAGAATTAAGCTCAGATAGAAACAGATAAAAGAATTAAGCTCAGATATGAACACCTTAATTGCACAAACAAACTATGAAAATCACCCATGAAATCAGGACGGAAAGACGTTTTAACGGTCTAGATTTAAGTTCAAAAAATGAACGGTTGAGATTGAATTTGGGCAATCTTTTAACCGCCAACATCAAAATTCTCTACACCACTCAATGGTTTAGATGAAGAGATGAAATATTCGGAGAGAAAAATCCCGTTTAAAAATTTCACACTTTAACTTCCAAAGCTGTTGACCGTAACTATACTTTATAGCCTTCAAGTTCCATATATCGTTTGTTTAGACCGGAAATTCAACAAACAAACTCAGAAAGTAAAACCAGGAAAAAAATTGAATCATGTTAGAAGAAAGAAAATCGGCCCATTTTAAGTGATTGATTTCACCGAATTTTCATAAAATTTTCAGCAAATTCTCCTTGGGAACTAGAGAAGAACGCATATAAGAAGTCTAAAAATTGAATTAGACGCTGCCAAACGCTGCCTTATAACAAATTGGAAGTCTTAACTGCCCATAAAGCTTAATAACAAGCACTCTCAAAACAGCACAAAGACAACGACACAGACTAATAAAGAACTGATTCTACCATTGATCTCATAAAACATGGAGCAGAATCTCATCACAACAAAAATGGTTCCCAGTTTTTGCTCAAGTAAATGCAAAGATTGCTAATAATATAACTTTCATCCTCAACATTCAAGAGAAAATCTACTCTCTTAGTTGACAAATAATGGACCACGTTCTTCAAGCAAATCTCATCAAGAAACAATCATGTATAAGCTTGAATTTCAAATATCGATCAAAAACAAATAAATTTAAGCATTCAAAGATAAATAATTACAAACAAAAAGATACTTGACAATCTTGACTTACAAATGAAAGGTGCCTTAGGCACCCAACACCCGATCATAGATTGCAAAGAGCACACAAAAACATGCCCTTAATGCAGCACAGTGTCCCAAAAGGCGTTTTCTAGGCGAGCCTAGAGGCAGCGCATAGCACAAATGTCCATGGGCTATGAGCGAGGCAAAATGCTCCTTGGACATATGCCCTAGACTTCTAGGTAGAGCCCAGGTCATAAAGATTGGGTGAAGTCCAAGGCTTGGGGTCATAATCCCAATGTGCTTTTTAATTTTTTAATTTTTTTATTTCAATAAATTAAATGTTAATTAAAATTAGGTTATTTTAACGATTTAACTAGATTAGCATTTAAATAATTCAAGTTACAATTCAAAAATAACATGCATACATATAGAAAACTGCAACAGTAGCACGTTCTGGCTAAAATTTCATGAACTCCTCAACCCATTTCAGTGTATTTGACCCATCGGACAGTGATAGAAAGGAGCAAAAAAACACGTGCTGTATACATGAATAATTGATATATAAACCTGGAAAGGTTATAGAGCAACAGTAAAAATGATTAGCTAAGACCTTTACGTTAATGGCACTAAGAAGTAAGGGGAGGAAATAAAGTACCACGCTCTTTTCCACTGTTTAGACACCGTTCTTCTTTATGAGATTGAGAAAGATATCATAGAGAACATCTGTTCAACAAATCCAGGCAATGCAAGAAGAGAAACAAAAAGAGTAGCAAACCACCATAAAGTGTTACTCTGAGGTCAGCCGTCGCCTTTTCCCATAGTCAACATCCCTTGATCTCGACCTTGGCTCATCCTCTTGCAACATGCGTGACTTGCTATGACCCCTCGAAGAACGTGTCCTACTATCCCATTCATCATCATAATCCAGATCACGATCTTTATACCTGTGATGATCTGAATATTTATCTCTATCCTCCCTGTGGCGATCCCTATCACGTTCCCTGTCTCGATCCCGATCCCGGTCACGGTCACGGGAACGTTCACGATCCCGATCACGTTCACGACCAGAATCTCTCTCCTCGCGATGTCTTCGTTCAGACCAATCATGATCATGTCCTGAATCTTTTTCTCTGGGCACATCCCTTTCATGCCCTGTTTCTTTGTCATCTCTGTACCTTCTATCAGAAGAACCAGACCAGTCTCTCTCAGTCCCTCCACCTCCCCTGTCTTTCTCCTTTGTCGAATTTTGCCAAGTCCCTCTATCATGATTGGCTTCTCCATACTGATGCTCAGACACAGCATCTTCACCATAGCTAGATTCACCTGCTCTTCCACCACCATGCTCATCACCGCCACCCCATCCACCCATGTTAGGATCAGACCACATTCCCATGTTTGGACCTTCAACACCAGCTGTAGGCATCATACCCATCCCATTCATTGGCATCCCCCTCCCAAAGAAAGCAGGATTCACATGAGGAGCCACACCAGGCAATCCAACATTCCCAACAGGTGGGAAAGGTGATAAAATCCCCGGAAATGGTGGTGCTGGACCACCGGGAAAGCCACCATAGCCACCCATTCTCCCCATAGGCCCCCCAAAAGCAGGATCAAAACCCTGACCCATCATAGCTTGAGGATGTAATAACGGGGGTGCACCTCCAATACCCTGTCCAAAACCATTTCCGGTATTGCCCATTATACCACGGCCTCCCATACCCCCACCCCTATTTCTCATTGGACCAACAGGTCCTCTCCCACCCATACCTTGAGCATTGCCTCTACCCCAATTTCCTCTACCATACCCTCTATTGTTATCAACCCCACCTTGGAAGCTCCCACCGGTTGGGACATTGCTTACCCCAGTTTTAGCAGCAGCATCGCCAATTGTAGGCCCTCTCCTTGCTTGAGCCATCTGTTGGCTCCTATTCATCTGAGCTTCTCCCATTTTTTTGATACTGAAAGGGGAGGCAAATGCAACAACACATGGCCTCCCGTTAAAAACATGCCCATTCATCCCCTCTTTGCAAGCTAAAGCTGCAGCAGGATCATAGAAATCAACCTGACAATACCCTTTCGACTTCCCACTTGCCTTCTCATCGAAAAACTTCACCTCCTTCACTATCCCATACTTGCAAAGTTCTGCCTCGAGCTCAGCATCAGTGGTCCACCAATGCAAATCACCAACAAAGAGGGTTGTTGTTCCTCCTCCAACTCCGACTCCTCCACCTCCACCTCCACCAACACCACCAACACCACTGATCCCAACACCCACGCTATTACTAAAACCAGTCCCAACACCACCATTAACATTTGCACCTGCTTGCCTCACTAGAGGATCATTCACAGCATTTCCTACATTTCCGATGTTCCCTACGTTTCCTATGCTGGCAGCATGAGGCTGCTGCACAACTCCTTGATTCAAAATACTATTGTTCACAGCCTGCTCATCTATTTCAGCTACTTTACGTGTTAATTCAACCCTAAGACCACCACCACCACCACCACCACCACCAGAGGTTCCCGGTCCACCACCACTCAATCCTCTTCCACCCACATCGTTTCCTCTAACCCCCAAATTCTGATACCCCTCCACTCTACCAGAAACCCCAGATCCAGCATCATCCTTCCCAAACTTCCTCTCCACATCGCCTACACCATCACCAGGCGTAGCCCCACCAGTCTCAACAACCGGCTGAACCGGTGGGGGCGCCAGAGCCGCCGCCGCCGGCTCAGCCTTCTTCTCAGCTTCCTCGTTATTCCTCAACCCCAAATCCTCGTTCTTACGAAGAGACTGCAGAAACCCCTCTCCAACGTTAACATCGTTGTACAGATCCTCGTAATCATCGTCCTCTTCACCAAGAAACCCATCGTCGGCGACAGCGGAGATCGCCTCGTTCCCGTGAAACTGCTCCCCCGGATCTCCTCCCACTTCCTCTCCAAACCCTCCAACATCATCGTTTTCATCCATGGATCCTTTATCGGGAACTAGGGTTAGGGTTTTTCCAGCTTCGATTTTCGAAGTGATTTCAAAGCAAAATCGGAAACATACTAACTGAAAGAGAGAAAAATTATATAAAATTCAAGATCGGGAATTTCAGATCTTACCAGAAGGGTCGAGCCTTCAAGGAGGACGATCGAGCAAGAGAGAGAGCGAGCAAGAAGAGAGAGAAAGAGCAAACCCTAATCTGGAAAGGTATGAAATTAAGAGAGAAAATAAAATAAAATAAATAAATAAATAAATTTCCTGTAGATTAGATGAGCTCTAGAATGCTAAAAGACGATCGTCCAGTAAAATGTTGACACGTGGGCGCGCGTATTAAACACCGCCTTCATTGTATCAACAAGACTTGTATGTTTTCGTAAACGCAATTAAAACTGAACCAGTGGATAATCAAATCAAATGGAATCGAATGGTTCAGTTTTTAAATTAGACAAATAATTTTAAGGGAAAATCGATAATTAGTCTTATTTTTAAGATCTAATCTGCGATTAATTCTTTCTTTATTATTAGATTTTGATTTAGTCCCTTAAGTTATATTTCACTTGTATTTTAGTCCCGCATTTGTAGTGATTGTAGGGAGATTTTGATGAGTAAATTCAGTTTTATAGTGAATATTAGTTACATGTAACAAATTTTAGTTACAATTTCATATATCTGTGTATGTTTTTGTTACATGTACTTATATAATATTAAGGGAATCTTGTTGAGAGCTCTCAAAATTCAAAAAATTACTTTCTAAAGATCATGTCATGTGTTAAAAAATCACTATTACAGGACCCCGCAGAGTCATGATTTCATAAAATGGGACATTTAACCAAATTTTCCTAATATTAATTACATGTTATAATTACATATATATGTGTAATATTTGTAACGTTTAACAAATATTAGGTACAAAAATTAGTTTAATATTGGTTACATGTATTTGTATACATTTAATGACCTGTAACTAATTACATATATTTTGTGTGATTTTTGTTACATCTAATATAATAAAATTTTAGACACAAAGTTGTTACATGTTAATAAAAAAAAAAATGTTACATGTTACAAAATACAGTAATATTTGTAACATATAATAAAATTTTACACACAAAGTTGTTACATGTAACCACGTGTGTGCAAGGCTTCTGCCTTTTTGAAATAGGCGGGACTAAAACTAAAAAAAATTATACCTCTAGGATTTTTCACCAATTAAGGGTGGAATACGGGACCTCCCACCGATTGCTCCTAATTTTAATTACAGTTTTGGTTTCGGAATTAAAAATTAAAGGCGATTTAGTTTTAGTCTTGGTTTCGAGATAGCAAACAGTAAAACCGAATCGCGTGGATTGAGGGTTTGCCCTCGCATTATATTCGACAATGAAGATTGTATAATAGGAATTGAGAGTTTCCATATGTAACAAAATTATTTATTAAAAAAAAAAAATTATTGTTGTACACATTTTTTTTACAATATAATTATATATTCAAATCTTCAAAACAATATCAAATTAACCAAAAAAAATTCATTAGTTTCAGTTTTTATATTCATGTTAGTTTTAGATTTTTTAGTTTTCTACGAACATAAGATGTTACATGTAATATTTACATGAAATACAATTCAACACAGGAAATGTTACATCCTACATGCAAAGAACGAGAGGTTATAATCAGATGCGACGCAGACATTGTAGTGTTGTTTCGACTGGATTGAATATGGATGTAAGACCCTGATTTTTCTTATACGTATAATTTGAGTCGCATTTGAGTATACTTGAAAATCACAAGATGAATGGCAAGATTAATTATGTGATTTAAAAAAATTAGGGGTCGAATTGTAATTTGCAAAACATTAAAATTCAGAATTTGGTTTAATCTATAAATTAACAAGAATGAAGGGGGGGTTTAGTGCAAATAAAACATTATATATATATATATAGAGAGAGAGAGAGAGGCGGTGAAATTGAAGGGCCACTTGGGCGGCCCCTGTTTGACACACACATATATACATATGTGTGCATACATATATTCATACATATCCACATACCTCGGGAAGAAGGAAGAAAAATCGAGAACGGAGAGGGGGAATAGTAGGTCGGTGAGGTTTGGGCTTTTTTTTTCAACACATATATATATACACACACAGCAGGAAAAGAAAGAGAAAACACAGAGAGAAGAGGGTCCGTTGGGTAGGTGGGTGGCGATCGTTCAACGTCGTCGGAGTATGTGTTTCGTTGTGCGTATGTGATCGGAGTATGTGTTCCGTCCGTTCGACGGTGTGGTCGTTACTCAGGTGAGTGTGTGTATGCTCTGTTCCTGATCGTTTGTATGCGTGTGTGATGTTTCGTTGCCCGACTATGTGTTGTGTACGCTGTTGTGTGTGTGTATGCGTAGGTATTTGCTCGAACTACTTTGTGTGGGTAGGTCGCTCGGTCCGACGGTGTGATGGCGTATGTATGGTTGTCGTTGATTGTGTATCGTCAGTGAAGTGGGGAGTCACCGATGGGATTGTGGAGGTGTCTGTGTTCAACCGTGATGTAGCTATGTATGTGTGTGTGTGTGGATATGTTTCGGGTGTATGTGTATTGTTCAGACATAGTGCGTGTGTGTGTATTTTGCTCATCTAGACTGTGTATGTGTCGTCGTATGTAGCTGAGTATGCATGTGTTATTTGGCCGGTGGTGTTGTCGTTCGGTGATGTATGTATGTGGATCGTCGGAGGAGAGAGAGAGGGAGAGAGACGGTAAGTTCAACAGGGAAAACAGAGGAGCAGGTGGTGAGGAGTTCGCCTGGGCGGTGTTGCGTTCGCCTAGGCGGTGGAGGATCAGTATGCCATAACAGAAGAAATAAAGAAAGTTCGTCGAGGCGGTGGTGGGTCAGTAAGCTAAAACAGAAAGGGAGTTCTCTACGGCGGTGGATTTTTTGCCTCGGTGGTGGAACTTCAAGGAGCAAAGACGGGTGGCTTCGCCACGGCGGTGGGGAGTTCGCCGCAGCGGTGACGGCTGAAGCAGGAAGAAAAAATGGGGAAAAAAAAGAAGAAAAAGAAATTGCATAAACCACCCCAATAAAATCTAAAACTCATCTCGCAAACAGGCAGAAAATTCGGAAAAGGTATAATTCTAAACTCTCTTAATATATGCATTTAATTGTCTTATTATGTGATTATGAAATTATCTGGTTAATCGTTGTGATATTTTACCTGTTGAAATTATATGAAATAATTTAAACGATGTGGGAATTATGTGACCAATATGCTTACGTGGTTTATGAATTATATTAATTAAATACACGTATTAGAGGGCTTAGAGTTCTACTGAGCGTAAGCTCACAACCCCACAGTGTTTGGTTGCAAGGACGGTTGGGAGAAAACGAAAGAAGAATTTTATTTGAAATGTCGAGTTGTGAAAAATTGTAATTATTATTTATTGTTGTAATCGGCAAAAACGGTAATTATAATTATCGTAGTTGTTGTAAAATATTTCCCCCAATTTTTAATGTATTGAATATTCAGTTAATGAAATTGTTGAATATAATTGATTGGATAAAATGTGGAAATTCAGTTTCAATATTTTGTTAAAATAAATTATTTAGATAAATGAAATGGAAATATCCGGTTTAAGTAATAACGTGCTAAATTATTAGTTTTGTTGCCACTACTTATATAATCCGCAGACTAAAATAAAAACAAAACAAAAAAAAGATTGGTTAGTGATTTGGTGGTATATAAATGGTGAATATTATATGTAATAAATTTTCGTTATAAACTCGGCAATTAGAATTATCGTCATGATTTATAAAACTTACTGAACGTTGTAGATTGGGAATTTTGACTAGTCGATTTTAGGCTAGAAATTCTCTATAGGAGAAACCATAGTGACGGCTCTGGGAAACCAGGTCGTTACTGATATAGATAAATCTGGTAAGGAGCATCACGGGGTCAAAAGTTCACCCAATTATAGAAAAACGACCGAAACGGGGGCTAAAGAACCCCTCAGTACTGAGCTGAGGTGTCCCCCAGCCGAACTGAGGGTCGTCGCAGTGAAGAGATCAGGTCTGAAGAGCTGAGGTCCGACCTCCCGAACTGACAATCTGTGGCACCCTTTGCTCGCCACCATAGCACTCGGGAGTTCGTCAGGCCGGTGTGAGGTCATGGCCCATGGGCCTCCAGTGATGGGCTCAAAAGCCAGCCCAAAGGATTAGAGGGTTGACTTGTCTGCTCATTGGTTGCCCAGCAGATTAGGCTAATTAACCTGAGCTCATCTCCCCTAAATTCGCGGCACTAATCAAGTGCTGGCGCCTATAAATATACTGGGGCATCCACTGCCCAAAGGTACGTGACTACTACTGAATTCAATCTACACTTTTTAGCCCTCCACTTCGGAATACTTATCCTCACGCCGGAGGGACTTACTGGGAACCACCCTAGTAGGTCTTTGTGCAGGTACTGTGTGTAGAAGATTGGAGCCCTGCTCGGAGCCCGTCGCCACCCCTGAATTCAGTTTGCTGTTGTCTTATCGGTCACCCTCGCCTCAGGTATTCTTCCCGGACTATACTGTTGGCCAGCACCACTTTTTGGCATCAACAGTTACAATGAAAATACAGTAATGTGACACGTTACATGTAACATGGTGTATGTACTAATTTTTATTTTTTTTTTATTTTGGGTTTGATTTTAATGTTACCTGTAATATTGATATTACATGTACCATGGTGTAGTTATTAAATATTACATGTAAAATTTACACTTGTTACTATAAACAATTCAAAAAAATGTGATTGATATATCATTATAAAGAGAATTAATCGAACATAATTGTTATGTAAAAAATTTATTGTTTCACGTTCGGATTGAGATAAAAAAAACAAACATTTTGTTTCATTTAGAGTTGATCTTTTGTTACATAATTTAGTTTTGCATTAGGAGGAGGTGATTACATGATGTTTATGAAGCGGTGAATTAAATAGGGATATATTAGTCACGGAAATGTCATAAGAACTGTTTGGTTCAAAGAAAAAGTAGCGGATTTATTTGGTAATTTCGGCCACTTTTTAGGATTGATTGGTAAGCGCCCTTCTTTTATATATATTATCCCAATTTTTTATTTAATTACATTTTTATCTTTAGTGTTTGTGTATATTGTAGCATGATCTTCGGTCTCTCTCAACTCTCAAAACTAATTCATGAAGTGAGATTTTTTCTTACACTATAACTTGACCATCAGTGTCACACCCAACCCCGAACACCCGTCACCCTGGGGTTGGCGTGACGACAACACAACATCACTTGGACATCCCACACAAAAAAAACGACACTATGCATACATAAATATATACTCACATATACAGGCCATATACATCATCTCTAATTGGGGACACACCCGTCCTTCAGCTATATACTAACAACTAAAACAATATAATAACCATGAACCTCTCACAAGTTCGCCTCAAACAGCTCGTCTCAAAAACTCCCACATGACTCCATCACAAGACTCTACCTTGTGAAAGTAGGGGAGCGACTCCTAGCGGTTGTACCTGCGAGTATACTGTCTTCTTAATAAAAACATTGTAGATGGATCAAATATAAAATATATAAATATCACATATCACAAAGAAAACCCTTTTTTTCCTGTCACCACAGAAAACAACGTATATATATATATATATTTATAACATCTCAACTAAGCAGTAAAAATCAATCAGAACGTCATAGCAATCATATAGTATAACGCAATAGAAATAGTAGATATATCAACGTAAAGGGATACATCAAGCCAGTATAAATAAAGTATATATATAATTGTAAATTTATTCAACTCATTCACCGTATACGACAAACACCACACTACACCACATCACGTCACACTACACCACACCATATCACACTCCGGCTAGCCATGCGATCGTTTTAACCTCACGATCGGGAGTTGCAACGGTACTGTACCACCCGTAGGATATGCCTTCCTAGTAGGACACAACAACGCTCTGCTGGACTATGCCAAACAGGTGAACAACGCTCTGTTGGACTATGCCAAGCAGGTGAATACCTAACACCAATTTTCACCTCACCTCAACAACAACCTAATCATTTCCACCTCAACAACCACAACTCTGTCCACAATCAACTTCCACCCTTTTAGAAAAACAATGAATTCTACAATTTCATAAACACCCAAAATACGCCTGATCCATATAAGTTATAAATTTGTCCAATTTTTAATAAACACATTTTTCCATCATATATATATGAATATAGATTTACTAGAAGACAGTACACTCACCTGATGATCCGTTCCGAAGACTTTTATTGACTATCCTCTATCGGTACTCCGGTGCCTACGAACCTAATAGTGACAGAGTTTAAATTAATATTTTATGTAAAAACAACCTAATCATGCCATGCAACCATAAATCCCGTAATTTCATATTCCCCACCTTTTATTATGAAATATTACTATTCCACTAATATTGTTCCGTTTAAAGTTTATTATATCAAATTTATTCATGCGAGCGATCTCAATATTTATTATCACCATTTCGACATTTTTGATACTAATAATTACAGTTAACATTTATAAAATATAACGAGAAACATTACCCGTTCCGAAACGGTTGTCGATCTCCTTAAAATTTCCTAGATTTTGCTCCTGCTCTCATCGCCTAGGCGAACTCCCCATCGCTGAGGTGCACGTCCCTCATTTCTATTCTTTATTGCACACTACTCCCCCACCGCCTAGGTGAAGAAAACCTCGTCGAGGCGGACCGTATCCCCTCACTTTCTGATCTTCCACCGCCTAGGCGAAAGGACCCCTGCCTAAGCGAACAAGCTTTCCTTCCTTCCTGTTATGCACATTGACGCTTCTCCGCCGAGGCGGAAGAACCACCGCCTAGGCGAGAACCCGTCTTCCTTGTTCTGCTATGTTTTGAAGTTTCCCTGCTGACCACTCTTTCTCTCCTCACCAACTCCGGCAACCCCCATCTTCTGAACATCCATACATACACAATACACACACACCGAACACCCACAGGCACACCTCAACCTTTGAACATACACACACCCACATAGAGCACACACACCACCACTACTCTCTCTAACCTTCACTCACCGCCGACCAGCTAACCGGTGATGACACATACGCACACTCCAGAATACACACAACAACACATACATGAGCCACCATCACAGCACACACAACACCCACAAACCTCACAAACACATGCGCACACCTAATCATTTGCACAACAGAAACAAAGAACACTCACACGCACGACGAACACATGAACCCACCATCGACGGCCAAACACCCACACCGAGACAAACACGGCACCACCGTCACCTTCGGAGCACATACACACACACAACAAGCATACACACAACACACGGCCAGACAACACCCACACACCGACCGATGACGAAACAATCGCACACGCACACAAATAATCAAAATAGAATGCACACACACTCACCAGACGAACTACCTTCTCTCTCTCTTAAATTTTTTCATTGCCGAACGATAACCCACCGCCAGCCACCTTCTCTCTCTCTCTTCCTTTCTCTATTTTTCTTCTCTTCCCAGGCGTGTATATGAAGTTATATATATATATATATATATATATATATATATATATATATATGAGTTCAAAACATAGGCCAAGCCCTCACCAACCTTACCTTCTTTTTCCTTTCTCTCGTTTCTTCTCGATCCTTCTCCCTTCTCTCTGTTCCTCTGTGTGTATATATATATAATTTACACCAAGCCCCCCTTTATTTTAGGTTGATTTATAAATTAACTCAATTCTAATTTTAATATTTTGAAAATTTACAATTCGCCCCCTGAAATTTTAAATCACATAATTAATAGCGTTATCTACCCTGTTATTTTTTATTGTGCTCCAATACGACTCAAATTGTACGTATAAGAAAAAAAAAATAAGGGTCTTACAATCAGTCTCTTTCACATTCAATGTGGGATAAATCTATTAATTTTTCCCTCACGTATCAAACTTTTGGTCGGCTAACCCTCGACCAATCTCTCTCTTTATCTCTATTTTTTGTTTTCATTTTGTTTATTTTTTTGTCGAATGTGAATATTTTTTGTCTTTTAATTATGTTTTTGATATTTATTGTAATAATTAATGAGTTTGTGGTTTTATTTTTTATTATTTGTTTGGAATTTATTTTTATATTTTAATTATATTTTATTTTTTTTACAATTTTATGAGTGTTGCTAGAGAAATTTAATAAATATATACAAAAAAAATTAACGGTTTAGCAATTTTATGATTTTGGTTTTGCTTTTATATAAAATTAGATGATTTAATTTTAAAAAAAATCAGTTTATGATACGTTTTTTGTTTGATATATACCTAACGGTTTTGGTTTTCGTTTCAAAAGAAACCGATCCAAAACTAAATCGCCCTACATAGGACCACTAAACCCGTTATTCATTTTTTAGGATTAGAGTTCCAATAGTTACCAAACAAAAAAAAAATGATGCATCCTATAAATCAAAGGGAAGAGTTAAATGGAAAAACAAATCTTTAGTTCTTTCTTCTTTCTTTTCTTCTCCTTCAATACCTCATAGGACCTGCACAATCTAAGCCTGTTGTCGCGCTCTCTCTTTGCGCCACTCTGTTGCTCTATTTGATCTCTCTATCTCTATTTACGTTGCTCTACCAATCGGGCTTCTCCCTTCATTTTGTACTTCTTTTAATTAGGTTATGTTTTTATTTGGATCGATTGAGTTTTAAGTTGATTAGGTTGTGTTGGGTGTGTTTGGGTTTGGTTTTGAAATGGGTTACTTGGTTAAATCTAAGGCCCCGTTTGGTAACCATTTCCATTCCATTCCCAGATTTTTTGGAATTCTGTTTGGGAATTTTTGTTTCCGTTTTCATTTCATTTCCATTTGAGAATTGTGCCCATTTTTTTTTTTTAAGAAATGAGAAACAAAAAAAAGTTGTTTCTCATTATTCCCATTCTATTCCCAAAACACATGGTCACTGTTCATCCGCCGGCCGACCACCGTCTGCCGCCGGCCACTGTCGGCCATCTCCGGCGACCGTCGCTGATTACCGTCCGGCCGGAAATTTTCCGGCCACATCCGGTCACCGGCCATTGTCACCCACCCGCCGGCGATGACGCCATTGCCTTCCGGCCGGCGTCGCCGGTGTCGGCGCCACCGCCGTCCGGCCAAAACAGAAAGAAAAAAAAAAAAAAAAAAAATTTAGGATAAAATCGTTACCAAAACACATTCCCTTCCCAAAACAAAAAAAAAAATTATCGTTACCAAACGCGATTCTACTTCCAAGAAGAAAACAAAATTCCCATCTCATCCCATCCCACTACTGGAATGGAAACAGAAACGGTTACCAAACGCCACCTAAGTTAATTGGGTTGAAGATTAGTTCGGTTAAGTTGAGTTAATTTTATTTTATCTGGATTGGGTTAATTAGTTTTGATTTGTTGGGTTTGAATTGTGAAATGGATTTGTTTTATCTGGGTTGGGTTTGAATTGTGAAATTGGGGTTTGGACTTATAAATTAGAATTTTAATTTATCTATTGATTTAAGTTATTGCTATGATTTAATCTCAGTTAGTCATTTAGTTTAATTTATTTATTTAATTTGATACATGCAGATGAATTCACAATCCAATCATTATTTTACTCATCTTCCTTTGAATGATTTTTTTTTCCGAAAATTTTCACGAATCAATTCATTATAACGTTGAATCAATCCTCCAGAATCAAAATACAGTAAGATCAACTACTAGAAAGTCAAAAAGAGCAAAAAAAAATAAAATACACCCCTAATGAGGATATTCTTAGTGTTACCAGTTAACTCAACACAAACAAAGATCTGATTATTGGTAGAGGTAAACAACACAGTTCATTTTGGAAGATAATATATGAATACTTCAATCGAATCAGGGAGCTAATTTTGAGCACCAGCATCTACAGACAAAATAGTCTCTTTATCTTTATTTTAAATTAATTTTTTATCATAAATATTTTTAAAAGAATTAAATTAAAATTAAATAACAAGATAATTTCGCCTGTTTCATCGAAAATTTTATATTTTTAATCATATTTTATTAATTTAAATAAAAAAATACGAATTTTTTACGCTGTTTAAAGCATAAATAGGTAAAATATAACTTTTTAAAGTAGAAAGAATAAAGAGCAGTCTGGTGTTACAAAACTCTCGTTATGCGCAGGGTCCGGGGAAGGGTCGGACCATTTAGGTTTATTGTACGCAATTTTACCTTATTTTTTGCAAAAGGTTGTTTCCACGATTCGAACCCGTGACCTCCAGGTCATATGGCGACAACCTTTACCGTTACGCCATGACTCCCATTCTTAAAGTAGAAAGGATATATAGTGATAATTAAACAAAATATTAGGGATTAAAAAGCAATTTACCCATCTTTTTATCCGGTCATCAGAAAACAACAAAATCAAAGCAACGGTTCGATTACCGCCTATAACCGGTCAATAACGACCCCACAACCCAACGGTTATATTTCTTGAAAAAAAAGAACATCCTCGGACAACGTTTCGTTTTCGGAAGGTACTATAAATCGCCGCCTCCATCTCCCCTTCCTTGTTCAACCGATTATTATCAGCATTTGATTCTTCCTTCCTCGTTTTTCGATCACCGGAATCCGATCGCCGGATTATTTATATATTTCTAGTCTCCTTTGTGGAAGATCGTAGTTTCTTCCGCATTTTACTATCAGTGTGGGATGGGTAGTTTTTTTGCGATTGTTCTTTTGGTCTTGCTGGCGTCGGATTCCGGCTTGGCACAGAGCGGCAATGCGCCGGCACCGGCTCCAACGTCGACCCATTTGCCCCCGCCGGTGAATTCCTCGTCGCCTGCCGTTTCTCCGGCACCTAGCCCGGTAAATTCTGGGGTACCCCCTTTGAGATCGCCGACATCATCTCCGCCGCTTGCCTCCGCTCCCAAAGTTTCTCCGAAGGCCAGCCCGTCGACTTCGCCGGCGAAATCTCCCACCACGAGTCCGGTTTCGCCGGTGGTTTCTCCTCCAACTTCCGGCGTTTCTGCTCCGGTTTCATCACCCACGGCTACTCCTCCACCGGTTGAAACTCCGGTGATATCTCCGTCAGCATCAACCCCGTCTATTTCTCCGGTATCAGCGGGAGTCCCGGCGACTGCTGCAACTCCGGCGACGGCGGAAGCGCCGGCGGAATCACCGGAAATGTTTCCCTCAAGCGGCAGTCCACCGATTCCAACGCCGGTGGGTGCATCGCCGGTAACGGCAGAAGGCCCGGCCGGCGATGAGTCGGGTTCAAAATCCAAATACGGGTCACCCGTTGTGTTCAGTGCTTTGGCACTTTGTGCCGTTTTGGTCGTTTGACATTAAGTACCCCCCATTTTTTTATTTTTTCATTTTGGTCCTTTTAGTTTCGTATTTATTCATTTGACATTTTTTTACTCATTAGATTATTCTTCTTAAACACTTGGCCATGTTGTATTTTATATATATTTTTTGCTAAATTTAATGTAGTCTTATTTTGATTGAATAAGATGATATTCAATTACCGTTTAGTATTTTTAATTTTTTTTTTCAAATTCACAAGGGTATTTCGGTGACAAATCCTTTAAAAAAAAATCTCATGGGCAATTGCAACTTTTGTTTTAATCTCATGAGCAAATACGGAAAGCCCAATACATGCTTGCACTCGCGCAGCTACATATAATTAGTTTATGAGTAAAATATTTGTTAGATGTACAAATATTATTGTAATTTATAATATGTAACTAATATATGTAATTTATAACATGTAACTAATATTATTACACAACATACATGTAATTAATATTAAATTAATTTCTGTGTGTAATACTTGTAATTTATAACAAATAACTAATATTACACAAGAATATGTAACTAATATATCACACAAATATATGTAATATAGTTAATTATTAAGTTGTAACTAATTTTAGTTACTTGTAACTAATATTTACTATAATGCGAATTTACTCACCAAATTCTCTCTACATGCGAGACTAATACATAAGTACAACCTAAAACGCGGAACTAAGTCAAAACTTATATTTTAAAAAGGACTAACGATAGATTACCTTCGCTATTTGAGACCGATTGCCAATTTAACCATTACACTTTAACCTAAACCACATAAGGCAAGTGCTTGTGTAATGCCTCATACGGCCCACTGGCTTATTATCTTTTAGACGGAGTCTACGTGGTCTAAAATGTCTAAAGCCGGTGTACTTAACTACGTATAGTAGCCTGTGGTACATTATATACCAGATCAACTTTTCTAATAGTTCCGATGTGAAATCTCACAATATCCTCCACTTAAAGACGCGACGTCCTTATCGTGTTAGCGTAGTTTGGCCCCTTAGTTGATGGTCTAGATAATTATCCATAAGCGGATGCAGAACAACACACAAGCAAACACACGATACATGTCTTGGGCCTCTACCTCTATTCGGAATCTTTACTCCCCCATCAACACTATCATGGTACTGTTTCTAAATTAGGATTAACTCTGATACCATTTGTAATGCTTCATGCATCCACCGACCTATTACTTTTTGGATTGAATTCACGCAACCCAAAATGTTTAAGATAATATACCAGTAATAACCCACATAGTACATTATATAAAATTATTTTCTAATAGTTTAGTAAATGCCAATTACTCTTTTATTTATAACATCACGACTTTCAACATGAGTTGGTCCAAACGGAAGGGTTTTGGGCTCTTTAAGCAACCATCCCGGGATCGAATGATGGGGGGTTGTGTATGGAAAATGCTCTATTGGGAGAAGTCTCCACTTCTGTCGCTTGACAGTACCTCGAGGGATTAGTTTTCGTCGACCGTGGTGCAAGATACCTGGGAAACCGAAAAAAAATAAATATCATGACTCAAATCAATTAAGCAATGTGTAAAATTAAGTGTTATTTATCCTTAATTATTATCAATTTGAAGCTAAAAAAATGATAAATTTAAGAATAAAATAAATAAATAAAGAAATAATTGATGCCTTTGTCCCCTCAAGAATATTCAGCTGTCTTTATGAGGGATTTTAGTTCTTATCCTCATTGGATAATTACTTCCACGTTGCATGTAACTATCAAAATATCAATTATTGTTTTAATATTAAAAATAAAATAAAAAAAATCCTTGAATTTAAAATAAAAATAAAAATAAAAAATAAAAATTATCCCTCTTTATTAATTTAAAAAATATTATTTATCTTCTTTATTATTTAAAAAATCATAAAATTTGAAAATAGAAATAAAATCTAAGAAACAAAATATTTCACGTTCCATAATTTTTAAATATTCAAAAACAAAATGAAATTAAAAAAATATTTAATATTTTATCCTCTTTTATTATTTAAAAATTAAATAAAAAAATTTAAAAAATAGAATTAAAATAAAAAAAAATACTACCTTGTTATTTTTTTTTCTTCAAAAATATTTTAAAACAAATTGAAATTGTTTTCTTAATATTTTATTCTTCTTTTATTTTTGACAATATAAATTACTATACCACTTATAAAATATTTTTTAATTAGAAAATAAAATTCACACTTATGTTAATATAACTTAGTTTAATATTTAGATCGAGCCAAATTAAAAATAAAAACAAATTTAATATCGGGATTTAAATAATCGTGTATAAATCAAATATATTTATGTTATAAAAAATTATAAATTATAAAATAAATAAATTATAATAAAGGGTATTATAGACATTTTACACACTCACAAAAATTTACCCATTATTGTATATAATTTATATTTATTTAATATCAATCAAACTAAAATTGCATCGTTTTTATATAAATTTTACAATTTTCCAACAATATTGAGTTATAGATAAAATGAAGGTGTTTTGACACTTGCACCCCTAAAGTTTGACCGAAATATCACTTTAGCCCCCATAGTTTCATTTGGAACATATAACACCTTAAAGTCTATTAATCCCCCACTACAATCCAAGTTATTATCCATACTACAATTTTACATGGAAAACAACTATTCATAATGGACCTGAGTATTTTTAAGAGACTTTATAGACAATTTCAAGATCTGAATTCCCTTCCCCTTTCAACCGAAATACTCAGAATGTATATATGTGCACGTGCTTGCGCGCACGCGTTCACGTGTCTATTTATAAAAAAATTTAGAAAAATTCCTCCAAAGGTCCCATGAGTGGAAAACACCATTTATGGGAGGACCATCAAAGTTTTTTTTTTGCCTTGAGATGGTTCTTAAGAAGTGGTGGTTTCCACTTGTGGGATCTCTCAATAAGAACCCCAAAAAATTATAAGGGAAAAAATAATAATTTAGAAATGCTAAAAAATTCTCTTGAAAAATAGTTGAGTGCATAACATTCAACAAAACTGTCTGCGTGCGCGCGCACACGTGTCTTTTTTTCTAGAGAATTTATAAGGGGGAAAAAGAAGAATTTAAAAATATCCAAAAAATCTCCTCAGAAGTTGTTGGGTGCACGATAATCGACAAACTATATATATGTGCGTATGTGTGTGCGAGCACGCGTATGCCGTGTCTTTTTGTAAAAAATTTATAAGAAAAAAAGGAAAATTTTAAAAATGTTTAAAAAATCTGCTTAAAAATAGTTGAGTGTACGACAATCGACAAACTATATATGCGTGTGTACTCATAGGGGGTGTGTGCTGTGTCTTTTTTGTAAAAAAATTTGTCAGGAGAAAAAGAAGAATTTAGAAATGCCCAAAAAATTTCCTTAAGAATAGTTGAGTGCACGACAGTTGATGGTTTGTCGTCCAAAATTGTAATGGAGTTATCGAAACTATGGGGACTGAAGTGAAATAATGGTCAAACTTCTGGGGTACAAAGTGGCATGGGGAAATTTCAATGGCACTTTTGTTATTAAGCACAAATGGTGGGGGTAAAAGAGGAAACAAAATTTACCAGGAAATGATGAAATTTTCCAAAATTTATTTCCTCTCCCTCGCTTTGCGAGCCAAACAAGCCATCGATGGCTGTGGTCGAAAATGGAGGATTGGCGTGCAAATGCGTGGGGAGGAGAGACTCCTGCGCCGCCGTGAGGAGAATGCTGTTCGACCGGAGAAAATTCCGACGGAATTTCAGAAACGTTTCCGCGATTTCGTCTTTTAAACGCGGTCTCTCCCGGTGGCGATCCGTCGCCGGCACCGGCTGCGTTTTGAGGTTTTTCTTCTTCTTCCTCTCTCTATCTCTCACCGGAGCTCATCTAATAGTCTGAAAATTTCGCCTCAATTTACGGAAACGAAAATATGAGGGATTAGATATTGGATTTCTATCTCACTATCCTGTTTTACTATTGATGTTAGCTTTACTAATATGATATATATGTATCTGCGCGTATATTGTATTTTCTCCCCGTCCGCTTGCCGAATCAACATATATTGGATTAACTTGAAGCTGGAACCACAATTTATACTTAATTGTTTGATCGCCGAGAAAATTTCGCCTCAATTTACAGAATGAGAATATAAGGGAGTAGATATTGATATTTTCGGTCGGATTTTTCTCTATCTTTCCTGTTTTACTATTGATGTTAGCTGTATTAATATGATATATATTATACATGCGTGCTAGTATATTATATCCTCTCCCTTTTGTTTTCTTCTCCTTGTGTTTGTTAAATCAACGTCAATAGGATTATCTTGAGACTGGAATAGCAATTCATAGTGTTGCAAAGGAAACCATTTTTTGATGAATGCAGGTTGGTGATTGTTACGGATCGAAGTTATTTCTGTGTGATAATATTTAAATTACAGTAGAGCTCCTTCATTGTCGGCCGTTATTTATGTATGGAGTTTTTGTAAAAAACTTCATTTGAAAGGATTTTGCTTCTCCATTTGAGATAGACTGTGGACTTTTCTAGTGCAATCTTGTTTATTCAGGGTGATTGAGAGAATAAACGGGATTTCGATTTTGCCTATTCAATTTCTCCTTTATGTGATTATTTTTTATTCTTCTATCCCCAAAGAACAAAGTATTGAGCAGTGATCCATATAGTTATTTATAAATTTGAATCATAAACATAATTCTTCTACCTGGTTCCATATCTATTTTTGCCTTCACTTCAGTTTGGCTTAACTATGTGTTTATGCTATATCTAAGCTTTTCGACTGGGATAAAGTTTTAGAAGACATAAAAGTAAACAAAGTCAAGTTGACTGGAGGACTGGGATTTTGGTGTATCATTTGGTTTGATAGCACAATATTTTGTTCGTTTTGTTCCAAGGACATGGAGCAGAGACCAATCAATCACAATGATATTATGATAGATCGAACTTATCTTTAGTGGCTGATTTAAAGTGTGATTATCCTCAACCCGAGGATAAAGATGGTTGGTTCCATTGAGTTCAATGTTGGTTTTGCTTGGATCGTGGTATTGAAAATAATCACCTGTTTATGTGCTAAAGATCACCACGCCCTGTCACTTCCCTACTTGAATTTGTTTATTAAATGCTTCCTTCATAGCTATTTTTGTTTTTATTTGTTATGAACATTTCACCTAACATTTACATGCACGATAAACTTTAACATCACCATTCCTTTTCAACACAAATAATAATTTGAATTGTATTTTCTTGTGAAATTGCCACAGCATGGATGTTCGAGAGACATCAAGATCCACACAATTGCAATCATCAAAACATAAAAGAGTCCCAATCTATGTAATGATGCCTATTGATTCATTTGGAATCGATACATCCGGGGCTCCGAGAATTAGGAAGTGAGTGTACTTTCCTTTAGTCCTCTGATATTTGAAGTTCACTTCAGAGGCATGTTTGCGAAAAATTTCCTATAATATTTTTCTTTTGAGGATCTTATAATATTTTTCTTTTATTGTTGCTGTTACACGATTACTTATTTAAGTGGTGACACATCAATACGTGCATGTGGCTCTTGTTTTTTCAGAATCAAGGCCTTAACTATATCTCTGAAAGCACTCAAGTTGGCAGGTGTCCACGGAATTGCAGTTGAGGTTTGGTGGGGAATTGTGGAGCGTTATTCCCCTTTAGCATATAAGTGGTCTTTATATGAAGAGATTTTCAATTTGATATCTAAAATGGGGTTGAAGTTGCATGTGGCATTGTCCTTCCACTCGAACATGCATCTATCACGAGGTGGTGTTAGTCTCCCATTATGGATTTTGGAGGTTTGTTTCTTTGCATTTTAATTGCTGCAATATATATAATTTATACAGAATACAAACTTGAAGATGTAGAGGGAGTTAACCTATCAAAAAGGGAATGTTGAGAGAATATGAATTTTGCATCAATGTCTAGATTAATGTTAATTACTTACTGCTAAGAACTCCGATTGTAAATGCTGATGGGCGTCCCCTTTTTTCCAGATTGGTCACCGTAATAAGGATATTTATTATCAAGATAGGAATGGGTTTTCTAATGATGATTATCTTACATTGGGTGTGGATCACCATCCTCTATTTTTTGGCCGGACTGCACTCCAATGTTATGAAGACTTCATCTTTAATTTTGTCAACAAATTCGAATCATTAATGGGAACTTTAATTGAAGAAATAAGCGTCGGTCTTGGTCCTTGTGGGGAACTAAGGTATTTTCCTAAAGTTAATAGATCTTCTCGGAGAATTAAAAAAAAAGAAAGAAAATCTTATTGTGGAAATGCAGGTACCCCGCACATCCTTTTGGTGATGGGAGATGGAAGTTCCCTGGAATTGGTGAATTCCAGTGTTATGACAAGTACATGTAGGTCAAACTCTTTAACCCTGCAGTTTCTATGTTGCTATTGGGTATTGGCTATCAAAGAGCTTGTTTGCCTTGCAGGAAGGAAGATTTGAAGTTGGCTGCTCTTCAAGAAGGAAAGCCTCACTGGGGCAATAATGGTCCTGAGAATGCTGGTTGCTACAACAGTTGGCCTTATGGGGTTCCTTTCTTTGAAGATGGACAGGAGAACTTCCTATCTGATTACGGCCATTTTTTCCTTGTATGATTCTTGTTCACTTTTTCCTGTTTATACAAGTATTCATCTGGGCATGGGGATAAAAATATGCAATGTGACAAATAGGATTACCCTAACATATATGTTCCGATATCTTACTTTTCTTCTTATTCTTCCTGCTTTATATGTCGCTACTTGCTAGGAATATCACTTAAAATATTAGGTCATAGCATTTTTTCTTACTATCAATCTCTATATCGAGTGATAAACTGGACTTGAAGGTGCGTAATGCTAGTTTGTACGCCTGAGTATTCAGATATTCTTAAGAGATGAAATGTGTGTAATGCTTTCGAAAGACAAGCATACTAAAAGTCATTAGTTTCTTGTCAATGCTCTATGAACATTATTTGCCCCGAGATTTTGCTCAACGTGGGTCAACCGTTGGTTTAATAAGAAGTTTTGACGTGAAAGTTATATAAAAAAGAATTATTTAAACATTTAATATTTCAATATAACATGCTTGAAATACACCTAAAAAGCGCTTCCATTTTTTGTGATTATCACTTGTACTTCGGCATGCGCAATGCTTTCTTCAAAGGTCTAGTCAATCAACGGTTACCACGTATGTTTTCTCGCTTGGTAACAATCTAGTAGGTACTCCCCAAAACCCATGATTATGAAATTGATCATTTAACTTGAGGTGCATGCCTGCCATAAAGAAGGCATTTTAAATTGGCACCATTGTTCTCTTTTCAGGACTGGTACAGTGGCAGGTTGATCCGTCACGCAGATGACATTCTTTCGAAAGCGGTGAATGCGTTGGAAAAATATCAAGAAGATGACAAAAAAACTGTTTTATTAGTAGCTAAAATAGGCATAGTTTATTGGTGGTATCACACATCATCACATGCTGCTGAACTTACTTCTGGCTACTACAATACTGCAGTTCGGGATGGATATGATCCTTTGGCCTCAATCTTATCTCGTCATGGAGCTGCTTTGCAGATTTCGTAAGATTCTTTTCACATGGTGATTATAATTTGTTACACTGATATCGACTAACCCTACCTGTTAAACTTCAAGCAAAACATCTAAAAATGCTGATTAATGGGAAGAAGGGCTTATGTTTAGCAGTAGAATTTTGTTTTCTACTTTCTGTTAAATGTTTCCATAGTCACTTTCACGTGGAAGGAACATGATATGACCGGGGCCGGCTTGGGGGCTAGGCCACCAAGGCGGTTGCCCAGGATCCCCAAACTTTGGGGCCCTTTTCAAACTGAACCCTATATTTTTTAAATTTTATTTAATGTAATAATAGTTTGTTTATTATGTAACAACCATTTTTTCGCCCTATTTTGTAGCTGCTTTGAGATGATGGACAATGAAACCCCATCAACTTATCTTTGTAGTCCTGAAGGCTTGCTCAAACAGGTATCCTATCTTCTTATCTTGTTAATCAGTGTTTTTCTTTTTTGGTTTTTAAGTAGTTTATGGAAAGTGGGATATTGAGGATTTTGGACTGAGGTGATAGAAGTATAAATAATTTGTACCAATTAGACAAAGGCTCCATTTGGAGGGATGGATTATAAATCACGGGATTTAAGCATTTTTATTGCAATAAAAATATTGTTCCTCAAAGTAAATGGTATTACATGGGATTATAGGACTCTAAAAGCAAGTTTGGAGGGGGAAAAAACTATTATAGGATCTAAGGCCCGTTTGGTTACTGTTTTTGTTCCCTTATTTCTGTTTCTGCTCCTAAAATTTCGGGATTGATATACAAAAATGCGTTTGGTTTATATGTTTCTATTTCCAAAATTTTGGGAGTAATTTGGGACTATTTCCTTGATTCCTTAAGAATCTGAGAAAAATTGTTGATTCTTATCGCTCCCACTGTCCCACAAAACTATTCCCACTACCATCCCCCGGTCAACACCACCTCAACCCCGCCAGCCACCATACATTTAAAGAAAAAAAAAGAACAATTGTTGCAACCAAAGTGTTTCTTGTTTCTGTTCTCACAAATTAAAAGAAACAATTTCAGGGCAATGGTTATTACCAAACATGTTTCTATTTCCAAAATACTCCGGAATAGAAACAGAATTCCCATCCCATGCTATCCCACGTTATTGGAAGTAGAAACAGAAAAACAGAAACACTAACCAAATGCCATCTAAGTTAGTACTGTGGATTTCAAATAAATTCTTTTAGCAAGTGGTTTCAAAATTCAAATCCTTCCATTGAGTATGTTTTTAGTATGTTAAAACTCATCTCTAGTATAAATTTTAAATTCCAGTTACAATTTTTGATTGTAAACCTATTCATTTCAAATCCATCAATCCAAATGTAACCTAATATTACATTGTTAGGTTCACCATATGAAATCCCCTGAGGTAGCGTTTGGTTTCATGAATTTGGAGTTTTGGAATTGAAATTAGAAATGAATCCCCATAAAAACCTACAAATTCACATGCGTTCTTTTTCAATTCCAATTTGAAATCTCAAGTTCCGTGCAACCAAACGCTACCTAAAAGAATTCTCTTATGCTAGAACAAACAAATACTGGTTTTGCCTTGTGATGCCTTGATCATTTCCAAATGTGATTGTATTTTGACTTAACCCAGTTAAAGGCTCTATCGAAGAGAAGGATAATTCATTTGACTGGAAGAAATGCGATCGAACGATTTGACGAGGTATGCTTTGTGCTCTTTCTTCATATAGTTTTTTAAATACAAGCAGCCATCTTGAAATTTGAAACCAATGCTAGAATTCATTAGCTTTTCGTTCAATTAGGTTCTTGTTAAATCCTACATCACTTGTGTTATCTGATTGTAAGCTATATATAATGTCTAGGGTAATTCTCATCTTACAAGGTGTGTTTTGAGAGTGAGTTAGGCCCATGGGTTTATACATGGTATTAGAGTCAGGTCTTTTGTTTAATGTTGAGTGTGTTGAATCTCACATCAATGTTGCGCCCTCCAGTGTCTGTGCGCAGTGGTTTGTCAAAAGTCCACCTTGCTCGTGAGGGGCGTATTAAATCCCACATCACTTGTCTTACCTGATTTTCAGATATATGTAAAAGTCTAGGGTAATTCTCATCCTACAAGACGTCTTTGAGAGTGAGTTAGACTCATTGGGTTTTCTACTGTTCTAAACAATGCAATGATGCATTATGATTTTTAGGTCGCCAACGTTCTACAACAATATTATGAGAATCTACACTTTTAATCATTTTGAAGCATACATTGGAATGCAAAAAACAAAATAAGAACTCGGAAAATAACCCAATCTTCCATTTTTATTTGATATGTAAGAAAGTTATTAATGGTAAACACCACAAAACGGTATGACTTTTCCTTTTGTTAGCCATTTAGGGCCGGTTTAGTAACATAATTAAGCACTTAAAACAAAATGAAGTAACCACTTAAAATATAAGTATCTCTTAAAAATAGTTCAACATTTTAAGTGGATATGACAATTCAACCTGACCCGACGGGTAAACGAACCAAATCAAACCGAACGGTTTGGTTTTAAAACCGATTAAATGGTTTTGGTTACAGTTTTGGTTTTGGAATTGAAAACTGAAGCGATTTTGGTTTTGGTTTTGGTTTTGGGATAGTAACCGTGAAACCGAACTGCGTAACCGGTATTTTAGATATATTTTTATCATATATACACTTACTTTTTTTTTTTTTTAAATTTATATTTTGACCCCTAGTATGTATATATATGTTATAGGGCTAATTAGGTTAATTTTAGGGTTTTCATAATTTCTTCCTGTATTTTAGTTATATTTTTATTTATATATAAAAAACAATGGTTCACACTTTCGCGGTTTTGGTTTTGTATAAAATTAAACAGTTCGGTTTTGAAACCGTTTTCTAAAAAACTGACGGTTTTGGTATATGCCTAACGGTTTTAGTTTTGGTTTCTAGTGAAATCGACCCAAAACCGAACTGTTACATCCCTAATTTTAATAAGTGATGTATGACTCACTTATTTTTGTAGAACTTACCCATCAAACAGATATCTACCGCAACCACAATCAAACAACAATACACGAACAATTATAGAGTGACAAATTACTAAATTGAGAAAAAAATTGAGAAAAAATAGAGACATAAAGTTGTAAAGAGAGAATGTTTTGGAGAGAGAAAGTTGTAAAAATTGTTTTAGAGACAAAATTGTACAAAGGTAAATTTTTAGAGGTGAAAAGTATTTAAAAAACAAGTACTTAATACTTATTCCCTTAACAAATTCAACACTTATTAAAATTTCCATTGTGACCTAGAAATTCTGGGTTCAAATCTTGGAAACAACCTCTCTGTATACAGGGTTACGCCTAAGCCTTTCCAGACCTTGCAATGGCGGGAGTCTTTGTGTACTTGGATGCCCACACACATTAAGTTTTCAATATTAACGCATTTATATTGTTTTGCAGGATGGACTAAAGAAAATATACACGAACTGTTACCAATCGCCCGCAGAAACCGTAAGTTCATTTACATATTTCCGAATGAATGATAAGATTTTCAAGGTCGAAAACTGGAGTAACTTTGTACCCTTTGTGAGAAAGATGAATTCAGATATGTGAGGTAAGTACCTTCACACTCATTTAAGCAATTCTTTCGCCAATCTACCGATCTACCGGTTTATACGATTTTTCTATATTACATCTAACGTTAAAAAATAGGATTTATTAGATGAGAAATTAGGGTTTGACCGCCTTCCCGTTCTTTTTTTTTAGCATTGTTGCCCTGTTTTGCAATTAAGAACTCCTGCAAACGGGACGATATTCGGTAGTAGTGAAGCCGGTCTAGCTACCATGCTTGATGCTTTTGCATAGCTTTCTGGATTGACTTGTCCGGAGGGTGTGAAAAAGGCTCCATTTAGCATAAGATCTCCATCTGATCTCCAGTTCCATGTCTTCCAGTTGGTACTTCCCGACGCTGTTTCGTGTTTAGTCACCTGTAATTATAGGGAAAAAACTTAGGCGCCGTTTACTTTTTAAAATAAAAAATAGTTGTTTTGACTGAAAAAAAAAGTATATTTCACTTGAAAGTATTTTTTTTTGTTTGAAAGTAAAAAAATACTTAAAAATAAATAAAATTAACAAACAATGCCTCGTTTTTTTTTTGAGGAACCTTGGCGGAGTGAGGAGGAGTTTATTGAAACAAGCAGATAATACAGAATTCAGAGGGGGTGAGACCTGACCTCTGAAAAGAATCGAAACAACAAAATAAACTAACGGAAATACAAAAAATTCAATTATAAAAACATGACTTAAAAAATTCTTTTGATCTTTTGAATGTTACGGAAACAACACCTATCCAGTCTTAAGTTCCGAATGCCTTAGTTTTAAGTTGTCCCTAAGCTAATTCATAGACATTGGAGTGGACTTATTAAGGTAAAGCCATAAGATTAAGGGCCATGAATTTTAGGTAGTGTTTGGTTTCATGGAATTAGATAGCGGCGGAACTACTCGGTGTCCAAGGGAGACTCAAGTCACCCCTAAACTTTTGAAAATTTTCACTATTACCCTTATACTTTTAGAAAAATATCAATTAAAATCCCTTAAAATTTTACATAAGCGCCCACCCCCCCCCCCCCCCCCCAAAAAAAAAGAGTATAAAAATATTTAATGAACTCCCTGAAAAAGAATTGGCCCCCTTCCTCAACCAATTTTCTGGATCTGCCATTGAAATTAGAGTTTCGGAAATCGGAATAAAAAATGAACCAATGTAAAAAATCTCAAAAAATTTACTCGCGTTTATTTTGAATTCTAATTCTTAGGCTTTGATTCCGTTCTTCCAAACGTGTCCTTAGGGTTACGTTTTAGTATATTGACCATGGAAATAGGACTAATTTAGGACTTAGGAGATGTGAAACTTACCTCCTTTGTGGTGTTATCATCTGATGCAATGAAGACATTTCCTTGACTATTGATTGTTGGGTTAGCACTTCCTCCAATGGCATACATCTCCCAACCAGTATATACATTATTTACAATGTGAAAGTACCCATGCCTGCACCTGTGGAGAGAGAAATAGAGTAAAACAGATAGAGAGAGAGAAAATTAGGGGTAGCGGCAATATTTCAATTTTAGCTGTTATATATTAGACACCGTTTGGTAACGTTTTTTTTGAGTACCTTCTGTTTAAAAGCCCAATTTTAAGTACTTTTTTTTAGAAAAACAAAAATTAGGTAGACGCTGTTCGGTAACATTTTTTAAGTATTTTATTTCTTCTTTTAAGCAAACAAAACTTAATTTTGAAAGTAATGTTTGTTTTGCATTCAAAAGGCGTTCTTAAAAATCATAAAAGCAAAAACATGACTCTAAGCTCTGTTTTCAGAAAGAAAAAGTAGTTTAAAAAATTGTTACCAACGGCGTCTTACTTTTTGCAGTTGCAGAGATCGATGGAGTAGGATGTGCGTGCTAAATAGTCTTAACGATTCCTAAAATTCTTTTGCATTAACAGATATTTTATGCGGATAAAACTAATATATTATCTTTATGTTAACCAATGCACCTTTGTTTTTCGCTTTTAATTAAAAAAAAAACCGTCTTTGTTCAAATTTGTTTTTGAAGTTTTTGCATTTTGGCACTCCTGAAGTTTCGGATAAATTCCACTTTAGCCTCTGTCCTTTCAAAAATGGTTGATTACGATACGTGATTGAAATGGAAAGGACGTGGGCTAAAGTGGGATTTCTCTGAAACTTCAAGGGTGCAAAGTGAAAAAAAATCTTTTTTTTTAAATTAAAAAATACTTAAAAAAAAAAGCGTTGCCAAACGGCGCCGTGCAGATATAGATGTGTAAATTCGAGTTACCTTGGCATTCTTTGAACCAAACCTTCCCCAAAGTAGTTGAATGCAATAGTAACCTGCATGTTACTATCAGCTACAAAATCATCACTATGACCCATGAGCATCACCTCATTATGATCCAACATGTAATTGTTTGAGATGGTTATGGCTGTTGATCCAAACACTGCATCTATCAGCCCATCCCTACACCTTGCCAATGTACAATGATCAACCCATATGTCCCTTGCCCGAAATATAGATATCCCATCCCCGTCTGAGAAATCCGTCTGCTGGTTTTTCTCCGGTGAGTTCCTTGCCCGCCCTTTTGCCGCCGGCAAACATCCATGTATGTAGATGCCATGTATGATGATGTTTGATACATTTTCGATGGTGATGCATGGTCCATTGGAGATTTGGATGTTGGATCCCCTACCATCTATGGTTTTGTATGAGTTGACTATGAGTTCTTGGGTGAGATGGATGTCCATGTCGTGGTCGAAGATGATCCATAGGGGCTCGGTTTGCGTGACGGCGTGGCGGAGGGTGCCGGGGATAGGGTTTTTAGGGTTGTCGTTTTCGGGGTCGGTGACGACGTAGAATTCGCCGTCGCGGCCGCCGATGGAGTTGCGGCCGAAGCCGATGGAGCAATCGGCAAGGATTTTGCGGTTGGTTTCCCAGTCTGGGTCGCACCGCCAACACTCGTCGATGGGGTTGCCGGTTCTGCATGAGCCGGTGAACGACTTCGTCGAGTCTTTTAATGAGCTCCTGTGTTTCAAATCCGGCGCTTAAAAAAGATCTCTTGGAAGAAAAAAAAAATTCTAATAACATAGTTATTTTCTGGGCTGAAAGAAATTATTATATTATCCTTGAAATATGTCATTTATATAATTTTCATATTTATTTTTTAGTCATCGGAATAAAGTTTTTACTCATAGTTTTTTCATTTAAAAGTCTTCTTTGTTTTAAAAAAAAAAAACTAAAAATACTTTTTTATTTTTATTTTTTATAAATAAAATAAAGGGATTCTATTATATAATCCTCTATTTTTCGGGGGGTTTAATGTTTTTATTCTATTTATAGAAAAATTATTTTTTGTCTTTATAGGTATTTGAATTAACGTTAATTATGAATTATCTAAATTCCGTTTTTCTCTCTTTACTTTTTAGTATTCATTTAGTTAATATTAACTAAATTGAATACATCGATCCAGTAAATATTAACTAAACTAAATATTGAGTTTATATTCGATATTATAGTTGAAGTTAACTAAATCTATTATAGCGATTTAAAAATAAATTGATAAAGATTAAAGAATAAATAGTTTAAAAAAAAATATTGAGTAAAAAAAAAAAAAAAAAACTTTTTTGCCATTTGGTTGCATCTGTAGTCTTCATTATTAAATAGGAATCAACATTTTTTTGTATCTCAAATTCTTAAGGAATTCAGTAAATAATCTCAAATTACTCATAAAATTTTGAGAGCGGGAACAGGAATTGAGGAACAGAAACAGTAACCGAACGGTAGGGATGACAATGGTTCGGTTTCGGTTCGGTTTCATATAAAGCCAAAACCAAAACAATTAGATATATACAAAACCAAAACCGCAATCAAAATCGCCGTTTTTTTCAAATGGTTTTAAAAGCGAACCATTTAAATTTATACATAACTAAAACTGCGAAATCGTTTAAGATTTTTCAATTTTATAAGAAGTTAAAACCAAAACCAAAATTATGAAACCGTGTACCGTTATTTTTTTATATATAAACAAAAACATAACTAAAATATAAAACATAAGTTCCAAAAAACAAAACCAAAGCACAAAATTATTAAATATTACAATAAATGTTTTTAAACATAATTAAAAATTAAAATAAATGATTGTAATCATAATTGTTACAATAAATAAAAACATATAAATATATACATTAGGGATTAAACTGTAAATATATAAGAAAGTGAGGATATATATGCCATAAAAAGATATCTAAAATTTCGGTTTCGCGGTTACCATCTTAAAACCAAAACCAAAACCAAAATAAAAACAGCTTCAGTTGTTAATTTCAAAACCAAAACTGCAACCAAACCATTTGGTCAGTTTCAAACCCAGACCATTTGGTTCAGCTTCTCTCGGTTTTCCATCGACTTGGTTTCTTTTGCCATCCCTACCGAACGGGGCCTAAATTGCTCCAGAAGTAAGAAAAAAATAGGAAAAAAATAAAAAAATATTTTTTTTTTTGAAAAAAAAAAAAAAAAAGAATTGTTAAGAAAAGGTTTTACCATCTGGTTGCATCTGTAGTCTTCACTATGTTTCTACCAGAAAAAGTGAAGCATGCATTTGAGAGCAATGCAATGAAAAAGAAGAGAGTTTTTGTCATTCTCTCTCCTCTCTCTCTCTCTAGATTTCAGTACAAGCTTACAAGGTAATGAATGGATTTGGAGTTATATATAATGGAGAATAAATGTTCATTAAGATGGAATAATGTGATTATTTTTTAAAATAAATAAATTAATTAAAATTAAAAATTGAAAATTAAGAATTTGTCTTTAAGAGCACCTCCAAGATGTATTGAGGTGTGAACAAATTAGGTGCACAACATTCAAGGCTTGTTTTGATTGGTCGCAAAAACTGTTGTTGACATGTGTGGACCTTTTTTTCATTATATATATATACACATGATTTCCCGTGCCTAAAAGATAGTACTCTTATGTCCGTTCTATTTTGTATAATATATATCTATATAATGTCGGTGTTGGTTCATCAATGAATTAGTTGTGGTATGTGAGATTTTTTTGATATATATCTATATAATTGTGGTTCGAGTAGTGGAAACAGCCTCTTGTAAAAAAACAAGGTAAGGTTGCGTACAATAGACCTAAGTAGTTTGACCTTTCTCCAGATTTCGCGCATAGTGAGAGCTTTGTAGCACTGGGCTGTCATTTTTTTATTATTGTAAAGCTAAATTCTTTTCAAGTGTCCTTGTTTATGGGTTAGAGTTTCGATTTCTTGTGGCATTTTTTTTGGGTTTTTTGTTGAATAATTCGCGATATTAAAATTTTATTCCATGCAATCCACGTCCTACAATAATTTTTATGGGGTATAGTGATTGAGGTTGCATTTGGGTAAAAAATTTGACAAATTAAAGGGATTTGTAAATTATGGGATTTTAAAATCTTGAATTTTGAAATCCTATCATTTATAAATCTTTTGTTTGGATAACTATTTTAGTTGAAGAATTTGATCGTGCGATTTTATAATTTTATTGTTTGGATAGGCGAAGTGTTTGTAAACACCACAAAATTATACTTATAATTATTGATGAGAGTCACCACAAATGCTTAAAATACACTACAAATTGATAAAAATCGTTACAAAATCCACAAAACGAACTAACATACTCAAGAAATTCATACTTCCTACCGGCAAAATTCACAAAAATGCACAAATTCAAATCAACAATAAAAATTGGAACCCTAATCAACAAATTCAAATTTAGATGGAAATTGGAACCCTAATTAACAATAGAAATTGGAATCCTAATCAACAAATTTAAATCTAGATAGAAATTAGAATCCTAATCAACTTTTCTTGTTTGACGATCGACAACGATGAACCCTAGACAATCAATGACGGACGCAGTAGTTGGACGATGGCAATGAAGAAATGGTGGACGGCGAAGAAGAAGAAGACCGAAGATGGCGGAGCAAATCGATGAAGACGGTGGCGAAGGGAAGGGCCTTAACAGTGAAGACGAAATTGCGAAGACGAGAGACTCTGATTTCACAATTTCTCCTTCGATGGATTTTGCAAATGACACTTAAAACAAAAAGATTTAAAAAATACTCTTTTCGCCCTATTTTTGGGATAAAAGGATTTCACAAATTCTTCCTCATAAATATTCAAATAAGAGATTTGTCAAAAAAAGATTTTGAAATCTTTTGAACAAATCAAATCCCTTACCCAATCATAACCTTATGGATTTTTTACAGTAATTTTAAATTTATGAAGGAATTACTGCATGAGAAGAAGATGAAAGATGTATGGTGGTGATGGCTAGTGTGGTGGTGACGATCGGCATGGTGATGATGACCAATATTCACCCTTAAAAAATAATTTGAGAATGATTTTTGTCGAAGTGAATAGGAATCAAGAGTTTTTTGTTTCTCAAATTTTTTAAGAATTTAGGAATTATTTTCAAAAAATTGAAAATATTTGGGAACAAAAATTGGTAAACGTGTTTTTTTTACATTAATTTTAAAATTCAATTCTGGGAGTGAGAATAGAAATCAGGAAACAGAAACACTAACCCTATGAAAGTATTTTGAGTTGTATTATGAAAAGGAAAATAATAATAATAATAATTTTATGTTTTTGAAAATTGAAAACACTACTTCAGCCAAACATCCCCTTAGGCAACTTGACTATTTTCATTATTTAATTTTATGAAAAGCACATGACAAGTGAGTATGTACAATACCAACTTTTACATGCAAACTATTTACTCACATGCAGACCTCTTTTAACTTCTCATAAAAGCCCTTCACATGGCCTTTTCCAAATTTTACTGGGATTTTGTCACTTCATACTCCTAAAGTTTGACTATTATTTCACTTTGGCACCCATAGTTTCAATTCGAGTGCATAATACCTTGAAACTCTGTACTCATCCCAGTTCAGTCCAAATCAGTAACTCTGTTATAATTTCGGGATAATAAACAGTTAACTGTTGTGCATCCAACTATTTTTGGTGGAATGTTTGTAGGCATTTTTATTTTTTCCCATACAATTTTTTCTCACACACACGAAAAATAAAAAATAAAAAATAAAAAAATTGAGATATGCACCAACTTAAATAGAATTTTCTAGTCTTCTTTATTTCCCCCTGACTAGCTTAAAATGGAAAATCGGTGGATCTATTGAATAATTTTGATGGATTCACTCATTTCACCGAATCTAGCGCCCAACCTAGAAAAGAGCCTTTTTTTAAGGGATAGGGGAAGGGGAGAGTGGCTGAACGGTCAAAAACGACAGACTGAAAATTTGTTGAAGTTTTTCTACGTAGGTTCGAATCTTGCCTCTCTCAAAATTCTGTTGTAGACTTTAGAGAAGAGAGAAGAGGCATGTCAATTTCAGGCAACAAATCTTATATATATATATATATATATATATATATATATATATATATATTTTTTTTCTGAGTATTTGGGTAGAAAGGAGAGTGGGAGGGAAAGACAGGAATAGAATTGTCCGTAAGCCTCGTAGAAAAAGTTAGGTACATGGCGGGTGATTGTCTTTCATCTAGACTTGTAACGAGGATAATAACTTGCACTGTAGTAGTATGTTTAAGAAATGTTATAGTCTTATATGTTCAAAGGGAAACTATGTGGACAAAAGTGAGATTTTTGTCAAATTTCAAGGCAAAACACCCCTAGACAAATTTGCTTGTGCAATGAATGGAATTTGAATCATTATATATAGTTTAAAAAGGGGATGGTCCATCTCTATTAACTCTTTGCCATTGTGATTTCATTTTCATCATCCCCTAAATAGTAAGTTGTACTCACTACCATTTGTCAAATTAACTCTCTTCTTAATAAAGAAATTAAGAAAAGGGAAAACACTTATGAGTTTCGGTTTTGACCTGCATATATTTGATCCTCTCCAGATCTCGCAATGGTAAAAACTTTTGTGTACTAAGCGGCTTTTTTTTATTTTATTTTATTTTATTTTGGAAATATATTTTTATCTTTCACTTCAAGGACGATATAGGAATGTCAAAAATATTTAAATCCAAGCTCAAACTTTGTGCAAAGTTAAAGAGAGTTGAACAAAATGTGTATAATAATAATAATGTGAAGTAAGTTTACGCGCTACAGTAATTTTTTAAGATATTCAATAATTTTATCAAAAGTCCAAAGTGCTATACCCTATAAACGTTTCTGCAATTTTTTACATGGAAAAATTATAATAATTTTTATGTATTAAAGTAATTTTGGACTACTGAGAAAATTGTTGTATATGTAGACTAAATGGGGAATTTTTTTTAATTGCGTGTGGACTGCTCACAAAACAAAAAAAAAAAAAATCTATATTTTTTTCTCTATATTTTTCAATTTTATCTCATAAGGCGTTTTACACCGTTAGATCAAATTTTGAATCCAATGGTTAAATTCAAATAATATTTTAATATTAAAATTAGCCGCACCCTTATCTTTTTTCAATCACTCATCTCTCTTACACAATTAGGGATGCCACTAGTTCGGTTTTGGTCCGGTTTTGTATAAAACTAAAATCAAACCATTAGAAATATATTAAATCAAAACCGCAATCAAAATCGTCGTTTTTTTTAAATGATTTTAAAACCAAACCATTTAAATTTATACAAAACTAAAATCGTAAAACCATGAAATCATTTAAAAATTTTCAATTTTATAAAAACCAAAAACAAAACCAAAAACGCGAAAACGCATACAATTGTTTTTTATATATAAATAAAAACATAACTAAAATATAAAACATAAATTCTAAAAAACAAAACAAAACCACAAAATAACCATAATTAAAATTTCTACGAGTAACCATAATTAAAAGAAATGAGGAACGGATATAAAATCACTAATCAGAAATAAAACTCTAAGTTCCTTTATACACGTATATATAAGAGAGATAAAAGTGTAAATATATATATATATATATTGTTGATGTCGGAATTTGGGTGACCTCAACGGTATGGTTTGATCACTTGTTATTGGAGATAATATGCTTGTTTTACCGGAATAGGGATGGAGATGTTCGAGATGAGGAAGTCTGAGATGGGGATCTTCCTCCGTGCTGGGATGGGGACGAAGAGGTCCGGGATCAGTCAGCCTGACCCAAGATGGACAGAGGTGGACTGACCCGGGATGGGTCCCAAGTAGGGAAGCAACCCGGGAGTCTTCTAATCCGTGGAGAGTCTTTTGATCTGAGAAGAGGTCCCTGACCGAGAAGGGACAGACCTAAGTTGGAATTAGCTCAAAAAACTTCTGATTCGGGAAGAGGATGGCTAGAACACCTTGTGATTCAAGGAAAAGTGAATCAGAGCTTGAGATGAAACAGATTCGTGAAGAAGAAAGCTGGAATGTTTTCTGATCCGGGAAGAAATGAGACAACACTTTGACACCTGCGCAAAGGACTTGCCGGGATGGACCCGGCGTGAGAATCAGCGTACGAGGGGGAATTTATAAAATATGCTATGAAGAAGAGGGAGTTATTTTTGTGTGTGTCCCATTCATCTACCTTTGGGCAATTGTATGCCCTCTCATATATAAGTAAGGTGAAGATTTGATTAAGGGTTTTAGCATAGATTAGTGTCTCCTTAATATCTCAATAATATCCCATCTTTGACATGCAGCCAATGAGAGGATGCCAAGAAGCATCTTGTGTTAGTCATGTTGGAAGATATTTGTGGATATTTGTGGAGATATTTAGGAGATATTTGAGAGATATTTATGGAGATATTTTAGGAGGGACACTTTCCCGCTGTGCCCGAGATGAGAAATTTGACCCTTGCCCTTCCCGGATAGCCGAAGACGAGAAGGGGAGTTACGCAGAGCTTCTTGCCATGCCCTTCTCCGATAGCTAGAGACAGGAATGGGGCTTTGTTGAGAAGTTTGTGAAGTTGATTTTTGAGACGGGCAATGTCACTGTGGAGAATGCCGAGATGGGGAAGGCTCCCCATCCCGGTGACAGCTCGCCTTTCCTTCTTGGAGAGTGTTGCTAGCTGTCTTTTAAGTGGCTGGTATGGGCTGGAGATGTTCCTCTGTCTGGTACAATCTTCATATTTAATCCTTCGTAGGAGTTAATCTTGGTGGAGAGTCATGGACACGTGACGGTCTTCAATTGATTGTATTTGAGTGACCATTTTTACACTCATCATATATATATATTAGGGTTAAATTGTAAATATCTATAAAAAATAAGGGTATATTTGTAATAAAAATATATCTAAAATATCGATTTTGCGGTTCGGTTTCGTTGTTTCTATTCAAAAATCAAAACCAAAACCGCTTCAGTTGCTAATTTTAAAACCAAAATCACAACCAAACCATTTGGTCGATTTTAGAATCAAACCATTTGGTTCGATTTTTTGCAGTTATCCATCAGTTCGGTTTTTTTGTGACATCCCTATACACAATGCTGCCACCATCGTCACCATCATCGCCACTAATACTCACTCTAGCCTCTCTCTAGACGTTCCCCCTCTCTCACTCTCTCTCTAAAATGGGCTCATATCCTGTGGTTAAAGGCTTTGTAATGGGCTTTCAAAGCCCCAAAACTTCTTCTCTCTCTAAAGGGGCTCATATCAAGTGGATGAAGGCCTCTACAATGGGCTCCCAAAGTCCCCAAAACTTCTACAAATCACTACTCTCTTTCTGGATTTTCGGGATATCAATGATTCGGTTTCGGTTCGGTTTCATATAAAATTAAAATCGTTAGACATATATCAAATAAAAATCGTGAAACCATTTAAAAAATTTCAATTTTATAAAAAATCAAAACAAAAACCACGAAATCGCAGATAGTTGTTTTTTTATATATAAACAAAAACATTACTAAAATATAAAACATAAATTCCAAAAAATAAAACCAAATCACAAAACTATTCATTGTTACAATAAATATTTTTAACCATAATAAAAAGATAATGATAATTAAAATAAATGATTATAATCATAATTATTACAATAAATAAAAACACTCACACATATATATTATGAGTTAAACTATAAATATATAAAAAAAAATAGGGTATACAACAATAACAACAACTAAACCTTTGTCCCATTTATGTAGGGTCGGCTACATGAATCTATTTACGCCATAGAGATCGATCAAGGGTCATTCCCTCCGTCAGTTTTAATGTCACCAAATCAATTCTAATAGTTTCGTCCAATGTCTTTTTAGTTCTACTTTTCTCTCTAGTAGTCCCTTGAACTTGAACTAAATCACATTTTCTCATTGGTATTTCTATGAGTTTTCTATGCACATACTCAGATCATCGTAAATGATTCTGTCTATTTTTTTTTTTAATTTTATATGTTATAAAAATATATCTAAAATATTAGTTTTGCGATTACTATCCCAAAATCAAAATCAAAACCGTTTCGATTATTAATTTTAAAATTAAAATTATAACCAAATTATTTAGTTAGTTTCAAAATCAACCGATTCGGATCGGTTTCTTTCGGTTGTCTTCCATCCCTACCCACTCTCTCTCTCTAAATGGGCTCATAACCAGTGGATAAAAGGCCTCAATAATGGGCTTTTCAAAGGCCCAAAACTGGGTTTAGGCTACTGAGTGATGAGACAGAAAGTTCTCTGTTTCTTCAAATCACTACTCTCTCTCTACTTTCTCTCTCTACTCTCTCTCCAGGATGACCATCGCCAATCTTCTATCCACACAGCCATTACCCACCACCACCACCGTAAACCCCCACTCCCTCTCTCTCCGCCACCCACCCACCCTCCTCCTCTCCCTCCCCAAACCTCACCGCCTCGGCCGACCGACGACGAGAATCCAATCCAAAAACAGCGACACCGCCGACGCCCCCGACCGCCTAATCTCCGCCGTCTGCTACTTCTACCCCTTCTTCGACGGCGTCCAGTACGGCAAATACGTAATCACCCAATTCGCACCCCTACAAACCCTCCTTCAGCCATTGATTCCGGCGATCAAGGTCTTCAAGAGCTTCCCCTTCAACGGCTTCCTGGTGTTCTTGACCCTCTATTTCGTCGTCGTCAGGAACCCTAATTTCAGCAGGTACGTCAGATTCAATACGATGCAGGCCATAGTTCTGGATGTGCTCCTGATTTTTCCGGATCTGGTGGAGAGAAGCTTCAATCCGAGAGAGGGATTGGGATTGGATTTGGTGATGAGTTTGGATAGTACAGTGTTCTTGTTCTTGTTGGTGTGCTTGATTTATGGGTCGTCTTCTTGTGCGTTGGGGCAGCTGCCTAGATTGCCCATTGTTGCAGAAGCTGCTGATAGGCAAGTTCTATGAACACTTCCTCACCATACTTTCAATTTATTTATTTTTCAATTTTTTTTTTTAAATTTTGTTTTTGTTTTTGATTTTTGTGTAATAATTGTTAAATGTTTTTATTAATGAAAATAGATGATGTATTGCTATGATCATAGTAAAATTTGAAAATGATTGACTAGAGATCGACTTTCTTGCGGAATACTACAAGAATTATATCTTGATTTTAATCCTGGTTTGGTTGGTGTAGAGGAATACGATCTTAAGATCGTCCAAGGAGGTGATTAGTTGAGGTGCGCAAGCTGATTCCAAAACACTTCCTCACTATACTTTCAATTTTTTTTTTAAATTTTAAATTTTGTTTATGTTTTTGATTTTTGTGTAATAATTGTTATTTTTGCCTATGTTAAATGTTTTTATTAATGAAAAAAGGATGATGTATTGTTATGATCATAGTAAAATCTGAAAAAGATTGACTAGGGATCGACTCTCCTACTGAATACTACAAGAATTATATATTGATTTTAATCTGAATGCGTACAAGGTTGATGTAAAGGAGTACGATCTTAAGATCGTTTAAAAAAGTGATTAGTCGAAGTGTGCGTAAACTAATCCTGGACGCACCTTAACGTTTACTTAAAAAAAAAAAGGTGCTTTTGATGAGTATATTAGGCCCCGTTTGGTTAGTGTTCCCAACTAAACCCAACCCAATCCAACCCAAAAATTCTAAGTTTAATTTTTGGGAATGCGTTTGGCAAATACAAAACTCAACCCAACCCAATCCAAAAAATAGGAATTGATTCTCAAAATGTTAAGGAAATGAGAAACAAAAAAAATTTCTTTTTTTTTTTTGCGCCCAAAAAACTCAATCCAAAGTTCTCAACTCCGGCTACCAGCCGACTACCACCCGCCGCTGTCCACCGGTCACCGGCCGCCGCCGTCTGGCGACTGTCGCCGGCCACTTCCGACGACCGTCATCGGACACCGTGCATTGCCAAATAGGCATATATTTAGGCAACCATCTCCGGATCCAAATATCTTATCCTTGACCATTAACTATCAAGAATTTAGGGTTCATTTTTTTTTTCCTAGAACATCGACACACTTCAAATTCGTCTATGCCATTGGGGTACAGGCAAATTGCCTCTTCATATGACTCTTGCATCGGAGTTGATTTTTTTAAATTTGATTAGACAAATTGGCAGTGAATGAATTTGGCTAGATGAATGTTTAGCTCGCTGGAATTGCTCTTAGGTTATATATCTTTTCTTGAATTTTGATTAGTATTACCGTTCCACTATGTTAGAATACCTTAAGTCACTATATTAGTTTTTAAATTTATAAGTATAAAAAATAAAAAATAATATTGGAATTTGCGTTTTACGTAGAAACGCAGATCTGTACTGTGTTTCTCCAAGAAACGCATCGGGAATTAGAAACGTAAATGGGAATTGCGTTTCCCAAAGAAACGCAATTCTCATTTCTGCCGTTGTGTTTTCATCTTCATTTTTTTTCAATGAAAAATGTAGAAGAGATCTGTGTTTTTCACTAAAACGCAAATCCCACTTGCATTTTATGAGACTTTTATAAATAAGTTTTTGAGCATAATTTTTTAGAAAAAAAAAAATTTATTCACTGATTATTACGTAAAGAACTCATTTCATCTTATATGTTTATAAAAATTTAATTAAAAAAATCTAAAATTATAATTAAACTTTTGATTTATATAAATATCTAATAAATATCTTAAAAAAATAACATTCTTCCATTATTTTTTTAATCCGCGGTTTCCGCAGTTGTTTAGGGTTGAGATTTGAGATTGTTACCTAAATTTTGAGAGCATTTTTAAGTATTTTCAGAATTCCTTAACATTTTGAGAAACAAAAAAATGTTGGTTTCTATTCACTCTCATAAAACTGTTCCCACCATTACCGCGTCAACCACTACCACCCCAAAAATCTACTCCCACCACCACCTCGTCGGTCACCACTACCATACCGGCTAAAATAAAATAATATATCTATATTTATTGTTCTACATTTAAATTAAAAAAAAATACTGCAACCCAACGTGTTTTTTTGTTTTCGTTCTCATAAATTGAATTTTTTTTTACTTCACAACGATAATGATTACTAAACATATTTTTATTTTCGAAATAATCCAGGACATAAATAAAATTGGTATCTAAATTTATTGATAGAATCAAAAAAGCAAAAACACTAATAAAAAATGCCACCTAATTTATTTAATTGATTAATTAAATAAAATCTATATATTTATTAATATTAAATTGGGGACATGAATTTAATGAGCTCGAACTTCCTCGTATTAACGGCTTTTGACTTGAGATTTGCTAAATTATATATTGAGCCCACAAGTTTTACATTTGTTTTAATTTTATAAAATTGAATTTACCCTCGATGATTTTGGACAGAAAATAGATTACATTCTATACTGGATTTTCTAATAAGATATTTCTGTCATTTTATTACTTCATTAAATTTAGAATTTTTTAGTAAACAATCCATAAAGTTAAAATTTTTACTCATACAGTTCATGCGTAATAGTAATTTTTTCTGAAGTCCAAACTAATTATCAAAAGTCTCAAATCACTGTACGATATAAAATTTATTTTAACTTTTTATTTGAAAAAATTACAATAATTTTAAACTTCTGAAAAAAATATTGTAGCGCGTCAACTGTTTATAAACTTTAGACACTACTTTTCAAGACATGTTCTGCACCTACCCAACAAATCCGAACCCCTCCTCAACCAATTGCACTACACCTCAAAACTTGGTGGGCTTATGATTTTTTAAATATTGGGACCCTAATATAAAAATGTAGGTCCCATTGATCATGGTAACTAAGGGTGCACGCGGGTCCGATCGGTCGGGTAAGACCTAAAAAATAGAGCTAGATCGAACTTTTCACGTTAGAACATATTCGAACCGATACAGGTCGATTTGACGGGCCAGGTGGGTTTCTGCACACTTCTTTTTAGATATTGATGAGGGTAAAATCGGGCTCCCTCCATGTGTCAGCCACCTAGATCAGACCACAAGTTCCACGTCACGACAACCTGGATTAGCCCGGCGTAGGGGAAGCCCGGGCGGATTCCCAGGTCGGTGGATGGGAGGCATTCCAGGATCTCCAGCCAACAGCCTCTTCGAAGGATCGTCGCGTGATCATAGGTCGGCGTGCCCAGACCGGCTTGTGCCTTGTTGCCCGAGCCGATCTGCCTCGGTGCCAGGTCGGCCCGTATCTCTGCCATCCACAGTAAAGGGCCCAAGGCCTAGGCCCATGGCTCTAATCAGTCGTGCTGCCCACGCGCATGACAGCTTAGCGCTAATCCGAACTTAAGGCCCTAATCTTACTGACGCTAATTACATCTCCGCCTATAAATAGAAAGTTTCTCCAATACTTTTAGGGGGATGAGAGAAGAATTTTAGAGAGAGAAACTTCACCATAGGTCGCTCAGACAGGTCAAGGTAACAGTAAGTTTTCGATCTATATTTCTACCCTGAGCTCTTACTCTCACGCCAGAGGGGACACACCGGGAAAAACTCGACCCATCCTGTGTGCAGGTGACAGATTGAAGCTCGGCCCGGACAACAGCAAAGAACATCAGGCCAAGAACACGAGACCCAGACTCGAACGTAGGTCAAATAACACATGTCCAGCCCTGCTGCGATAAACAAGAGACGACAAGGATCACCTAAACATCATCCCCCTTTTCCCCGATCCGAGGGTGCCCGAACCATATTGTTGGTCAGTCAATTTCTGACACCAACAGATATTATGATAAGATATGTCCGGATTAACTTACGTACAATCATCACTTCAAACGATATTAAAGACGTACTTTCCCATAACTAAAAACCCTTTATTGATTTTGTTGCTTTGTCCTGATTTTCTGGTCTACCCTTACACTTAAACCACGTGATCCCACTTGACTTGAGAAGCAAATTACAGTTTCAACCTCACTAGTTTTCCTTTATTGCATATATGGGTTTTTGACAGTTTGGACCCCCTAAGTTTGAGTATTATTTTACTTTGGTTCCTGTAGTTTCAATTTAAACACATAATACACTGAATTTTCGTAATCATCTCAACTCGGTCCGATCAATAATTCAATTACAATTACGGGCAACAAATAGTCAATAGTTGTGCACCGGACTACTTCTAAGAGGACTCTACGGATATCTCTAACCTTTTCCTTTGAATTGAACACATAATACACTGAATTTTAGTAATCATCTCAATTTCAGTCCAACCAATAACTCCATTACAATTACTGGCAACAAATAGTCAACAGTTGTGCTCCGAATTATTTCTAAAATGACTTTACGGATATTTCTAACCTCTTCCTTTATCCCCTTACGAATTTTCAACAAAAAATATACATACACACGTATATAGAATATATTATACGTATATTTTTTGGTATTTAGCGAGGCGAAAAATAAGAAAGGAGGTGACTGTAATTGCCTAAAAAGTCTCTGAAAAACACTCATGCGCATGGAGGTGACAGTTTTATGTCCAAAACTGTATTGGGGATAATAACCTGGACTTTCATGGGATGATTAAGAAACTTTAGGGTGTTGTATGTTCAAATTTAAACTATGGGGACCAAAATGAGATTTTGGTCAAACATAAGGGGTCCAAAATGTCAAAACCCCTAGAATATATGTTTTCTTTTAATAGAAGTAAGCATCTTTAAGCCGAAAAAGACAATAACAACCCCCCAACTTTAATAGTCATTGAAGTCATTACCCAAAACAAATTAATAATCAATTTGAGATTCAAAACTCCATATTAATTTGCATAATTAAGTTTTAGATTTTCCCCTCTATTTGAGGGTTAATTTATCGAGTTTGTAGGAACTCGATGGACCTAACTGACTCTCAAAAGACGTCTTATCAATGAAGATTGCCCTAGATTTTTTATATAACTTATGATCAGGTAATACAAGCGATGTGGGATTCAACTCGCCGAGGGTGGACTTTTGACAAATCACTGTGAACGAATATCATGGAAAGGGTCCAACATTGATGTGAGATTCAATATGGACCTTCACGCACAGTGTAGAGTTTTTGACAAACCACTATGAACGAATATCAGGGAGGCCCAATATTGACGTGGGATTCAACACTAGGGCTGGCAAAACAGGTATTTACACGATGACACGACACGAGACCGACACGAATCAGGTCTAGGTATTGCTTATCAGGTATTGGGTTGTTATCGTATCAGACCCGATAACCCAATAAGAAATAGTGCAGGTTATCAAGTTGACCTGATAACCCAATAAGTTATACGATAAGAATTTCGTGTATTCAAGTTACACGATAACATAAGATCTAATAGGTTACCCGTTAATTTAATAAATTATTTTTACACCCCCAAATTATCAAATATTATAATTTAGTACCTAATATATATATATATATATATATTCACATTTTTCTAACCCTACTCATTTAATCAACTTAATAGGTTAACAGGTCATTAACGTGTAACGGGTTAACGTGTAATGGGTAGGTTAATGTGTAATGGAAACCTATTAAGCCTTATCGTATCGTGTTTACCTGATAGGTTTCGTGTCATCGTGTAACACAAAAAATTATCGTGTCGTGTCGTGTTGACACAATAATTTTCGTGTCGTGTTTGTGTTTGGGTAGTCTGACACGATATGTTTATCGTGTCGTGTTCATGTTTGGGTCTTATCGTGTTTCGTGTTATCGTATAATGACCTGTTACACGACCTATTACCTGTTTTGCCAGCCCTATTCAACACACCCAGCATCAGACACAAGGCACAACTCTGATACCATGTAGGAACCCAAACGTCTTGTAAGATGATGATTGTCCTACGTTATATATATAGTTCAGGATCAGGTAATACAAGGAATGCGGGATCCAATAGAATCAATACAATTTTATTATTATTTGATGCGATTAGCATTTTCATATATAATGTGTACTTAATTAACATTAGTGAAAATTAAAGGGACCAAAAAATAAATAATCCCATACCTGGGGGTGAATCTGTAATTTCTGTCCATGCGCTTAACAGTTCTTTCACTCACTGAAGAAGCTACAAAAACCATCACCGGCATCATTTCCGTCGTTACTCTCTCTCTAGAAATTTCCGCCGGTGTTTTTCTTTCTCTCTCTAAGACAAAATGCAGGTCCGTCCGACGGCCGTTACGGTGGCGATGATCTTCTCAGCCATGGTGGTGATATTCCCTTACGCCACCGACGCACACAATATCACGCGGATTCTAGCTAAGTTCCCTGAATTTTCGACCTTCAACCACTATCTGACGGTGACGCATCTCGCCGACGAGATCAATAACCGGCAGACCATCACCGTCTGTGCCGTTAACAACGCCGGAATGTCAGATCTCCTCTCCAAGCACCTGTCTGTTTACGCCATTAAAAATGTTCTCTCACTCCATGTTCTGTTAGACTATTTTGGAGCCAAAAAGCTTCACCAGATCTCCAATGGTACAGCCCTGGCCGCCACCATGTTTCAAGCCACCGGCTCAGCTCCGGGATCTTCCGGATTCGTCAACATTACGGATCTCAGAGGAGGCAAAGTCGGATTCGGCGCGGAGGACAACGGCGGCAACCTTCCGGCGTCGTTCGTCAAATCCTTACACGAAATTCCGTACAACATTTCCGTGATTCAGATCAGTACGATTCTTCCGTCGCCGGAGGCCGAAGCACCGACACCGGGACCGAGCGAAATGAATATCACTTCTCTGATGTCGGCGCACGGCTGCAAGGTGTTCGCCGAGACTCTTCTGGCTTCCGATGCAGAGAAAACATTCGAGGACAATGTCGACGGCGGATTAACGATTTTCTGCCCCGGCGACGACGCATTCAAAAATTTCTTACCTCGATTCAAGAACTTGACCGCCGACGGCAAGCAATCCGTGCTAGAATATCACGGCGTTCCCGTCTACCAGTCTCTCTCCATGTTGAAATCCAACAACGGCGTGATGAACACTCTCGCCACCGACGGAGCTAAGAAATACGATTTCGTCGTTCAGAATGACGGCGAGATTGTCACGCTGAAGACGAAGATCGTCACGGCGAAGATAACCGGAACGCTGATTGACGAACAACCCCTAGCGATCTTCTCCCTCGACAAGGTTTTGTTGCCCAAGGAGCTGTTCAAGGCAGAAGCGCCGACACCCGCTCCGGCGCCTGCACCGGAGGCGGACGCCCCTACGCCTTCCAAGAAGCACCGGTCACCTCCGGCTCCAGCTGCTCCGGCGGATTCGCCTGCTGACTCCCCCGACGACGATCCGGCTGATCTGACTGCTGATAGTAACGCCGCCATGGGGCTAAACCGTAGGGAGTTTGTTATGGCGATCTTGACTATGTGGTTGGGCCTTTTACTCCTATAATTTATTTTTATTTTTTTGATATATTTAAGGTTTTAAGGATTTTTTTTTTTTTTTTATTTACCTCCGGTATTCTATAACCATATTGTGTTTCGACTGATCCGGATTGAGCCGGGTCAGACCATAAGGGCAACAAAACTTTCCCTACCGAGTTTTAACGCAACTGCATTCCCAAATCTCGAACCAAGGATCTTGATTAAGCTAAAACAATCTCTCACCAGTTGATCTACGCGCTTGGTGATCAAGGTTTTAAGCTTAATGGTTGCTTAATTATGTGTTTTCTAAATTTGTCTTTTTTATTTTTATTCTATTTTTGAGTTGTTTTTTTTTTTTTTTTTGATTTGATTGGTGTTGTTATGTTTGTTTGTTATTCTCTCATATTCCAAAATTGTAATCATTTTTAAAAAATAAAAATAAACTATAATTACTACCTTTTGTTCAAACAGTGGCACGGTGTGCGAGAATTACACGTTTTTTATATGCTATCTAGCTCAGCTTACGCAGATCTCGACTAGTCACATTTGTAGGTCATCTAAAAAACGCATTCTCCTATATCAGTCTGATACGTTTAGAATTTTTACTCCTAGAAGGTTCTCTAGAAAGATCGAACCTTATTTGATAAGAAAATATAATATCTTCAATTATCTCCTAGAGTGTTGTCCAAGAAGATCGAATCCTATTTGACAAGAAAAAATAATAACTTCCCTCATCAATCAGACTGACCCTCTTAGGTAAAAATGTAACGGAAAAGAATGTGATTATAGTCGTAGATACAAATTATATAAAAAAGTTCTTATTTTGACTGTCGAAGGAATAAATTTATTGTCACACTATAATTAACTAAATTATTATTTTTGAAAATTTTAGAATCGTATATCCATTCACGACTCTTAACTTGTATATTTTCGTAATTTTATGTAATATTTAATGAAATGATTGGGTTAAAAATCAAAATTTGTACGATATGAATTACGAAATTTAAGATAAGTTTTAAACTATCAAGTGCACTAATGAATAAATTAATAAAACATAAGGTAGTAATTGAAATATGAGCTTTTTGCACTTGATAGTTTTTAATCGTGTCAAGTATGCACTATTCAAATTATGCCAAGTTAGTCCAAATCAGTAGACTTTGAGTGATTCATTTTGGAGGTAGTAAGTGACAATGCCCTGTTAGTAGATATGGTTGTTGGTCGAACTAAAGTCCCTTGGCATTTAACGTCTCTGATTAGGATGATCAAGAATTTGACTGTAAGGGTTCAAGTTTCTTTCTTGCATTGCTTCGGGGAAGCTAACTCGGTTGTAGATATGTTAGCCAAGTTAGGCAGTGCTAGAGAAAATCGAACTTTCCAATCTAAATCAGAATGCCCGACTTATGTTCGTGAATGCTTAAGACTGGATAGACTTCGATTCTTGAACATTCGAAAGACTAATGATATGTCTTATCAGTTCTGTCTTAATAGAGTTTTTGCTTTTTGCTTTTGTATTTTTGGGTTCTCTTATTTTAATAATATTTTTCCTCACATCGCTGAAATTTTCCAAAAATAAAAATAGTTCAAATCAGTAATTCCGTTATTTTCTTACAACATAAATCAACCACATGACAGACACTGAATCATCCACGTGAATAAATTCCATTATAAAAAATAACCATATTTAACCCTTTAATATGTTGAAATTGAAAGAACACTATTAAAGTAAAATTTCTCTAAAACTTCATGAGTGCAAAGAGCAAAAAAATCTCTAGACATATTCAAAGCTTGAGGGGTATGTGATTGGGGCCAAACACAAAGCTATAAATTTTTAGATTTGATATCTAACGTTAGGTTATGACAGGTTAGGACACTAGGACCCATATTTCACAAATGTAAAGAGATTAAATTTAGGGTGTTTCTTATTTTACCTTTAATTTTAAAAATAATAAAAATCATACCCAATCACAACTTGTGTTTTAATTTCGCGCATGTGATTGTATTCTCGCAGTTACATGTATTTAAATTGTATAAAATATTTATTAAATGTAATAAATATTACACAAGTACATATAATATAGTTATATATAATTTGTACTTACGTGTTACACAGATATATGTAATATAGTTACATGTCATTTGTAATTATTAGCTCGTAACTAATTTTAGTTATATGTAACTAATATTTACCAAAATATAGATTTACTCACCAATCTCTCTACTCTCCACATGTAATGCATGAGCACATGCGAGGCTAATACAGAACCAAAAAATCAGTTTAAAGGACTAATCTAAACTTAAGTTTTAAATAGGAAAAATAACATATTACACCCGCTATTTGAGACTAATAGCCAATTATCCCATATATTTAGCATTTTTCAATAAAGAGAATCCCAAATGTTAACTTCAACTATTCACTTTCGAGTAAGAACCCGTACTGTTTCAAAATATAGGAATCCAATGGGCCTAACTCACTCTCAAAAGACATTTGAAAGAGACTCGTATCAAGTAACACAAGTGATGTGGGATTCAACACGCCTCCTCACGAGCAAGATGACATCAAACCACTGTGAACAGATATCGAGAGACTCAACATCAATGTGAGATTCAACACACCCTCTCACGCGCAGGATCGAGTGGTGGACTTTAACAAACCACTGCAAACGGATATCGAGAGCCCAACATTGATGTGAGATTCAACACGCCCAACATTTGACAAAAAGTCTGACTTTGATACTATGTAAAAATCCAATGGGGCCTTAGTCATTCTCA